>JACDJE010000139.1:1250742-1388412 GCA_016647715.1 Pavo muticus
GGGGGGGGGGGGAAGTCTACCTTAAATAGGGAATAGTTGGTTTGTTACGGATCTGAGGGTGCACAGGAGCAGAGCACGTCAGTGCCTGATTTTTGTGTACGTGGAATTGCTGGTGGAATTGATGCCCCAGGAAATTGCTTTCTCTCTTTTTGTTGGTGACACGCAGTTAACATAAAATGAGTGCTTTGGATCCCGTATCCCATTTCTCTTTAATATAACTAAGATCGTTTATCTTCTCAGACGGCTGGAGGAGAAATATTTCATTTTGTAACTTAGTTCACCTTCTCTTCAATTGCTGTCAGTTCATGACAGGGAACAATGTGTGCTGTACACGGTGTTCTACTGAGCTGTTTTGGTGACGAATATAATGTATATGAAAAAAAGCCTATGAAAAATAGGTGTTGTGCCAGTTCTTCTCACTTCTATGTAAACAGTACCAATTTATCTTTCGTGTTAAGAGGTACTCAGTGTTTCACGGTGGGATCTAATACCAGATTTCAGTAGCAAAAAGATCTCTTGTTTTGTTGTTTGTGTGTGCTTAAAAAAGGCTTTGCGAAGTATTTATCTAAATGAGTGCTCACATTGATGTTGCTACAGGAAGTAGTGAAAGTCTTTTTTTCCTGTTTTAATAAAAAGGGAGATTGGGAACTTATTTTAAAAGCAAATGTTTGTTTATGTTACTTGTTGCCTATTACACGGTTAAAATGGAGAGGAGCTCCTTAATCCGGGCTGGTTTTTTTTTTTCCATTGCAGTAATCACGTGTTTACTTTTTTCCCCTATTAACAATGAAAGCACAGAGTTACGTGTTTGCTGCCATGTCTATAGTATGACTGGCTGTAGCTATCATGCAGTATTTACATGGTGCTATTTCATAAATATCCTTCTGGAACTATATGGCAGTGCCAGGATATGAGCTTAAAAAAGCCGTAACATAAAGGATAAACGTAGTTGCGAACGTGAATGCTGAAATAGAAATTAAAAAATACAGTGACAAAACCTTTCCCTGATAGTTCTGAGTCAGTTTCATGATAATTCTGTGTCCCAACTCGGGGCTTTCTGGAGAAAGCATTAATAGAGTTGCAACTGTTTGCAGTGAGTTTATGCACAGATAGTATTTTTCTATTGGCTTTGGGCTTCGCAAAAATACGGCATGAGATGTCCCAACCTTTGTGAGCCCGTCGGGGTGCTGCACCTCAGCTGGCAGGCACTGCGTGGTTACCTAACAGCCGGGCTGCGAACTGGAGTTGTTTGTGTTCCGAGTTTCACCCTTATCAAGGTCAGAGATTTCATCCTTCCGTAGTTTCCTGATCTGGGCACTTAACGCTTGCAGATGGCCCTCGTTTGTGGGTATTTGTGACCTGAGCTGAGCTCAGGAAGGAATGTGTTAAATGTCCCCAGGAACAACTTGCTTCTCCACAGATGTAACTCGGGAGATCCCTGAAAATCCCCGAAAGGCTGACGACGACGCAGTAAAAATACGACTTGTGGCAGAAAAACAGTCAAGCTGAAAGTTTCCTCAGCTTCTGACAGAAAGGGATGCGTTTAGCTGGACAAGGAAAAAGGGATGGCTGTAGCATATCTGGTTATAGTTAGTTGAAATCAATCTGAATGCGGAAGTTTTGCCTTTGTCAGTAGTTTATTTTATGAGTGCTTCAGTCTGAACATGTGGGATAATTGGGTGGGTGAGGGGGTGGTGCTGCTCCGGAGCCGGGTGTCGCAGTGAGCTGAATCCCACTGCACTGTTTGTTATGTGAGAACTCTTCATTTCTCGGTATTATTCTGTCAGGAAGCATTAATGGTTTCTGCTGATGTTGTTGGGTTTTTTGTTTATTTTTTAAAAGTCTTACTAGGCTATAAATTTGTTATTAAAGCATAAACAAAAGAAATTGAGACTTAAATAGTTTAAGGAGCATTTATAGCACTGTAAGCTGTGATTTTTATTAGCACTTCTCCGAATGTAAGTCTTGGTTAGACAGAAGGTCCTACTGAAGAGCATAAATAATGTGATTATTTAGTAAGCAAGCAAAGCTGGTAAATGAAAAGATGCTAAAGCAGGCATAGTATTTCTCCTGTTTTATCTTCCAAATTATTACTCCTTGGCACCAAACTGAGAACGTACTAACATGTAAAGAATACTGTGCAGGAGTCTCACCTTAACAGTAAGCTTGTGAAGTCAGTATGCTAATAATACTGGGAGGTTTATTTATTTTCTTGGTGTCATGGACTGTCGGAGGCAGCAGCTCATTGCCTGGATGGAAAGCTGCGGAGAAACAGGGAGAGGGAAGCGTGGAAAGCATCCTGCTCCACTGTCACAAAATGTCCGTGGTTCTGCCCCCCTCCTGGTGGTGCTTTGCATGCAGCAACGTGCTGCTCTGCCTGCGTGTCCCACCGACACCAAGCAACCTGAGAGCAGCCCGGGCAGTGCTGTGGCTGAAGGAATCCTTATTCCTTCGTAGTGCTTGTTAGCTTGGGTTGAATGTTGTCTACGGAACTTTTCCTGGGAGATGCAGAATAAGAACTCTCAGATTTGCATTTCTTTAAGAAGCATATCCTGAATCCGAGGTAATTCTTCCTCGGAATTATGGCGTGGTACAATTTTGGTACCACATACATTTTCAGAAAAGATCATTGTACTTCTGTGTTAACATCGTGTATGGCATGCCTGGAACACGTGCTAATTTGTATGATAACTGTATTATGTTCACTTTACAGAGTTCTAATAGATAGAATAGATAGTGGCAGTTATTGTCGGAGCTTCTGCAAACATGGCATTGTAAAATGAAGGCAGATACTGACTTCTTCAACTACATGTGCCAAGGAAAAGTAGAACTGAAAGGGAGATCAAATTCTAGCCTGTTTGGGAGGGAAGCATTTTCTTGGTTGCCGTTTATATCAGCGTGGTCAGGTGTTTCTGCCTGATGCTGGATGGTTGGTGGTAGTTAATCCAGAAGAGATATCTGAAGCTGAGCATATCTTTGCTTGATTACAGGAATTCAGGGGCAGAGTTCTCACTACCAGCTAGCATAAGGAGCCGTGGAGTCTCTTGGGACACAGAAGTTGCATCTAGCAACGGTGTTTACTTCTGGCAGGAGAGAGAAAAAAGGAGATTTCTAGCTGTTATCTGCGTGTGTTCTGTAAACTGAAAGCACTGTTTGCTTTCGGGTCTAGCTGTTGTACTGTCCCGAGTCCTGCGGTTTGACGTTTTAGGTGTGTCTTCCCCCCTCAGCCCTCCTCCTGTTTATTTGACCTGTCTTTGTATGTTGATCTGTTAATGTCTGCTATCTATCAGTGTACCTAACTCTTGGGGTATCTTTCATTTTCTGACTTGGGGGCAGTGGCCCAGGCTCCTGAAGCTATCCGGATTCTGTTAATCCTATTGATAGAGGACAGGGTTCCAAGTCTGTGAAAAGCAGTTGGTATTTTTTCCTCAGCAAGACGTATGTATAGCAAAGACACGCGTAAGCCAAGTCTAAACAGAACAGAAATCTTTAAAGTCCTGCAGTGTTAAATACTGCTTGTGTTTTAAGACAAGTGTCGGTGATGTTCGGAGCTGCTCCCGTCGTTTCAGAGCAGCCTCTGAGTGCAGCTCAGGGATGTGTAAGTGTCATTGCCCTCTGCCGGAGAAGAGCAGAAGCACAGCGCTGCCTGGTGGGCCCGAACTGCCCGGGGTACTCCGGGGCTCTGGGACAACACTCCCCTCCTCACTTGGCGTTCCAGCTTCCTTGTCAGCTCAGGTTCGAGCCAGATCGGCTAGTTGGTATTCCTTCCTTCTTATCTGTGTCCACGAGAATCTGTTCAGTGAAGCCTGTAGTTGTCTGTATAAACAGAAGGCAGAACGGCAGATCCAGCATCATGGGACCTGCTAGTTCTCTAAAAGCTGTCATCTGCAGCACAGCAAGTCTGTTAGCTTAAAATTGTGTGCCCTTCCCATAAAGGGAAAAAACCCAATACCGTGGCTTTAATCTTTGAATGGTTAGCCCTGTCAGGTTTTGGTAATCCAGAGGTACCTATGGAGGTACCTTCTTCATCAGTAATGATGAAGAAATCAATGCTTTGAATTTAAAAGACACTTGCGTTTGAATAGCGTTTGTACAGCACGTTACGGAAATGAGATCTGGCTGACTTAACATGTGGTTTCACTGACATGGAATATGTCTGCTGGTTTTGGTCAGCCTGTAGGACAGCACAGCATTATTTTATTATTGCTTTGCGGCTTAGGAAGATTCTTGCTTTGTTCTCCTCCAGAAACTGGAGTTTTCATGTGTGAGCGGTGTTGAGGTTAAAGGGACATAATGAAGATAGAGTTCAGCTATCCTACGTCAGCGAGAGCCTCTGTTCTCTAACAGAATTACTGACATTCATGAGGAAGTCTTTGCAGAACATTGGAAAGAAAAAGTCAGAGATGATGATCAGGGAGAATTAACCATGAATTGTAAGTTGAACTCGGATTTACTGATCCAATTTTAGTTACTTAAAAGAAGTGTTGTTTTGGTAATGGGTGACACCTGTAAGCGGTGATCCTGGAAATCAAAATAGTGTAATAGGGAAGAAAAAAAAGTTGGTAGGGATGTTTGATTGGCTTGCCTGGGCCCTTAACATTATGGTGGGAGAGATCTCTCTAAGGGCATACATGGAAGATTGTCCAGGAGCAGCCCGGATGACTGGGTATAGTCCTATATTGCGCATGGGCATGTACTATGACTCAGTTTTCAGGCTCCAAATGGAAACTGTCCCTGGTCCTGCCAGAAGGCTGTTCTGTGTTTGGTATCACTAGTGGTCAGAAATACAGGACTCAATTCCCTGGTAAATGTAAGTCTGTAAGTCGCAGTCAGCACGCAGCCGTTTTTGTTGTGCAAATACTGTCCGTTAGTGTCAATACCTCTGTCTCTCCCTTGTGTTTTCCACGTGCTGCATCTGTGGATAGCAGTTAACTGCTTTCATGGCCTTTATTTTGTTTTAGACCAGCAGTTCTTAACTTTTTTTTTCATGCCCTCCCCCCTTTTCAGGATGTATTGCATGCCCCTGTAGTTTGAAGACCACTGGTTTCAAAAACAACCTTTTTTTAGTCTTTTCCTGTAATTTCATGTTCCTGTGGGTAAAGATACTTCTGAGAATGTTCATGTAGTGTTACTCTCGCTGTTCCTAGGTCAGATAAATAATATAAATGCTCTTTTGCCACATCTAGTATCAGTTTAGTCACAGTCTCTGTGGGATGTACCTTGTTGTATTTATACCTTCAATTCATGTTTTCCTTAGAAATGACAAAGTACTCCTATTATCACGAGCAGGTTTAATTTTGTTCCCCACACCGTTGGCTGATTAAAGCAGTGATTGCATCTTCTGGCAGTATGTAGCAAAATCCATTCCCACAGAAATAACGTATTTACCTGCAGTGTGTGAGGCCAGCTTTCAGGAACAGGTTTGTGATGCACGCAACATTTCTAACAGACAGGGATACAGCTTTTTTCTTAACCTGCTACTTCAGAGAGTATTTTCCAACCTCACTTAAACTGGAAGCCTACCCTGAGTCTTGCAGGTACCTCCTCTTTAGTAGCTGTGTCTCATTATTTGTATACCTCCAATGTTACCAGCTTCTCTGTGCAGTTTGCTCGGGTAAATTGTGTGGTTTATTTCATTTTAACATGTGATCATAAATCTTTGCAGAGACCTTAACCAATATTGTTAACAGTTCATTGTTCTTTTTAATAACGCGGGCAGAAACACATAAGGATTTCAAAAGAAGCTGTGGTGGTTCCTATTCTCTCCAGTTTTTTTCTTCCTCTGTTCCTTTGTCTGTAGCTGCTGCTGGTGTCTGCCTTCGTTCTGCTGCTGCCTGGCAGAAAGCAAACAAAAAAAAAAAGGGTGAATAAGTTTAACTTCTTCCTGCAGGTGGTATTTATGATTCTGTTCTTTTTTTCTTCAGTTGTTTCTCTGCCTTTCTCCCAGCAAAAGCGGACTTTGCCTATTCCCTGGATGTCTTTTACCTTTGTAGTTTGGTGCTTCTGGAAGTTTAAGGAGAGAGTAGGAAACTGAGCAAGCATGGGCATGATTGGGATTCTCCTTCTGCCCCGTCCTTGCTGCGATGCGGGGCCTTACGTGGTGCTCAGTTCAGTTTGCCTTACAGCGTTCAGCTGTGTTCAGACACAGGAACTGCATTCAGTGACGTATGTTTTCAGTAATGTCTGTTTTCTGCTCTTGCCTGTTGCTGTCAGGAGGCAGTCAAGACATGAAGATGAAACGCAAGCTCATCTTCTTAGTGATGCTTAAGGAAATCCTCCTGTGGCATGCAGCTGTTTGATTCATAATGTTCACATTGCTTAAAAATAAATGAATGTCCCATTCCTCACTTAAGTTCATTCCCTGTAAGTGAGTGGCTTCACACCCTGTAGTTTTAAGATAGATATTCATAGCATCTCCGCTACTTGCAGCAGATGAATGGAACTTTGTAGAGTGCTTGCTTTTAAGACAGACATTCCAGTAACATCTCTTACTGAACTGAATTCAGAGCTTCATTTTTCCTGCCATAGTAATCTCACTTTGAAACGAATAAAGATATAAAGATGTTTTCTCAACTAATTGGTATTCAGCTGACCCCTCTACTTCTACACTCTGGGCCTCTGAAGAATTCTGTTAAGTAGTATTTGTATTAACAGTATCATCTGTGCTCTCCAGTGGTTTATAAGAGCATATTTAAGTATTACATTATGTTAACCAGCTCTGTGGATAGCTCAGGATTCAAGTTGATTATATTCGCGATTCTGCTGCTGTGTTCTTCATCTCCTGTAAGCACTGTAAATAAGAGGTTGGGGCTGCAGAGGAGGAGTCCTTCTAGTGCTGACTGCCGGCGCTGCTGGGAATGGGGTCAGCTTGAACTAGCTTGAGATATCCCAGTGAGGCAAGTTGGCTGTGGCTGGCAGCAAGGAGGGCACAGTAAGAGAGTCATCAAGTGAGTGCTGCCTGAACTCAGCCGTTGCTGAGAAGAGAAATTCAGGCATAGAAGCGCAAAAAACCAAACTAGATAAGATTAGAAATCAGAGGGTGTGGTGAGCAGAGGGATGACCAGTGCAGGGAGGCCAGAGCAGGTGAGGTTCTATTTTTATTGGAGTTCAATATGAGTTGTTAAACAGAAGTGTTTACTCTGTACATAAAAACCACATTTGAACATTGCATGGAACTCTTCTGTATCCGATCTGATGGTTATTAACTCGTGTGCCTAGTACATACTGTCATACACTTAGCTAACTTAAGGGACATGTAATATGAATTTTATAAGCTGTTCCATTATTGTATTTTCCACGTTCTGTACTGCATCATAGACTGCTTTCTCATCATAGAATGGGTTGGGTTGGAAGGGACCTCTCAGATCATCCAGTTCCAACTCCCCACTATAGGCAGGGCACCTCTCACTGGACCAGGCAGCTCAAAGCCCCATCCAGCCTGGCCTTGAATGCTTCCAGGGAGGAAGCTTCCTTCTTCCTGGGAGGAAGCATTCTTGACCACATGCCTGCTGTCCCTGTGTTGAAGTATATTATCCATTTTTAGGGTTGGGAAGAGAGCAGTACATCAACTCAGGAAAGCATCCCACCCCTTACTCAGCTGTGTGAGAAGGTAGCAGTGCCTGAACTACTCTACTTGCCTTTTCTAGCCTGTATTCCTCTGCATTCTGTTTTTGCTTGGAGCTTCCATGGTTGGTCACATTTGGTCACGTTACCTGTTCATTTACTTACTGCTTTTTCTTACAAGTGCTGGTATTTGAACCGACTGTTTAACTTAAACAGAAGGCATGCTGCCTCTTCCTGAAGGGACCATTGAATTGATGTAGGAATTAACTTGAGAGATGTCAAGTGCTTGAGGCTTCGGTACAGAAGTTAGTACAGGAATAAATCTGGGATCTTAAATATAGATTTCATGGGAAGATATGTCACTGTACTATCACAAGATTAATTTGTTGGCCCAGGATCACACTGGCTTTTGATGAGCATATCTTCAAATATTTGAAGATCTGTTCTTGTGTTTTACCATAAAGTGATGTGGTCCAGCACTCGTCTGGCTCACATGCTGGAAGTGATTTGTTTCTTTTTACATGAGTCATTTCTGTGCATTTGTAACTATAGTGAGTTGGTTAATGGTTCTGAGGGTCAATATACTTCTTGCAGGATTTCTTCTGCCCTTGAATTATCATGATTCGGAGTGTTCAAGTTTGACTCAAATACCAATGTAGAAATTACCCCAAGGACTGCTTGTTTCCAAATAAATCTTTCTAGGCTACATGCCTGTAAAATTACCAGTTTTATTATTACTTCTGTGTTAGCCTCAGTCAGGGCTGTGGTGGGGTTTTTTCCCTACAGCACGCGTGAATGTTAACATTTCAGGCTTCAGAGTTGCACATAGCGTGGTAAGGAGTTGGCTTCTGGAGGTGCCTTCATTTACTCAGTAGCAGTGGTGTGTACTTCAATGAGGTAACAAGCACAGTACTGTAGCAGTGATGGTAAATGATGTTACTGATATTTAAAAGAAAAAAAGCAGTGTTGCCAGTGCATGCTCGCTCTTAATTAGGTATTACATTAATAGGTAATAATCATTTCCCTTCTTTTGTACATCATTGAATATATTTTTCTGTTTTCTCGAAGGCTTTTCTTGTCACAAGCAGGAAATACCTGCTTAGGGGAAGATGGGACATAAGGCCTTCTAATGAATGATCACGGTTCAGTTCTATCCCTTCTGCTTTTGTTGCTGAAGGGGTCACTTCAGATTACAGAACTGTCAGTTGGGTCGGTTTTATTTATTATTTCTTCAGTACTTGATGATTATTATTGCTTTGGATCATTGGATTTCTGGTCTGAGACAGGTCATGCTGACAGCATTTGTGATGTAACTGCGGAGTCGCTGGGAATTTGTGGCAAGCATGTTGGCACCTAAAAAAAAAAAAAAGTGAATAAGCTTCCTAGATTTTCAGCCTTGTCAGTTGGTATGTGGGGCCTGGAGCACTTCAATGGCTATAATTTTAAACTAATGGAACTCTTCCTCAAGTGCAGTTTTTTAATTCCTTGGTTAAACCGGAAGACTTAAAACCCGAGTTGCTGTGATGGGTAGAGCCTTTTTTCCCAGTTGCTCACTTAAGTATTTAAGGCTGTTACCGTACCCTTCTTTCCTTCTTTAAGTAATAGCAGTTTTTTGCCTCACACAGCCCTCTTTCTTCATGATTATTCCTGTAGTGCTTTTATGACTAGGAATTATCACTTAGTCAGTCAGGTAAGCAAACAAAGCTTCTACTCTATGCTCTAAGCACTGATTTCCAGCCCCACCCCTTCCCCTTTCTTTCGATCGTCCTAAACTGTCTGATCTGCATATTTGGCTCAGATCTGAGTAAGTTTTGCACCTTGGTTTGCCTACTGCCCTCACTTAAAGCAGCATGGGACACGGTGTCCCTTGGCATCTCTTAATATCCCCCAGAAAGCCTGGAGTGTGTGGTGAGTTAGCTTGCTGTGCTGGGCTTTGATGTGCAGTGCCCTTGGAATAGCTCATCAAAGCAGAGACATGGTTTAAGAAACTATTCTTAATCATCGTGCAGTTGTTAGCTGCTGCTCTACAGCTGACGCTGCAAGAATCGTCCTCCATTTCCTGCCTCAGAAACTTCGTGGTCCTGTCTTTCATTTTGGAGCTGGTGCTGTTGTGTTGTTTCCCAGCTGAGGCCGCCATGGAGTCTGCAGGTGCTTCTCTGCTTCGTTCAGCTGATTGCTGCCGTTGAGCAGTTGAACACAAACCACCGATGGAGCAGAGAATAACAGTGAGAGCTCGTGCAGGCAGCCTTCCGTTGTTGCTGGGAAGCAGCAGGAACAAGCGACCACATTCTCTCCATCTATCATTTATGCTGGTGCTCCTCTTTGCTTTTTTCTCCTCGTGGTCTAGATTGAATCCTTTGGCTGCTGTCACTGATCTTGGCTGAGAAATTGTAATTTGTAGTCTTAAGGCTGCTGCTGGGATCACGCAGCTCTGTCTCTTTTATTAAAAAACAAACAACCCGCAAAACCTTCTGGTGAATCCCTTCCATTCTGCAAGCCCTGTGCCGTCATTTGATGGGTCGATTGTTACCATTCTGTAGCCATCTCTGCTACATCTTTCTGCTAGCAGAAAGTTCTGTGTTGATGCTTGAGTCTTCATTCTTAAACAGGGCTCACACAATAATCACATGAAGTCTCCAGGCAGCAATGAGTTGCTGCTCTTAATTGGGGTCTCACCTGCTTTATTTCACAGGTGTGTCAGTCTCATGACCCATGGTCACTCTGTAACGGGCTGAGCTTTTTCCTCCTGGTTTCCAAATTGAGGAGCTGTTTATGGCAGGAATATATTATGCCCAAGGATAATGGCTGAATCTTCTGTGGTGGAATTCGCTTCTCTTACTCGAGTTCTGAAGTCCAGCTCTTTCTGCACAGCATCCTGATTCTCTTTATAACATGGTTTTATCAACAGACATCACCATGTTCCTCCATCTTAAGCCAGGATTGCTAGTAGGAAAAAAAATATAACAAGCCTCTAATTCCTCAACCTAGCAGATCATTATTTAATTCTAGGTGTCTAAACCTTTCCATCAGCAGAGGATAGTTACGTGTAGAAGTCTTCAGAAAAGTGGTTTTTTGAAGGAAAAAAAAAATATATATATATATATCAAAATTTAAAACACGTTCAGAAAACTCACATAGTGTGATCCAGTTCTTCTGAAGGCATTTCAGCTCATTCTGAGTTACTGAACTCCGTGAAGGAAACGGGACAGAAAATCTGCTCATTTCCTTAAATCAGTGGCAGAGTAGTTGATGTAATATTGTTTTGATTTCTGTGTTAGTTGAGTGTGAGTGCTTTTGCTCCCAATGTGTGGATAAGTGTGTTAAAGAAGAATGTAAGGAGTGGGGAGGTGACTGGAGTGGAACCTGTAAGCCCTGCTGAGACAACTGTTAAACACCAAAAGGTTCTTCAGGCATTCAGGCAGCAAAATAGAAAGGGGGGGCAAAGCTCTCCTTAAAGGTGGCAGCATTGAAGCATTTGGTTCATTTTGTAAAATCATGGGGGGAAAAGGCTGGATGGCTGAATGTAAGGGTTTAGAAACTGAGGTGGTTATAAAAGTGAAAGGTGCTAAAGCACTGGAGTACAGGTTGTGTGATGTGCTCCGAAAACTTTCAAGAGTTCTGTTTTTAAGCTGTGCCAGAGTTGTGGTGTTAATGCTTTTCGTAAAGAATGTGTATGTTGAAATAGCTGAGCTACTGCACTTAATCCAGATTGCTTTTTTCTTTTCTAAACAGTAACAAAAACTTAGCTTAGAACTGGACAGCTGTGTATGCTCACGTGGCTTCAGTAGACTTAAGGAAAAACTCATAGCGAGTGCTCAACACACAATAAAATGCAGTCAGCTTATCAAAAGCAGCTCATGCTGGAATAACCTGGTATCTTCTCTGGCAAGACCTGCTTTATGTAAGGTCCTTGGTGGGAACCTATATGAAAGAGTGCTATTGAAGCTGCATTTTATCAAAAGAGCTGTAATGTTGTTGACAAGGTGGCGAAGAAGTGCTGACAGGTAGTTTAGGAAGTGGAAGGAGAGGAATGGGGGCAGGTTTTAGAGAACGCGCCTTTAATGTGCGGCTTAGGTACAAGGGGGCACCTTTATACCTGCTAGGGCTTTGCACCATGGGCGTTTAATATCCAGAACTAAAAAAAGAAATCAGTAAGTCTAGAGGCGGAATGGTCGTTTCACTGCTCGAAGTGTCACTAGCATTGCTTTGATGTGTTTTCTGAACTTCCGACATTCTCATTCCTTTTGCCTGGAGTTTGCTGTTGACAGCTGGTAAGCACTGACTGAGCCATTAATGTGAATGTTGAAGTGGGAGCAAGCAATGCTGCTCTCTTTCGTTTTGTGATTGTGTGTTATTTATAAGAAGCTGTGAGGTCATTGGCTTCCTGTATGAGCCACTTCCTGAAAGCTTTTGTCTTACATGGTAAATCTAAAAATGTATTTCTTCGAAAAACTCAGCCATGTTTTGTTTTCTCTTCCCTTGCTTCTGATTGTCTCCTTCTGCTTCTGCTGCACTGCTTATTGCAGAACGGGATTCGTTGTGATGGAGGGCACGAGCTGCGTTGTACGAATGCTGCAGAGAAAGGTAGTTCCAAAAAGCCATCGCCGTTGGTAGAGCAGGAACAGCTCAGAGCAGTCTGACATGCAGCAATATTGACAGTCTCAAACGATAGTAAACTGGTGAGTCATACGTAGGCAAACAATCGGGTTGTCTAACATAAGCAGAACCTGAGCTAGCAGTACTATTCAGTGCGTTATGTTCATGTTCAGCTCTAAATGTCTAAGGCGCAGTTATTTCTGTGCAATGCCATAGTTGAAGTTACTTGCAGTTTTTCTTCTTTTAAGGCTCTCATACAGTCAGTGGTTTCTGAATGCTCAGTTTTTAAAAGAAACCATCAAACTTAATCAGACTTCAAGGATTCGGCAGTAAAAGGAGGCAGGCATGTATATCTGTGTGAAAGGAAGCGAGCAGCCGTGCTTTGTTACTCTGTGATGTTACCATCAATGATGTCCTGTGATGGGGAAGAAAAAAAGATTTCAACAAAGTCCATGTATTTTAAAATGTTGAAATACAGTCATAAGAGCAATATAAAATGAGCTGTAGCAGATAAATGTATGTATGTGTGAAGATGAAGAGCTCGTCTCTAGGAACAATTAGAATTCCAAGGTAGTTTGGATGAGTTTTTCAACCAAGTTAACTAAAAACACGTATAATTTTTTTAAGGGAATATAACACAATGTATGGGTCACCTATTTTATTTAGCTTTCTTCACTTTGCTAAGCAAGGCTAATAGCTATACCAGCAGAGTAAAGAGAAGCTAGAGCAGCTCTGTAAACAAGTGCTTTGGTCTGTAAGTTATCTGAAGTTTTAAAATGTATGAACATAGAGAGCTGCTGCTGTGAAAAGGAGAGCCTCATGTTGATTTGAAGGTGCGAGGAAAACAAGAGTCGTTTCTGTGGCTGATTATATGCTTGTTCAATTCAGCTGAGGTGTTTTGTTTAATGACCACGGAAGATAATACTGAGACTTGCTAAACTTCACAGAAATCATAGCATTGGGAAAGCCTTAAAAATACAAATACTTCTAAAACAGACAGTTACAATAGTTTGTTTTTTTTCTTTGGCCAATCAGCATGCTGTTGTTGCAGCTATAAAGTCATTCTCTACGTCTCTATCAAGCCTTGCTGCCTGTTGGCAATATTCCTGTCCATTTCATGGTAATTTTATCGCTTATTAGCACTTGTCCATAGCTCGTCCATCATAAATCTCACATCTCCAAACCCTGTCTGCTCGTACCAGAATCAGTTTGCACACATCTAAAAATACCATTCAGACCTCAGCTTCGTGTGGCTTCAGTTGCTGCTGGATGAAGAACGTAGACGTAAATTGACTTGTGGTAGCCGTGTTTGGTGTTCTGTTGATACTTTTCCCCCCTTTTCTTGTCCAAGTTTGGAACTTGTGGATGTGGAGAAGTGGAAGCAGTGCGTGTGTCAGTGTGTTCTTAATCCTGAGATTGATTATTGACAAATTTCTCTCCTAATGTGAAAGTAATGACTGTGTGCTGACGCTGTTGAGAGCTGTGGGAGCGTGCATTTGTTTTATATTAGGCTCTTAACTTTACCTTAGTGGTTTCAGATTGTGCCTCTTAATGTGAGGCGCTGATTTACTGCCCCGGTATCGTAATGCAATCACTGCGCTGCCAGATTGGCACATGATTTTGATCAGTTCTGAGAAATAAATAACAGATAGAAGTTACCAGTGTGGTTAGGCTGAAACAATGTACCTGATTGTCAGATATCAGCTCCAGGTGGACCCCTTCAGGATTTGTTGCATTTCTCTTTGTCTCGGTGTTGTCATTCACCTGTAAAGGGAATCTGGGAGTGCTTAATTGAATTAGTTCTTACCAATTCTCTGTCCAGCATATGGGGTAGTCACTCAGCTGGTGAAAAAACTCAGGACCACGAGGATGAGCTGCAATGACCTGTGATAGAAAAGAGTTTGGTGTAAGCAACCAAAGTCTTCGGGCTGTGATGCACACCAACATGTGTACATCTGCTTTGTAGAAATGGAGTTGGAATTCCAGAATCTGAAGTGATTTCTGGATTGGAGGAACACCCTGTTTTTTGATACTTAAAATGCATAGTTTTGGGGATGAAAGTTGGGCACATAGACTTAACTGAAAATTGGGTTGGAATCAGATGCTTTGTCTTCTATGTTGATTAAAACATAGGAGGAAAGCCTGAAGTACTTTGCAAAAGGCTCTTCAGTATCCGTATGCTTTTCTGAGATTTTTCTCAGTTTTAAATCTGGCGTGGAATAATTCCTAACCATCTTTACACTGTTATTGCCTTCCTCACTGCCCAGGCACTGTTGAACTCGTGGAGATTTTGCTTAGGTCGCCAAGCAAGGGTTATAATATGGCTTAAGAGCTGCAGTCACGCTGAAACGTAATTATAATAATAAAAAAGAGAAGTAAGCTGAGAGTTAAACGGAAAGGCTCTTAACAGCACATCACTGCAGTTTCAGATAGCTATCACTAGGAGGACACACAGACCACGACATCAAGGAGCTCCTTGTTTACCTCCTCGTATTAACTGGTTTGATGCTCGTTCATACGACCCAGAAAAGCACATGGTGAGAGGTTGCTGTGTAGTAATTTGTGGCTTCAGATATTGTTCTGCTCAAAGTGGAGAGCTGTGTAACAGAAGAGAAAGGAGTCTGATAACATTTGGAAGCGTCTCGGTGCTTGCTTTGTCATCGGATCAGCAGAATGCTGCTTCTTGTGTGCAGATGCCAGGCAGTAATTGATGACATGTAGGTGGCAGTGAGCTTTTTTGTTTGGTTATTGCCCAGTTTTCTATTGCAGTAATTTGTAACACCTTTTTCTGTTACGGATGCTGCTGCTGGGCAGGGTGCTGTGTAAGGTGGATCACTGGCTGGGATGTGGTGCAGCATTTGTTGTCATCTTATGTAATGTTTAGCCTATCTGTGGTCTTGCACAGTGTCTGCAAATAGCTTTTCTTTTAATTGTCTATGTGTGTTCACTTAGATTCTGATGTACAGTATCTGTACTGGGATAAGTAACATGGAAATGAGGCTGATTGATGTAAGTAGTCTGTAGACTGCCCGTGTTGCTGAGGCAAGCTGTTACCTAATAAGGATTTCAGAATCTGACTCGTTCTGTATAGGATCATTATTGATATCACACATGCAGACAAAGATGATAACTGAAGCATATGCTTTAAATAAAATGACACGAGAAAATGAAAAATGGTTTCAAATTTAAAATTAGTGAAGGATTCATGAAAATAACACCAGATGGAGAGAAAAAGAAAGTAAGACAGATTATTAATAAGTGTGATGTGCTGCAGTTACATAGAATGTAATCTTGCAGGCTGCCAGTGCGTGAAATTCATTGTGACTTCTGTAAGAGCTGCTTTGTTGCATAAAGTGAAAATGCATCGACTGACTCTTCTGGAGTAATACCTGGCATTCCAAATAAGAGCACAGCCCAGTTCTAGCTAGTCCTGAATTGTTAAGACCCACTAGATCTGGTTAGAACATAGTCTTAAAGGACTGTTACTTATGGGATTAATACAGGTTTACATCTCTGGATTCATGTACTTAATTTGCTTTGAGACGTTTTCCTCAGTACTGCAGCTGGTTTCTGTAGCTGAATTTTGTAGGACTCAGCAGCACAACCACTGTGTCTCCCTGCAGGAGCACTTAGCTCTGGGGCTGTTGCATGGATGCTTTGTTGAAACTTGTGTTTAAAAAACCTGTTCACTTCTTGCTCGTTCTGTGTTAATCATAGTTGAAGTTTTCATGCATTTGTTGGTTCTTACAGTATTGCTTTGATTCCGAGCAGAACTTGTTCTATTTTCTGACTAACAATATTTTTGCCCATCCATTTCTACGCTCCCAGCTAGTTGACTTCATTATTTTGTTGTGGGAATTGGTCTCCTTTGTATCACAACATCCTGATGTGCTGCTTCAGGCTCTTAATGGTCAGAAAGCAAGGGCACAGCAGGCTTCCATTTGTTATGTGTGCTGGCTCTATGGACAGGACTGGGCACCGTGCAGATCTCAGGCTTTAGCCCCCTGGACCCATATGTACATCTTCATAATTGGAGCTGAATTACAGGTTCATCAAGGCAGCTCTTTTTCTGGAACGTGATCTCTGCAACGTTCTTTTATTCTCAGAACTTTCTAGAAGTCTGGGGTAGGACTTAGCAAAATGCTTCAGGTGAAGTCTGGTTTCACCTGTCAAGGCTTCTCATGCTGTCTTTAAGATTTCTGTTTTAAAGATCCTGCTCTAAAACTAATCCAGGATATTCTAAAGAACAATTGAAATAAGAATGAAAACTGCAGAATACTGCTTATCTCATTAGAGGTCTGCAGCATTTTCATAATTTTGGAAAGAAAATGCTAGGCCTTGAAGGTGGAGATGAGGCCCTGTATGGGAACTGTTGAGTCATGGCCTGAACCCCTGATTGAGCACCTGGGGAAAGGACCCGGTCAGCCCTGGGAGCACAGGTGAAGGCAGTTCAGCTGTGCGACCAGAAGGGGTGGAGCCTGGCTGCACCTCTCCCAGACCCCATTTAAGGGCTGACTGCCAGCAGGGAGGGATCTCTTTCTGGAGATACCTCCTTGGTGAAGCTTTCCCCTGCAAACCTGCGATCTTCTGATACAGGTGAGCAATCTTCTTCCCTTCCTTTATAGCACCTTTCTTTTGTGCCAGTCCTTTTGTTATCACATGGTGATAATTTTTGTAATACCTTTCTCATTGTATTGATCTGTCCAGTTGCTACAGGCCCCTATTAAGGGTTAATCTAACCAGAGCAAAGACTTAAGATTCATTTAATCTTAATGAGGAGAGTGAGGACTGGACCACAAGACTTCATGAATTGAAAATGCTAAGAAGTTACCTACTGCTTTTTTCCATAAGTTGTATGAAAATGGTGCATACTGAGGAGTTGCATTGGACTAAGTGAATGAGATGAGCTGCTTTCAGAATGAATAAATGCTTGACTATAGCTCTTGTTCTACTAGAGTTCTTACAAAGTGAGCAATTACCGTATAACTGTGTTTATTCTCAAAATGCAGTATTAAGTTGGTAGCAAAGCAAGTTTTTTTTATCACATCTTCAAATTAGAAAGGAAATAGCTTGCTGTGCTGCACTGAATTACATGGCTTTATTTGTTTAGGTTTTTGTTTAACAGCATAGTAGTTTATAACCTTTGACTGAACATGGGCTTTTTGGAACCCATTCAAGGATTTACATTCAGATAATCATTCAGATTTGGAGAGAGTTACCAGAACAGATCAATACTGAAGTACTGTTTTGTGAGTAACGTCAAATGGAAGGACATCACATCAGCTGTGAGGCTCACAGATTGGCAGCTGGTGTGGGCTCGGAAGAAGGGTCGGGGCAGGGAAGGCAGAAGAAAGCAAGAGGTTAAAGCAGGTAACCGTGCTGGTGGGCAGATTCTTTGTAATGAAGCAGTGCAGATGGCAGTACTACTGTATTAGTTTATTTAATGCAGCGCATTGGGATACTCCATGCATTCATCGCTGGGAGTGCAGTCAGACGTGGAATTCTGGTTTTTGCAGCTTTTAGACTTCTGTTACATCAGATCTGCTAGACTTGCATTTTGCAGCCTATGAGGTGTTGCAAAGAGTAAAAGCACGAAGCAGACTTCTCCATTCAGTGTTGGAGCCAAATAATATTAGGAGCTGGAGAAAAGCATTCCTCATTGAGATGAGGCGTGGGCTGAGAAGGTCTGAGGAGCTGAAATAGCAGGTCAGAGTGTGTTAGCTTTGAGAAAAGCTGGTCGCCAAAACCAGGATGTTCCTCTGAAATAGTTGAAGATTTTTTTGAGAATATCTGGAGTATGCAGTGTGCATTCTTCCTTAATAGAAAGATGAAGGGAAAGAAAAACGACAGACTTCTTGTCTTCAGAGATAAAGGGATTTTTATGGTATCATTTCCATAATTAATCAGTTTTGGTACTTCTGCGTAGAAGTCTGGGAACATTTGCAGCATTGATGGGGAAACTCTTTCCATCAGAGGATTGCCAGAGTTAGCAGCATCATGTCTGTGGGGAAGGTGAACTGAATTGGATCATGGTATCAGACTGGTGTAGGGTTTGATGTAGCTTCTCTCTTACTGCTGGTGTCTGCTACTGTAACCCCAACAAGGCAGTTCTGTGCAGTTCTGATCCAATTTCTAAGGCATTTTCTTTTATCTTTCACCAAGATTCTAAAAATGGAATTTCTGGCGTTACTTAAGCGTTACAGGTGGTAACTGCATTGGGATGATAAAAACTGGGATGAGATGGGAAATGACAGTGGGCTGAACATTGTGTAGTTGTCAGCATGTGTCTTTTGCTTTGACCAAAGAGGTTTATTGTAACGGGAAGCCAGTTTCAGTACCAAACAGTGTCTGTGCTGTCAGCTTAGTCCTGGACAGTTTGGAGTCGGAGAAAAGAACTTAATATTCTTCTGTAGGTACCAGCTTTACTTCAGTCAATCTCACACTCAGTTCTGATAGAAAATCAAAGGTTATGTAGAGGTTTGCAGTAGACTATTTGTGTACTTGGTCTAAGTGTCTTACGGAAAGCGTGTAACGTTGTTAACAAGCTTAAGTTTATTGGAGATGAGAAGTGATTGAACCGACATGAAGAAAGTCTTCCTTTATTGCCATGACTTCAGCAACTTCTGGAAGGCATGTGAGTGTGTCTGTAGATGTTTTGTAGGCAGCATCTGCAGAAGCCGTTTTCAGGGCCTTGTTCCTGTTGATTTTGCTTCAGCTGGTGCCAGACTCTTGCATGTGGTCGTAACAATCCTGACATATTCCTCAGTTTTAAGTAGAAACAGTAGAAGAAAAGAGGGAGAACCAAGGGATGACCAGAGTGGTCCATCCCTGTATGTTACAGAAGCACGCATAGAAATGAGTGCAGGAGTCTCTTCTGGGTGTGAAAGTCAAGTGTTTGTTTTCCCACAGAGAGCTTTACTTTAAGAGAGTTGTCTCTTAGAGCTGTTGGCCACTAGTGGTGAAGCTCTCACAGTTTGCTTTTAACCACAATACTGCCAACAAGTTAATGGTATTATGCCTCTATTTCAAAAGATGTCTTGAAATTTCTTGGAAGAGGATGGTGGCTGACATAAATATGCCTAAAACAGGAATAGAAGCGTGCTATTCCTGGTATAGTTTGGGGTATTTTTCTTTTCTGTGGAATATTTGAAGCTGTTATATCACTAACAGGAATGACAAGCTATGAAGTTCTGATGGGAGTGCTGAGATCAGACTTGATAGCTCAGTTGAGAAGTCAGACCACTCCCAGATAGCAGATGAAGGTTCACAGGGTGCGTATCAGATCAGCAAGGGATTTCTTTGTCTTTGTGGCTCAAATATTCAGCAACATGTTGTTAGTGATTGTTTGTGTAAGAAACCACTGGAGTGGAGTTACTTTGAGTAAAATCATAGGAAAGTGAATATAAGTAATGAAATACCTACAAGAGTAGCGTGAGGTACTTCGTTCTCACATACAGCATTGTGTGTTTCCCAAACAGCTCGGAAAGCAAATGGCAACCTGGGCTCCATCAGGAGAGGGGTGGCCAGGAGGGACAGGGAGGGGATTGTCACTCTACTCTGCCCTTGTGAGGCCCCATCTGGAGTACTGTGTCCAGATCTGGAGCCCCCAGTGCAAGAAAGACAGGGAGCTGTTGGAGAGGGTCCAGAGGAGGGCCACAGAGATGATCAGGGGGCTGGAGCACCTCCCTTATGAAGACAGGCTGAGGGAGCTGGGCTTGTTAAGCCTGGAGAAAAGAAGGCTGTGGGGTGACCTCAGTGCAGCCTTCCAGGACCTAAAGGGAGCCTATAAACAGGAGGGGAGTCAACTCTTTGAAAGGGTAGATAACAGCAGGACAAGGGGCAGTGGTTTGAAGTTGAGGGAGGGAAGATTGAAGTTGGATGTGAGGGGGAAGTTCTTTACTATGGGAGTCGTGAGGTGCTGGAACAGCTGCCCAGAGAGGCTGTGGATGCCCCGTCTTCATCCCTGGAAGTGTTGAAGGCCAGGTTGGATGGGGCCCTGGACAGCCTGGTCTGGTATTAAATGGGGAGGTTGGTGGCCCTGCCTGTGTTGGGGGGGTTGGAGCTTCATGATCCTTGAGGTCCTTTCCAACCCAGGTGATTCTGTGATTCTCTCAGTTTGTGTGAATTGGACAGCAGTGTATTGGACCAGAATAATCTGTTCCATTAAACTCTGAAAACGTCGCACCATGTTCTGTCTGCCTTCCTCGCTCTGCCTTTAAAATCCCAAAGATAATATTGACAGATTTTGTTCTGTTATTGTAATCAAATTCAGTAATGCAATTAGCTGCTAGTCTTACAATATTCATATGGATCTATTAAAGAGATGCTGAATTATGGGAGAGTGTTCCTGATGTTTCCGTGTTGTTCTGCCGTCTCTGGAAGTGCCATCCACTGTTGAAATAATACAGAAAAAGGTTGACTTGAATTGTGTTAGTGAAGTAAGTGTGTATCTAGCGAAGCTTCCTTATTACAGTTGTAAACGTCTGCTGAAGTTACTGGGTAGGATCTTGCTCTTTTAATGCTTGCACCTAGGTGTAAGTTTTAGCTGCCTGTTTAGTTACTTGGGTTTTATGTTGGGTGAATGGAGAGAAATGGAGGCCAGCGGAAAGCTCCAGAAACAGCTCTCCTCTACGCTCTGCAATCTGGATTACTCCCACTTTCTTTTTTGTAAATGTAACCATACTCTCTGGAGAGGAAAGCTAGCAGAATTTTCTATACAAATGTGTATAACAAGCAGAACCAATTTGTGTGGGATACATGCAAAATAAAGTGATAAGGACTGTGGATTTCAGCTGTCAAGATGCAGAGTTTTTTGGGAGAAGCCCATAACTTACGATAGTAACAGTGTATGCAGCAGAGGTGCAATATGCATGATTTTCAGTAAATTACACTTACAAGATTACCAAAAGGGATGGCTGTTGGTTCCTCTTCCCTCAGCATTAGGTCCTGTAATGAACCTTTTTAATTACCCATGCTAAAAGAGTTCTAAGGCAGTTACAGTAGATGAGATTTGTAAAATAACTGTTCTTTTAGTTAAAGCCTTGTCTCTCTAATTAATACATACAGCAGATGACTCCGTGTGCTTCTTCAGACATCTCCTGAGATGGAAAGCAAATGAAATGAAAAGCAAATCCAGTTTGCTCTTCAATGCCAGGTGTGATTCGTTGCCTGTTTGTCATCAGAATCGGTGTCGCTTTTCTGGTTTGATGGTGAGCTGGGGAAGTGCTCTGGTTGCTCTCAAGAATTGAGTTGCTTCTTGGTTATGTTGGCTCTTCGACTTATTTTCTGCACCAACAGATCCCTTTTGCCAGTGGTTTAATTACTGTGGATTATTTTTGGTATCGTACTGATGAAATGGGCGAGCAGAAGGAAGCGGGATGGGGTTGTCATGACTACTGTGGTGGGTTTTTTAATTTTTTAATTTCTGCACTTCCCTTCAAAAAATGGTTTCCTCTCTGCGTTTTGCAGCATGGATTTTACTTTGCTGATTTTTAAGTTGGTCGTCATAAAGCTGAATCTTCACATTTTGCTGGAAATTGCTAAGGATGCGGGGATGTTTTCTCACGAAGGAGAACTGGATTTGAAACAATTTTTTGAGTGTTTAACGACGTGGTTTTGCATAGAATTTCTCAGTAAACATTTGAAAAACGCAGATTTTTTTTTCTTATTGAACTAGTAAATTTCTTTGAGCTTGCATCTATTAGCAGCAATGATGATTTCATTGCTTTATTTAAATGAATGTAAATCACAGAATGGTAGGGCTTGGAAGGGACCTCTGGGGATCATCAAGTCCAGCTGCCCTGCCAAAGCAGATTCCCTGCAGTAGGTCATGCAGGGAAGTGTCCAGATAGGTCTTCAATATCTTCAGAGAGGGAGACTCCAGTGCTCTGTCATCCTTCCAGTAAAGAAGTTGTTCTTCATACTGTATGGAATTTCCTGTGTTCTGGTTTTTGCCCATTGCCCCTTGTCCTGTTGCTGGATGCCCCTGGAAAGAGCCTGACCTCATCCATTTGACTCCTGTGCTTTAGATATGTTTTAACAGTGATGGGATCCCCTATGTCTTCTGCAGGCTGAACAGTCCCGGGTCTCTCAGCCTTCCCACATACGGGAGATGCTCCAGGCCCCTCATCATTAGATAGAGGGAGAGAATTGCCTCCTTCTCCCTGCTGGCTGCGCTCTTTTGAATGTAGTCCAGGATGCCATTGGCCTTCTTGGCAGCAAGGCCGCAGTGCTGGCTCATGGGCAGCCTGTTGTTCACCAGGATGCCCTGGTCCTTCTCGGCAGAGCTCCTCTCCGGCAGGTCAGTCCCTAACCTGTACTGATGTGTGCCGTTACTCCTCAGGAGTAGGAATCTACGTGTGCTCCTGTTGAAGTTCATCAGGCTCCTCTCTGCTCAACTCTAGTATGCTTGGGTCTTGCTGAATGACAGCACAGTGTTCAGATGTGTCAGCCACTCCTCCCAGAGTAGATTTAGCAATACTTGTGCCTTAGTTGTGGTTAGAAGACATGTTATTTTTTTTCATGAAATTGATTCAGATCTGTAATTATTGTTTAGCTAAGGGAGGGATGAAGCAATTCAAGATATTTTCAGTCATTTGAGGGGGCAAGTTCTTTATGACTAATGGAGTCAGCATATTACTGTAATCCATAAGAATGACTGTCTTCTATTCTTTTAGGTACATCAGTGCTTGACCTTTGCATTTTTTGGGCCACAAGCAGGGTAGTACACAGGCTGATTCAGTGTACAGTTCTTGTACTGCCAGTACTTCATCAGCACTGATTTAACAGGAATCCTGTTACTATGTGGTTAGTACCTGAACAGTTTTGTGCTGGGTTTGAGGATAATGTATGCCTCTGATCCCTTACATGTTTATTCTCTAATAACAGCAGCGTGGCAGCACACCACTCTGATTCCCAAGTTAGTTTTAGCTTTTGTTGATGACACAACCAAGTCAGGCTGTGCTGTAAATCGTTCAGTTTACGCTGTTCGGTTTAAATCAGCCCTTGATGAATTAGCCTGTTACATGAGAAGAATTCCTCTTGTCCCCAACGAGTGCAGTCAGCACCGTTAATTAAACTGTAAAAGAATTCTCACTTCTCATTGTCCTTTAGTTGCTGGTATCAGTGCTTTCTGTACAGGTTAGTAGTCTCAGGTAATCATTGTATACGAGTAAAATGTTTTTTCTTACTTTGTATTTTAAAGGACAACTTTTTCAGTGCTATTTTGATTTACTATTGTCAAACAGTACGAAGAGCAGAAGGAGAACACCAGTGGGTTTTGGTGCTGTCCTGGCTTACCCCCAGTGTAAGGTACAAGCTGTTCATTGTGCTCAGCTGCTTGTGTCTAAAGTCGCACAGCCGAACCACTTGAAAGAGCAAATGTAGAACAAAGGATGTGAATTTGTACTAAGTGTGCTAGGACTTAGAAGACTCTTGATGGTGAAGATGCTTGAGTGTTGTGTGACGTCTTCGTTTATGGTATGTTCTTGTTGGTTTTCCAAGAATGTAATGCCAAACATAAGTTTAGTGTAATAAGTGACTACCTTTTATCTTCCAGCAATTCTTTCACGTCCTGTATATTGATAGTAGTTCTTTTTGCTACCTGCCCTGACCTTGCTGCTTCAATCCATGTTCTGTCTCTGCACTGGATTTAAATGTACAGTTAGCCAGTGGTGCTGATCAATTCCACTTTGCTTCAGGGAGCTGGTAGTACAGGAAGCAAGGGGAAGAGAATGTGAAAGAATGCTGATGTCTTGCTCTGTTCCTTGCTCCATTTCTAGTTTCCTGGCAGGTTTTGCTGTGTAATGTAACCATCCTGTGCTTCAGTGAGTGTAATCTTTATTTTAAAATGAATAATAGAATTTTGGCAGAGGTTGGCAGCACTAGAAATAGACTCCTACATACCCTGAGTGTTTTGTTTTCTTCTTTTCCCCAAGGTAGTATGTGTGTATAGCTATGACTGAGAGAGACTCAAGTGTATTACGTGGGCACTGGCTGCGGGCAGCACTCTTTAAGCCATGCCCTCTATCACCTCTTCCATCTTCCTTTGCCTTACAGAATACATAGGATTAGATATATAAAGCCTCCTTATTTCAAAATTGTTTTAAATGAGGTCTCTTAGTAACTTAGCAGTTACGTGTATCACTGAAACATGAAGAAAGATACCCTTGAACTGAAAGGCAGGGGTTCTAATTTGACCCTCCTACTTACTGCTTCTACACGTGAGGATTCTTACTCACCGAAGCTGTCTGCTTGTGGTGAGCAAAATTATCCCTCACTGTGCTCACAGCTGAGAGTTTTGATGAGGTCGTAACCAGTTCTGGCACAGCATGGCTCTGTCTCCCTCATCACTGCTAGCTTAGGAACAGGAACATGTGGGGCCTCTGCTGCTTCCTTTGTAACAAGGTATGAATTCAAGATCAAGTGTTAGAACTTGCTTCTACGTGAAGAAATCAGATTCAACCCCTAAATGTATTCCAGACAGGAATATCATTAAATTTGACTCTGTTGCTTCCAACAGCTGAAACCATGCAGACCTGCCAACCAGGGAGAGAGCTGAGACAGGCATGCATTTCAAAGATGTAAGGCAGAAGGAAGGAACGATTGAATCAGTTAGTCTGACATCTGGGGTGTTGTGGGTCATGATGTGAGACTGTTACCCCCTGCTTTGAGCTTCGTAGCTCGTGACTGACTAAAAAATGAACGGGCATTTGTTGAAAACCTTTTTCAGTAAGGCATGCTGTCTTGTTTTGAAGCTCCTAAAAAATGGAGACTTAATTTGTTTTGTTGGTTAAACGCTTTCTGTGCTTTCTTCTTTGTGCTTTTTGCGTTTCTAACTGGGTATGTCTAGCTTCTAGTTTGCTGTAGTTTTGCAGCAATTTTAAGCTGGCATGAAATGGCAGAGCTGCTGAAACAAGCGGGCACTTCCTGATTTGGTGCCAGCTGGCGTGGCCTAAGTGCTGGCCCCTAGTGCTGGCCAGATCTCTGCACAGCTGTGCAGGGAACCAACTGCAGAACCTGCAACAGCACCAGTCTTGTGCAGGGCTGGTACCAAAATCTGGTTCAGAGCAGAGCTGTGTGAACAGACACAAGTGGAAAAGGGGCAGGAATGAGCGGTCAGGGATGAGAAGTGGCAAGCAGAATCATCAGGGAGTTTAGCTGCCTGTTTTGGTGGCTGTTTCAGTAGCAGATGGTGAAACTAACTGTAGCTTCAGCTGTTGGTTCTTGGCCATTTCGTGCTAGAAATAATCGTTACAATGGTGGCTCATGTTGTTTCTATGGCTTGGTCTTCATGGCATTAACATCATGACTTTACAACCATACATAAAACAGCCACATCTGTTATTTCAGCAGATGTCAGAACTCTGAAATAAAAAAAAATGCAGTTTATGTAGCAAAAGCAGTTTAGAAGCAAATGTTGTCCAAGTATTGCTTTGTTAAGTTTCAATATCTGTTGTGGTGACGCTCAGAAAAGAGTTTGGACAATCTTTCTGTGAGCTTCATGTGAAACAAACTGGTCTCAGTCTTAGCATGTTGAAAGAGCAAATTCACAGTATGTAAGAACTGTGTTTAATAAGTTAAATATATTTGTGTAAATGCAAAAGAATATATAAATCTTCCAAAAAATAAGCTCAGTATTTAAGATATAAATTGATAGTTAATAGGTAATGGGAAGCTGTGAGACACGGCGTTGAGCTAGGCCTTGTAGCTGGTGAGTTATGTCTGAACCAGTAGATAAAGCATTATGGTCCCTCTGCTGAATCTTTGCATCTCTTCTTAGAGTGTTTGGTAGGCAGTGTCAGTGACAGCTCACTCCATAAATATTCCATCGTGTGTTGTAGTAATAGCAGATCACCAACCTTTGTGAATCTGAAAGAGACATTTGTTGTGATATTGTTGAGTTTTCATCTGTAGCCCAAGGAATGAGTCTGTGAGAGCTGTTGAGATGCCTCCGAGGGTCCTAAGGGAGCTGCTGAGAGGAGCTGCTAAGCCGCTCTTATATTTGAGAAGTTGTGGCTGTCTGGTTAAGTTCCACTGGCTGGAGAAGTGGGAGCATAGCTCCTTTTTTAAAGCACAGAGAGAAGAAGACCTGGGAAACAATATGGCAGTCAGCCTCACCTCGTTGGTCAGCATTGGAAGTTCTGAAGAGCAAGGTTGCTGGAGCAAGTCAAGCTCAGCAGTATAGGATTACTCAGTGGACAGTGGATGGCTCCAGGCCTCAGACTATTGCTGGAAAACACTGTGCAGTTCATCCTTCTGCATGGAACTGTAGAATAGCCTGAGTTGGAAGGAACCCCATAAGGAGCACTGAGTTCAGCTCCTGGCTCCAAACAGGACCGCTCAGAATCCAAACCCTGTGTCTGGGAGCATTGTCCAGATGTTCCTTGAACTCCAGCAGCTTGGTGCTTTGAGCACTGCCTGCAGAGCCTGATCCAGTGCACAACCACCCTCTCGGTGAAGCTGTAGCTTGCAGTGAGGTCTTCCCTGGTGGCCTGTGACCAACGACTGCCTTGTCTTTCATAATGTTTTTCAGTAACTCAACAGAGCAATCTTCAGAATTTCTCTAGTCATTGAAGTGAGATTGATAGGTCTGCAATTACCAGGGTTGTGTTTCTTATCCTTGCCAGCTTCTGGTTGACTGGGAAATCCATCCCCATGATTACTGGAAATGAAAACAGTCAGATTCTGTACGAGTCTTCTGGGGTGTCAGATACTGATGATGTTTTCTGCATGGAAAAAATCTCTTGCAGATACTGCTGAAAGCATGGACTGATTTTTGGCGTTGTCTAAACATGTTTTGTGTTTGTATTGATGTTTACCAGTGGCTCTCACTATAATGGAAGTTGCTGTATAAAAATACGTGCTATGTTTTCTTCTCCAAAGGTTCCAGCACTGTTTAGGCGACAGTGTTGATGAGTGAAGCATCTGGCACTATTTCCTGCATTCTCTCTGTTTGGTATGCTGATACCACATCATAGACTCGTAGAACGGTTTGGGTTGGAAGAGACCCTTAAGATCATGTAGTTCCAACCCCCTGCTATAGGCAGGGGCAGCTCCCTTTAGACTAGGTTGCTCAAAGCCCCATCCGTATCCCTTCAGTGCAATTAACTGTAAACACTTGGCTTAAAAATCTTTTCCTTCTGTGGTTCATTTGGTTTTGGATAACCTGGCTGTGTTACTTCACTGTGTTTGACTTCACAGGTTGTCTGAGCAGACACAGGCTGCTTTTCACATCCATTGCAACTGAGAAACAGAGCTGTAAGGCTATTTTGCAAGAGTACTTTGTTCTTTATCCTTCCTTCTTGCACGGGGGCTCCTAGCAGCCCAGTTCACCGGAGGTCCTACCACTGCTTTGGAGTTTGAGGAAGCCACCTCAAGTGAAGTCTGACTGCTTGCCTGCATATCTGCAACTCAGGCTTTTCGAAGCGGTTATCTGAACTGGTCTATTCTAAATGAAGCTCCTTGGGGTGCCCACATGCAGTTGCCTGAAGGATGTTCTGCTGCTGCTGCTCCACTTGTTCAGTTTTCTTAGCTTCTTCTTGATAGGCCTCCCAGCCTTGTTAGCTGTCTGTTCATTTCTCATTGTGTGGTTGCTGGTTGGTAGGTGGTGGTGTGCATTCATGCTCCAGACAGGGTGCCTCATGTTCTGATCAGTCTTTTTACACCTATTTTGTCTTTTTTCTTGTTGAATCTTTTGAAAAACTTTCTTGGGTGGAAATTTCAGGCCGCCTGTGAATTCATAGGGGAAATTCCCATATTTCTCATTTAAAACTCTCAATTAAGGTTTTTACTGAAGGCAGAAATGGGTGACTCTTGCTGTTCATCTTAGATTTCTGTATTCATTATGCAGATGCGCGTTATCTGGTATAGCTGTAAAATGGCAGTGCTGTTCTGATCTCACTTAGTGAGGTATGGTTTAAAGAAGACTTTGCAGTCTAATTTAGAAGTTGTACTTTGGTATAATTTGGGAGAGATTCCTTTGTATTTCCTTATTTTATTTCATTTTACTTGCAGGTAAACCCTGAGAAATGCCACGTTAAAGAGCAGATCATGTTCATGACAACGTGGGGTCTTTTCCCAGAAATACGTGAGAATAGGGTTTCAGGGCAGCCGTACAGCTTCTCAGAAGATTGCTGCTGTTTCTCATGTATTTCAAATAGAAACATGTAAACTGACAAGCTTTCTCAAATGTATCCAGGTTTCACAGATGTTGCTAAAATAGCATTTGACTCTCTTTAGGATAAGAGTAAGTGGTGTAAGAGGACTTAATCGGTAAACAATGTTGAAATGAAGAGTTTGTGTTTTTCCTTTTGAGGATTCTTAAATGATGAATTACTGCTGCAACTTCACTCAGCTACTTCTGGAGTCAGTGGGAGCTTTAATGCGTGTTTTGAGGGAACCTAAAAGGCTCGCTCTCACTGCAGTTGCTTTGTACTGAATGTATGATCTGTGATGTGTGCATTTGAAAAACATTCAGAACGTACCATTAAAAGAAAGTCTTGTACTCAGTAAAAGCTTTGTGTCTGCTTCAGATGGTAAAAGCACAAGCAGTGTGGCTGTTCTTACCGGTTTTGTGCATAGCAAATCTTGTAGACTTGAGGAGAAAATAAATTGTTCTGTAAGTAGAGAAATGGGTATTGAGTATACAGTAAAAGATGGTCAGATTTCTCTGAACTTAATGTAGAGCTGTGGATAAAACCAAGAACAAACCAACCTGCTTTGCATTGTAGATGTGCTTGAGCTACCATCACACTTTGCTTGTATGAGCTAAACTCAGTTTCCAAAGAGGAAAAAGGGAAGTGAGAATCAGATCCTGTTTTTTAGGTTCTATCAATCTGACCCTCCTTGATTCTACTTTGAAAACCTTAATGCAGCACTGCATTTGATTTAACTTTGTCTTTGTTGCTAGCCTAATTGCTAACTATGATGGGATCAGGGTTCCCTTTTGGTGCTTCTCTGGCTCCTGATTTCACCATCATGGGAAAATCTCTGTAGGTGGAAAATTGGCATTCCTGGAGAGCAATTGAGAGTATTTCTAAGGGGCACCTTTTCAGGGGGTGGGGTAGAGAAGAGGGTTCCGAAACATGTTTTTAGAGGAAAAAAGACAAAAAGCTTTCAAGACCATTATTAGAACCTTGGAATGGGTTTATGTCATGAGTTGATGCGTGAGCTCCATCAACTGCTACAGATAAAGCCTTCAGAATTCATCTTTTTGAGAACTGTCTTCAGAAGGCTGTAGGATTTCACAGAATCACAGAATTGTAGGGGTTGGAAGGGACCTCCAGAGATCATCGAGTCCAACCCCCCTGCCAAAGCAGGTTCCCTACACCAGGTCGCACAGGTAGGTGTCCAGGCTGGTCTTGAATATCTCCAGAGAAGGAGACTCCACAACCTCCCTGGGCAGCCTGTTCCAGTGCTCTGTCACCTCACCATAAAGAAGTTCTTGCGCACATTGGTGCAGAACTTCCTGTGCTCCAGTTTCTGGCTGTTTCTCCTTGTCCTGTCTGCACATGCTGCTGAAAAGAGTCTGGCCTTGCCACTTTGCTCCCCACACTGTAGATATTTATAGACCTGGATCAGGTCCCCTCTCAGTCTTCTTTTCTCAAGGCTAAATGGACCCAGTTCACTTAGCCATTCTTCATAGGGGAGATGCTCCAGGCCCTTCACCATCTTTGTGGCCCTCCGCTGGACTCTTTCCAAGAGATCCCTGTCTTTTTTTGTACTGGGGAGCCCAGAACTGGACACAGTACTCCAGATGAGGCCTTACCAGGGCAGAGTAGAGGGGGAGGATCACCTCCCTCGACCTGCTGGCCACGGTCTTTTTAATGCAGCCCAGAATGCCATTGGCCTTTTTGGCCACAAGGGCACACTGCTGGCTCATGGCCAACCTGTCGTCCACCTGCTCCTCTCCAGCAGGTCGTCCCCCAGTCTGTACCGGTGCATGCAATTATTACTCCGTGGATGCAAGACTCTGCACTTGCTTTTGTTAAACCTCATCTGGTTTCTTACCGCCCAACTCTCCAGCCTGTCCAGGTCTCGCTGAATGGCAGCACAGCCTTCAGGCGTGTCAGCCAATCCTCCCAGCTTCGTATCATCAGCAAACTTGCTGAGGGTAGCCACTATCCCCTCATCAGGGTCATTGATGAAGATGTTGAACAAGACCGGACGCAGCACCAACCCCTGAGGAGCACCGCTAGTTACAGGTCTCCAACCAGACTCTGCATTGCCAACATTGACCCTCTGTGCTCTGCCAGTCAGCCAGTTCTCAACCCACCTCACTGTCCACTCATCTGTCCCGCACTTCCTCAGCTTTGTTATAAGGATGTAGTGGGAGACAGTATTTAAATCCAGGTAGAACAGGCCTTGCAGTGCACGTTTGAAATCTTGATGCTTCTGTTCTGAGTATAAGGCAAATGAAAGTGGGAGTGTTTAGCACCTGTTGAGAGCTGCATGCTGTGTTTCTGGGAGCGTCTTGGTAAGTGGGTGAAAAGGACTAAAACCGGGGAATTGGTCATGTAATGGGTCTTGTTCAGAAGAAAAATAGATCAACACTCTTGGATTTGACTTTGTAGCAGAAATTCTTCTGTCCTCCCTATCAGCAGCAGAATCATAGAATGGTTTGGGTTGGAAAAGACCTTTTAAGATCATCACATTCCAACCTCCTTGCTGTAGGTGGGGACACCTCCCACCAGACCAGGTTGCTCAAAGCCCCATCCAGCCTGCCCTTTTACACCTCCAGGGAGGTGGTATCCACAGCGTCTCTGGGCAGTCTGTTCCAGTGTCTCACTAACCCAACTACTTCATAATAGCTCGTCTAAATCTCCCTTCTTCCAATTGAAAGCCATTTCCCCTTGTTCTGTTGCTAAATGCCCTTATGGAATGTCCCTCCCCAGCTTTCCTGTAGGCTCCCTTCAGGTACTGGAAAGCCACTATAAGGGCCTCCTGGAGCCTTCTCTTGTCTAGGCTGTAAAGCCCCGGCTCCCTCAACCTGTCCTCGTATGGGAGGTGCTCCAGCCCTCTTCATCTTTGTGGCTCTCCTCTGGACCCACTCCAACAGCTGTGTTCTTGTCTTGAGGGCTCCAGGTGGGGTCTCAAGAGAACAGAGTAGAGGGGCAGAATCACCTCCCTTGCTCTGCTGGTCACGCCTCTCTTGATGCAGTCCAGGATACTGTTGGCCTTCTGGGCTGCAAGTGCACATTGCTGGCTCAACCAACATCCCCAAATCCCTCTCCTGAGGACTGCTCTAAGGCCATTCTCTACCCAGCCTGTATCTGTGCTTGGGATTGCCCCAACCCATGTGTAGGACCTTGCACTTGGCCTTTGTATGGGAACTGTTAGCCTGAACCACTGGTTGAGCACCTGGGGAAGGACCCAGTCAGCCCTGGGAGCACAGGTGAAGGCAGTTCATAGTATAAACTACCTAACTACCTAACCTAGAGTTAACAAATGTTCTTATGACCTTTAGGTACCTTGTCAGGGAAAGGTGGGGTCAAATCCACCTCCATGTCTGTTACTGGAGGTCATGGCAGGTGTTTTGCAGTACTACAAGTCAAGTGAGGCCTTGAGAAATAGCTGTCGCTATGGATTTATTAACAGAGATAGTCTCTGGGTGCAGGAGTCATCATTTGCATGATTGATAACTTTACTGAAACTATTTTTGGGTAAATTAATTATTTGTTGTTAACAAATGGAAAACTAGAAAACAATGAAAATTATTTCTGAGTAATGAAAACTCAAACTTTGACCAGTGATAGAAAATACAACTTAGATTCTGCAGGGTGTGTGTGTGTATGTATGTGTATATATATACACACACATGCATATATATATATGCAGAATTTGATGCTTTGCTGGGGTTTTAATAGTGTTTTAAGCAAACAAAACTCTTCTGGTTTTAAAGCCTAAATGAAGTTTGGAGCAGTTAGCTGTATGGTACAGAGTAGGATGATTCAGCATCCATGGTGGGATCTATTATAGTTAACTCTATTTTTATTCCAAGAAAAACAATAGCACTGAGTTTCAGGCACTTTGAGCAGATGCTAAGGGAAACCTCTACTGAAGCAGAGGAAAATATCAAATAGCTTGATCTTGAAAGCTGACCTCATGAGCTCCTTCCTTCGTGCAGTCTTCCCAAAGGTGAAACTCAGTGCTGGGAAGCTACGTAAGCAGTATTTCTCTGGAGCCTTGTTTACATCCACTGTTAGCTGTTCACTTCCCCTGAGTTGTAAAGCAGTATAGCTCAATTCTACTAATTTTATCCATCTCTTTCAGGTTTTCACGACCGTTCTGTTGCTGTAACAGCCATGGATGTGTACGCTTTGGTGATAAAGGCTTGCTATTTTCTCATACTGGATTCCTCAAATCCGAGAGCTACTCAGCAGTTTCCAAGGCAACCACCTGTGGAATAATTAAGAAGGATGAAGTGTTGGTGTGCCAGATGCACGGGATTCTTGCCTGCAGAGAGCACTTCGTTTTCAGCTGTTTTGAAGAATCAAATGTGATTCTGCCAGCACAGTTCAGGTAGTACAATTAAAGAATACTGATTTATTATCTGGAGTTACTGGAAGTTTGTGTAAGAGCAGCAATCCCAGTATGTCCATTCGGTATTCACTTAAAACGGTCATAGATCCTTTAGTGTTGAATTTTCTGTTCAAATATATAAGAAAAATTAAGGAGGATGATAATGGAAGACCAATGTGGGTAAGCAGTGTTTCACATAAGTAAAACACTTGCATGAACTGTTTTACAGTTTTTGCTGTCTTTGCTTACAGATGATTTTAAGCTGGTAAGGGCTGAAATGGAGCGTACATGAGTGGAAGCATAAATATAGGAAGTGGAGACTTCATGCCAAGTGCACTGAGATTTCTTTGGCGTTCAGTGGAGTGATGGATGTAAAAGCAATACAGGAGTGGGTTCACAGCAGAATGACAGAATCAAGGCTGTTTCTTTATCCCATAGCTTACTAAAGAGCATGCAGTGATTAAGTTGACTAAACTGATGATCAGGTTCAGAGCTCTGCTCTGGTGAAGCAGTAGCTAAAACCATTTTTAAGACAGCAGATTCAAGAGATGAAATTTCATAGTGGTGGACCAAAAGGTAAGGAAAAGAGCTCTGTAAGAATAATGACAACCAAAAGTGCCAAATTCAGCTCTGGAAGTTTAAAACGTTACTACAGAAGTTTATGGAGAGCTCCTAGGCTCTAGATAGAACTAGAAACATTATTTAAGTATAACATGTTGCTGGACCTATCTGCTTATTATATCTTCCTTCTCTGCCAGTCATTCAAACACACTTGAATAGAAAAATGTTGTTCATTTCTGACAATGAAGTTAAATGGAGAAAGCCACATAAACGTTCTTCTCATAGTCCGAATAACTGCTCAGTTAAGTTTGGTTACCTAGTTTAATGCTTTTGTACAGTTAGTTTTGGGTGTGATGCTTCTGTGCCATTTATTTTAAGAAAAAAAAAATTCCAAATTTTGAAGTAGAAATATTTGGGATACCATCTGGACTTTACATAATAAATTTATACTGCCAAAATGTTTGTGGGATTCTGTTCGGATGTGGATGGGATTTCACATTCCATGCCTTTTACAGCACAAGAGGATCATTGTTTTTTAGGTATGGTGGGTCCAAGAAATAAAAATTGCTTGATGGCAGCTTTGTGATTTGATGGGATATATGTAGAAGCCCAGTTCATCCAGTAACTCTTGTTACCTTTTAGAGCTGTTACAGAATCTCAAAAGCTCGTGTTTGTAGGTACGGTCCGAGTGAAACTGTCATTTTAAACCCTAATACTTATTTTTGCAGTTCTAGTTTTACTGTCATCACAGCTTAACTATTAGATTGTTTATTTTGAGGTAATGCTTCAGATGGTTCAGTTTTCTCATTATACAGCTGAGGGAAGCTTTTCTTTTTAAGGAAAAACTGCTGTTTTTCCATATGAAGAGATACGCTGGCGAAGTATCTGCAGCAAGCATGGAGAATACAATATAAAGTTGAGATGCAGTGCAGGTAGAGGGAAGTATTGTTTGTGTGTATGTATGTCCATGTGGATCCAGATCCTTTGCTTTCCAAGAAACATGATTAACCCTGAAAGATGATGCGTATACTTGTGGAAGAGTGTCCAGATGTATGTATATAAGACTGTAACATGATAGCTGTGTAGCAACTGATTGAAGTAAGTCAGCAGTCCCAGGGGTGTATGGAGGAAAGCTTCATCCTGGGAGCACTTTGAAAGCATCTTCCACATATCCAAGTACCTCAGTTTTTCTTTTTCCCCTTGAATACTGTGGGTGAGATTATTCTCATGAAACTTAAACCTTCCAGGCAGTGTTGAAGCTGATGGTGGAAAGCAGGTAGGGAGCTTCAGGGGGCTGCTCAGCCTGCGCCTTTGGGAAGGATGACGACTTCTGGAGGCACATACCTCGTACTGTTGATGATTCAGGCCACTAATTAAGCCTAGATGTTTGATACTTCTGGATGTGTTTATATGTGAAATTAATGTACACATGCTTTTTTCTCCACATTTAATTCCTAGAAACATTGATTTGTTCAGCAATTATACATGGCAACATAGCCTAGGTCACAGAAACTCTATTAAGAATTAGTGCCATTTGCAGCTAGAACAAGTAAAACTTTTTTGTACTCCTCTTTCTGTAATGAAAGAAAAGTTGGTCTCCATGTTGGGGTAATCTGAGCTCCTTTTGAAAGAAGAAATGGGAATTAGTGATACAGTAATGCTCTTAACAATTATTTGTCTGGTTATTATAGTTCTCCCACTTCAGTTTCTGTGCTGCTGGTACAACTGTATTGAAGGAGTCTGCTAGAGTGTGGTTTTCTAGAAGAGTGACTAAAGTACTTGTTGATTTTTGTCATGTAAATAGTACCGCTTCCTAGAATGATAACATTTTCCTCTTGTTGCTGGGAAATCAAGGTAATTTTTTGGGTTGGGGGTTTTCAAAGGGAATTTTTTCTTCTGGCAAGAGGAGTCAGCAGTAACAATGTAGAGGTCATAGGGGAAAAGAAGGGTTAAGCAGCAAACACCTTCCATTTCTTGGAAGAGGGAGCTCCAATAAGGAATTGACCTTTTTGCCTAGGCTTTATCTGGGACAGCTAATCTCTACATCTCTGCTGGATATTTAAAGATGCATCAGGCTGGTCAGATACATCAAGCATTTCATTAAGATGTTGTAGAAATGATGTTCGACAGTGACCTCAGGGAGCATCGGTCATGGGGATTCAATGTGAAGTCCTGTATCTCAAGGTTTTTTGGAACATCTCTTTCCTCTCTGGCTCCTCAGAGATGAGAGGAGAAAATGAAGGAAGTTGTCCAGATGCGTCAATATAGGGCAGTATAAGACTTCAGAATTGAGTAGTTGGTGGAGAGATGGAACACAGCTTTAATTTGTAAACATGTGCGTATTTGCAGTGGGGTAGGAAGAGATGGAAACCTGTCAGTTATTCAGGAAGTTTTACCTATGCAAGGTAGAGTGATTTTTGGAGAGGTAATAAGTATGAGACTAAAGAGCAGCTGTTCTCACACACCCATCTAGAGCTCCGTTTTTTCTCCAGCAATAGTATAAATAACTAAGTAAATAAGGAATGCAGGAACAGAACAAAACCACGTGATACTCCTTGTGCACGCTCTTTGGTCTTCAGACGCTTCTAGTGCAAGGATTTACTGAGCTGGGTAACTTTCCTAGCTTACAGGATTTGACTACTGAATTTGTTTTAATCTTTCCTTCAAGCCATAAGAAGTTTTAGCATTTGTAATACTTTATGGTTCAACAGATTAATGAACGTGACAACACAGTAAATGAAGGATCATAACTGTTTGAACCTGAATTCCATTTGATGTCTGCTTCTTGTACTGAAATGGAGGTAAATGACTGATCCCTATTTACTCTCCACAATAATCATAATTTTCTAGACCTCAGCTTGCTCTAAGGCTCAGTTTAAAGCCTGCTGACTTACCTTTATCTACATAGCCTACTTCAAACCTGTTTTCACAGATACTTTGAATTTCACAACTGAATTTCATTGATGTATTTTAATGTCCAGTTAGGTACCTCTTCACAGTGGTTTGTTTGTTTTGAGTTGTTCTTAATCATTTGCTGTTCCTGCTACCCTGAATAAGTGAGTATCATCAGCACTCTTTTAGCAGTGCATACAAAATTGTGCTGAAGAGGGGAAATTAAGCAATGGAATGAACATTCACAGTTCTGAATGGATGCTGGTTTTAGGTGATTTAAGTGTAGGAAGTTGCCTTAGCAGCAGAACTATTAGTTGTTCTTGTTTTCTGATGTTAATTGAGCAATTGCCTAATACGGTAACAGGAAAACAAGAGTGCCCATAATGGCTCAAATTAAAGGGACACATAGCCTAAAATCACTTTCCTGAGCGGCAGTGGGCAGCTGCGCCTTAGGGAAGTGTGCAGAAAGAGGGAATGCAGCTCTGCTTCCAAGGGCAGAGTCCAGCATCCTTCCAGCAGCCTGCTGGAATCCTGAGCAGGATGACAACATCATCATAGCTTCCTTGAATTTCTATAATATGAACCTACTTTGTCTTCCTTGAGGTCTTAGAGTTGTGAGGAGTGTTGGTTTTGCATACAGCTCATCTCCATAGGTTTGTGCAGTGCCTTTGCCTCTTGCTCAGGCAATTATCTCCATGTGCCCCATGTGGTTTCCCTTCAGCCATTTCTTTTTCAGGCTGAGGAATCTTGCTTAGTATCACCTTCCTTCAGGAAGCTGTTCCTGACTCTCATCGATGCTGCTCAGCGTTCTGGTGTCACCCTGTTTCTCAGATGGGAGGGCAAAGCAGTGTGCAGAGCTCAGGGTGCAAACATGGAGCAGATGGGTTAGCATCTAATTGCTGCTTCCTTACTTTGTCTCAGTTCTCTGCCTTGTTGTTCCTGAAATCCTGTTTGCATTTTCACTGCTGCTGCTCTCAACCCTTGTGAAAGCCATATTTTCATAAAGCTATCAGTTTTGACTTTAAGGACTTTTCCAATGAGAAGAAACTGATTTAGAGCCCATCGTTTTCTGTGTGTAGTTACTTTTCTTTTTTTTTTCCATATACTGGACCTTGCATTTATCTACTTGAATTTCATTTCCTGCTTTCTTTCCCAGTCACACTGCATGGCAAGCTGGAAAAAAAGGACTGAGAGAAGCACTTGGACTTACCTGGTGTTTTCTCTTCATTAGACTTGTTCTCATGTTTAATCCTTTTCAGTGTAATTTATGGTTGCATATTAAGTGACAAAGATGTAAGTACAGATCTGTACAGGAGCCCATTCTGTGTGTGTGTGGAAAGACGTGTTCTTAACATGTTAATTAAATGTTAGTGAGACCTTTCTCCTTATTGTACCATGGCTGAGTTTTCATCAGTACTTCAGTGAAGTGGGTAATTTTTGTGGTCTCTCAATACACGGTTAATCATAGCTCCTTCAAGAGACTTCATTTGTGTAAGGTGTGCTCTCTGTGTTGCAGCACGTCAGTAGGCAGTTCTCGTGTCTCAGTTAAATGCATGTGCTCCTGGATGTTTGCCACTGCTAGGTTTTGTCATAAGTTCTCTCCTGACCTGAGCTGATGCTGGTTCTTTGTGTGCTGTGAAGGCAGGCTGCAGTGCTGGAAGTTTCTGAAGCGTTCCCCTTTTTATTTACATGAAGTAGAGGATACTGCTGTTCCAAGTGTGGAGCTTGAATACGTTGTAATCACTAGGAGGCTCGCTCTTTGGCAGAGAATGTTTTGAGCAAGATCCTCTACGCATCTTGCAGATTGCATCAAGTCCTGCTTTCTTGTGGGTTTTAAGAGCTATTTGAAGAAGTGGTAATTAACAGTCTCTTAATGTAGTGTTTACATCACAGTGATAATACTGGGAATTTATGTCTCTGAAATCCTCCAATTAAGCCACACGAATCTCAAGAGGCAGTGTTTGTCACTGGCAACTGTCAGTTATCTTCATGGGACCTTGGCTTGTCTTCTGCTTTGGGCTATGAATGATGTGCTGGGACTCGTAGCTTCTCCCTCATGCTGGACATTGTCTCCCCTTACTGTGCTTGCTGTTGTTGGAAGGAGAAGGGTGTCTGTGCTTTGTGAGCTTTCACACGTGTTGGGATAGTCAAGTGAGCCTATGTGACACAGCACCTCTTGGAGAGAATTTCCGCGGGGGATTGTCTCTCTAGTCCTGTTGGCATATGATACACCATCCAGCATAGCAGGAGGCTAAAGTTAAACAAGGAGTGATCCCAAGAAGTCCTTTCCAACCCCTGTGGTTCTGTGGATCCTGCCTCCAGCCACAGAAGTTCAGAGAGCAGTTTGACTCATCCTGCTGTAAGCATCTCCATGGGGTCAGATAGATGTGTTGTGATCCAGACTTCGCTGGGTCAGTCACTCTACAGCAGCTACAGTAGAGTGCTGAGCACCAGGATGCATATAGGTCTATTGCAGACATCTGAAGTCAGGTGTATTAGATCCCAGTTTGCTCCTTGGAACTGAAGGGAAGTCATCTGTCATCATGGTGATGAATTCTGCTGGTCGCAATCACTGGGGTGTGCAACTCAGCACCACGCAGACACTTGCTGTCCTCCTCAGGTGGGATGGGAGAGTGGGTTGAAAAGGTAAAAGTATGAGAACTCATGGATTGAGTTTACTGGGTAAAGCAAAAACTGAATGTGAGCAAAGGGAAACAAGGAATTCACTCTGCACTTCCTGCCAGCAGACAGCTCAGCTACTTCCAGAGAAGCAGGGCTCATCACAGATAACCATTTCTTAGGAAGACAAATGCCGTCACTCTGCACGTGCCCCCTCCTCCTTCATCCCAGCCCTTATTGCCAAGCAGGATGCTGTATGGTATGGAATATCCTTTTAACCAGTTTGAGTCAGCTGTTTTGCTGCACTCCAGCCTTTTGTGTGCCACCAGCTGCTTACTAGTGGGGCTGTGTGAGAAGCTGAGAAGTCCTTGACTCTGTATAAATACTACCTGGCAACAACTAAAAACACTGATATGTTATCCCCATTATTTTCATAAAAAACCTAAAACAGAGCATCATACAAGCTTCTAAACAGATAATTGACTTTATCCCATGACACAAGGCAAAGAAGGCTGATGGTGTCTTCTGGTGAAGTCAAAGTATGGCTTTCTGGGTGACCTGAGAGATAAAGGGAGATTAGAATTTAAGATTAAATGTAGAGATCTGTAAATCGGTAAATCACTGTAGTGGCATTTACAGTACTGTTGTAAATACAGTGGGGCAGCTTGGCATGAGATGAATGGTTCATAGTTTTGTACTTTAAAGTGAGCAAGTACAAATATCAAGTATATATCCTAGAGATGTAGTCAGATACTGCTTGTATTCCTACCTTATGTAATTTCTTTTTTGTTTTCATGCTGTGAGGTCTCAGGGAGGTCTGGGTGAAGTAGTAGCAATGCAGTTCTGCAGTTGTAGAAAATGCATAAATGAATGAGAACGAGCTGTACATCTTCAACTGATGGAATTAAGTGAGTTGAATCAGCCCTTTAAGGTGAGATTTAATTTCTGTATTATCACTGTCTGGTTGCTCTGCAACAATATAGCTGTTGAGCTGTTCTTGAGGTTTCTAAGATGAGTTCGTGTCATTCTGGAGTTATTCATACACTACCCCCCAAAAAAACCTTTTGAGTTATTTCCAAAAAGTGTTTTAGCATATTAGTTAGAGATCGTTCATCCAAATGACTGATCTGAGTCGCTGGAAATTTTGTGGTGTTTTACTTGAAGCAGTGCGAGAGTACATGCTGAAGCTCAGATTTGTGTGGGTGAATGGACAGTACCGTGCAAGTGTGTAAATGCAGACTCCTTAGCAGCCTTTGGGCTGGGGTTCTTGAACTTTTTCTGTTCCTTTTTGTTCTGTCTGCTGCTTCCTCAGGTTTGTGCTTCGTGAGAATGCAGACAGGTCTAAAAACGATGCAGATTACATAAAGTGCTGCTGGGTTTTATTTCAGCTGCATGAAAGCAGGTCTTGGTTTCTGGTAGGTTGAACAAGCCCACCAAACGATGACTGGAATGGGGCTGAAAGCAGTTGTTCACTTTGGTAGTATTCCCTGATCCCATGTAGTTAATTTGGTGAAAGATGGTCCTTTCTGGAGAGCTGAAGGATCCCATGACTGCACTGTGACTTTGTTCCCATCAAATACATGTAGATTGGATCCGAGTGTTCAGGGATAGTGTCAGGACTTAGAAGATGAAGGGTGTTTTCAGTTAATGCCTGCCAGGAATTAAGAGAAATTAACATGAAATTTTTGTGGTCTTGGAGAATACTCGCATGAGGAGTTGTCTGCTCAACATATGAGAGGTTACAGAGTTCTTGGATTGAGTTAGCTGTTTTGAAAAGAGGATTCACATGGAATTTGTGGGGCAGTATTTCAGTTCCTTTAGGTTATATTAGCTTCCAGTTCTGTTGCTGAGTGCTTCTTATGGTTCTCAAGGAAGCGGACAGATAGTCCTTGCTTATACAGAAATCACTGGTAAGGATTTGTTGTAACTGAGGCCTGCAAGAAAAGAACGAGGCTAACTCTGCACAGTCTACAAATACAAGGCAGGGCCACTCAGCTGTCAGCAAATAATGGGGTTTTTGTTCATTTGGAGTTTCTTTCAGATTGTCCAGTTTTGCCTTCAGCAGAGTCCCAGTGTTATTTCGGGAAGATGTTTCTGGTATTTTCCCTTCCGGATGCTTGGTGAAAGATTTCAGGTTTTGCAGTGGTATTGTTGCCAGTGATACAGTATGTCCTGTGTCTTGTTTACAGTAACTCCTTTTCAGATTTGTAATGCAAGTATAATGTCTGCAGGTCTCAGAGCTCTGGTTCTTTTGGACTCCAGGGTTTCATCTATGCTAACCTGTATTGTGAAAGGTGATATCCATCTCATCCCACAGGATTGTGAGGAGGGGCTTCCATGATGAGCCTCATCTGATGTCTGGTTTTCAGAGAGCTAAACGGAGACTTATCCAGGGTCACTTCTTGCAGAAGTAATTTCAAACAGCAAGTAGCAGGGCTTGCTCTTCTTTCTGTGATTGTTGTTCTAAACAGAGATTTTTGGCTTCCCTCACAGTTCTAATTCCTTGGTGTTCTGCCATGGAAAAGCAGTCTAAAGATAATTGTGCAGAGGAATCTTTGTGTTTGATCTGGAGTGACCTAGCTCCATTTAACCAAAAAAATCCCTTGTTTTTCTATATAAGCAATTTTTTTCAACTGGTTCTGCTTCTCTTGTTTAAAGCTCCTCAAATTAAACACACACTGCCATATGCTGCTATAATGCCAGCACACAGGTTGTGTTGAAATATGAATTAACAGAACTGCAGTTTGAGATTTGAATTCAGTGAAGGGATCCATTTTGGAGCCCTTATTCATTCTACAGAAGGCCCGGAGTTAGTCGTACCACATGCCTGTGCAGGATGGCTTGGAGGCTTCTGGCCTGGGAAAGCATTTGGTGAGTGGTCAATGAAACTGCTGGTCATCTGCAGTGTTAACGTCGCTTTGTCCAGCTGCTTTCCTAAGCAGTTGAGGGCTTTGTTCCTGGTACGGAGTTTGGTATCCAGTGAGCAAGGAGAGTGAAAGGTGAGTTTTTATAAGCAGCTCTGGAAGCTTGGATACTGGATTGGACATCCACCTGGTCTGGGCAGTTCTTAGGTGTAATGATTCGTTCACATTGATCTGTGGAATTCAGACTTTTTAATGTATATGGTAATCTTTCAGAGTCCACATGTGTGGTCCAAAAGTTGTGGACCATGTGCCTATGTTTATTAGCTGTGAACTGATATTTAAGACGCCTCCTTTTTGTTTGTTGTAGGCATTTGACAAAGAGAAACGTTACATCTCCCAGCTCTGTCTCTCTAGGAGGTCATTTTAGGACGGATTCATGATGGGCTTGAGGCAGTAAATGGAAAGTGCTGTGTGTTGCTCTCATACATAGGAAAGTATTCCTGCTGGTTTTACTGCCTGCTGATCTGATAGTGGCTGGTGTGGTGATCTCATATGGAAATGTTTTTAATACAGTGTATGAATTGAACTAAAACAAAGATATTTATTGTAATGATAACATCAGATGCTTGTAATCTTGAAAAGGCTGGAAAACTGATGCGAAACAGCACTTTTTCCTCAGTAAAGGAGACCTGACAGGAACGTATGGAAACAGTCAATGTTCTAAAAGTATTCGAGCACAATTAGTCTGCTAGTATTTTGATAATTGATTTAAATTACTAAGACTTTTAAAATAACATTTCGAGCTATTTTATGTGCCTTTTGTTTATGTTGTAGGGGAGAACCTTAAGTAATTTTCACTAATCTCAGCGTTGCCTTGGAGACTGAAAATCTGAGGTTCTTACGTAGCCTGATAACTCTTAATTCTGTTAACAAGAGTTTTAAGAAAAATGCTGAGCAATTCACGCCTTGTCATGAAACTACAAGACTTGAGTAATGTTGTTCTGAATGCTCCTGAAATAATTTCACCAGAAATACTGGTGTTCTGGGCTTCTGGAAAGGATGTAGTATTCTGGGAATTAGGATTGCGTCATGAAAGATTGAAAATCAAAGCTCGTAGATTAAATGAGATACTGATGGTTATTAGCTAAAAACAATGCATTTGAGTTTTTGTAGAGCACTGAAGTGGAATTAAATGGAGTTATAAGGAGGTGAAGAACTCTTCTCCTGGCATCAGGAGCAGAACTAATAAGTATTTCATCTGTGAAGTACAGCACATGCTGCAGGATGTAGCTTTTGTGTTGTATGTGTAGTCCATGGCACAGGCCTGTGTGAGGGGGCTTGCTCTCATCTCTCAGCACTGTTTTTTGTTCTCTTCAAGGTCTGTAGTTTCTGGACAAGCCAGGAAGGGACTCTGCCTGCTTTTATCTCATGTGGCCCATCTAACTATTCAAAACTACCATATTCAGTAGAGAGGGCTTTATTAATTTTTTTCAATACAAAATGGAAATGATGACCAATTACTGCTGCCAGCCTGGAAGTTTCACTTCCAGAAATGAAAATGTGCATTTCATAACTTTGAATAAGGTAAGAAATTGCCACATTCTCATGCTTTCTTCAGAGCATACAGATATCTGACACATGAATCCAGAAATTCAGGATGACTCAAGAGTAAAAATGAGTGAATTACACTTTATTCTGTCTAATTTATTTCAATTACAGAATTCGAAGCACATAAAATTGATGCATTGTCTAGCACTGTGTAAATTCACTTCCTACAGGAGGTAGAGGGGTAGGTTCAGACGTCTCTGTAGTGAGTGCAGTAGAGTAATGGGGAATGAAACAGGAATGATCTGCTCTCCTGAACTATCTGAGCATCAGAGACGATGGAACTGCATGCACATGTTTTTGTCGAACATTCTGAAGATGGTATAAATGAAAAACATTAAGAAATACTTAACCTCGAATACCTGCAGGACATGACTTTCAGTTCCTGAAGAACATCTACATCTTCAGTCAGTGCTGCTAGACAGCCTGCTCACAGCACAGTTTCTAGAATATCTCAGTATAGATCAAGAGTAGAATACAGTTCAGTGCTTGGTTTTGATTCTGATTCTCTTGCTTCATAATTTCAAAGTTTTCATCCGTTATTTTTCTTCTCAGTGTCAAACAACGGCCTTCCTTTCCTGCAGCATTTCTTCTGTTGTTGCTCATTTATCAGGATGCATTTGCAACGTTCATGAGTTCTTTCCTTCTGTCTCTCTTGCAGTGTACTCCATATCAGGTGATACAGATGGGCTGTTTGCACACTGGCACAGCCAGCTGTGTAGGTAGATTACATGTTTTTAAAAGTTTATCTTCTATGATATTTTATTTACTGCATTAATAATGTGTGAGGGAGTGATCTCATGTTGTACCGGGGGGATTTAGGTTGAGCATTAGGAAGAATTTCTTGATGGAGCTCGTTGGCCAAACACTAGAATGGGCTGCCCAGGGATGTGTTGGAGTCATGTCCTTGGAGGTATTCAGGAGAGATGGACACGGCAATAAGGGATGTGGTCTAGTGATGGAATTCTGCTGGTCAGGTTGATGGTTGGCCTCAATGGTCTTCAGGGTCTTTCCCAGCCTGAGAGATTCTATGATTATTGAACTGTGTACTGTTTACTTCATTCTTCCAGGTATTATCTCAGCTTCAGTAAAAAATTCGGGTTTTGGAGAGTCAGAAAGGATGGTGATGAAGTGTTTGGATGATGGGGGGGGGAATGGAAGGAGGGACTTGTATCATGAAAGCAAAAATCAAGTCTTCGTGTTTTCAGCTGTTAATTTTTCTGTGGCTGATGTCCATTTTTATGTAAATTCTCATCATATTTAGTAATGCACAACTGAAGTCTCCATTTCTGTGTTTCTCTCCTTTATTTTCTTTCCTTCTATCTTAACTTCAGCTTCCATGTTACTTCTTGAAGTTATGGGGAGAAAGGAAAGCAATGAATTGGGTATTTTTGCTGCTTGTGTTTTTGCACGTCGTTCGCTCAGTCCTTAAAGTGCTACTTTAAAGTCAAAAGGGGACAGTTCATCTTTAGGTGGCACACAGCAGCAAGCATTGCATAGCAACAATTTTGAAGGTAATTTTACTATTTCATATCAAGCTTGTAATGAAGTTTTAGCTTCTTTAGATTCATGTCTCTACAGCAGTCCAGTAGATTTATTTGACCTAAAATGTATGATAATGAGTATTTTCACCGGAAAGTGGGGCTTGGAGTGCCTTAAAGAAAACTATCTACTCCTAATGCATCAAACAGTGGTAAATCTTCGGTTTTTTCCATGTTAAATATTTAACAAAGGTATGGAAAAAAGAGAAAGACAAGTTACTTCAATGCTGACCTTCTTCAGCTTCCTACCGTAGTATCTTGCTGTACTTTTCTTTACAAGGATTGCAGGGGTTGCTTGTTGTGATATTTATTATTGCATTTATTAAAAACTGGGTAACATCTTCATCTCCTCATCAATAGAATGGCTTTGCTCTTTTTTACCTAGCATCATGAGGCCTGTATCGCAGCCTGTTACGAGATCTTTCTTTAAACAGTTGCCACTGCTTCAGCATCTTTGCAGGATGGCTGTCAGGACTGGATGTGAAGTTCTGGCATCAAATTGAGCTTGGTTTGTTTCATCAGCACTGAAAGGTGGCGTCATCAGTACGCCTTTGCCCTTTGCTGGCAGTTCACGTGGAAATGATTCACTTCAGAGCTTTTTCTGGGCAGAAAACGTCCACACTCCAGAGGAGCAGCCTGTGTTCCTTCTTCGATCACAGAATCACAGAATTGTAGGGGTTGGAAGGGACCTCCAGAGATCATCGCATCCAGCCCCCTGCAAAGCAGGCCCCTACAGCAGGCTGCCCTGGTAGGCATCCAGGTGGGTCTAGAGTATCTCCAGAGAAGGAGAATCCACAACCTCCCTGGGCAGCCTGTTCCAGTGTTCCATCACCCTCACTGTGAAGAAGTTCCTTCACGTTGGTGTGGAACTTCCTATGCTCCACTTTATGGCAGTTTTCCCTTGTCCTGTTCCCACAGACTGCTGAGAAGAGGTTGGCTGTGTCTCCTTGACTTTGAAATCGTGGGTGACTTGGATTTGGTGGGATTGGAATAACTGGTCTTCATCCACCACGAGGTCACTGCAGAGCATTATTTTCTCTGCCATACTTGTCATCTGCAAACTCAAGACTGTTTATAAAATTGCCAGGGCCCAGTTTGATACTGCTGCCTGTTCATGTCACACGTGCAGTAACATGAAAGCCTATCATCCACTTACTTTGCATAAGAAAGCAGTTTATCAGCTCTGGAAAAGATGAGGGGACTTTGGTATCCCAGGTGATTATTCTTGTGGACGGAATGAGTCATCTTCATGTGGACTTTAACATGTGGGTGAGTGAATCATCAGGTGTTGAACAGATTAATCTTTTCAATGGGATGTACACAAGATAATGTTTTATCACAGAGACAACTTGGACCTGTCTAAAGAAAATATTAGAGGCTGAAATGCAGTGGTATCGTGTGCCTTTGAACATATTACCATTGGGAGACAGTCCAGACACGAGCCCATTGTTGCTTTGCACAGTTCTTGTCATGTGTGTGAGGGTAGTGACCTTGAAAGCATTGTTGTGTAAAAGGTTTGTGGAAACATAATAATTGACCCGTGGTTGCACAAGAAGTTGAGCACAAGTTAGCCTTTCTCGTGTGCTGACCTTCCACTGCTTTGTAGGGAGGTTATGTAAATTTGCTCAGCACGTGATGACAAGTCAGAGTATGACGTGAACGGATAAAGCGGGGCTGTGTGCGCAGGTCTTGGCCTGGCAAGGGCTGTGGCCAGTGCCCACTTGTGTACTGAAAGCAGTGTAAGTTTGTGGATTGTCTCAACGTTTTTTTTTTCTCTTCTCAGTCCAGGGCTGAGTTCTGTCAGCCACAATTATACTCAGTTTTGGGTTTGACTGTGTTCTGAAACCTGCAGAGCCAAAGCAGCTCGCTGTTATGACTGGCGATAAGAGGTGGAGTACTAAATTTAGGCATGAATCTGCTGGTTGAGTAGGATTTAATGCTTCAGTCAAAACTTGCCACACATTCACCTGAAAAATTAGCAATCATTTCATGGAACTTCAGCAAAATCTTAGTTTGGTAACAGTGCTGTGAACTCAGGAAATTTTCTTGTTTATAGGTTTCCTTGTAAAGCATTTCTCAGTGTGCTTTTTTAAAGAGTTTTTAGGAGGTACCAATTATTACAGAGACGGAGCCTTACATGGTCAAAGCAATTTTTTGAGCATTGTAACATTAGATCTTGGTCAGGGCTACAGTCTGGAAATACTTCTATTTTAGTCACCAAAGTAAATTTGAAGAGAAGTGGATTCTTTCATTGCAGTTAAAGGTGCAGATGCTTTGAGAATCAAACCAAATAGCTGTAAGTAGAAGAATCATCTTCTTTCCTATTTGCAAATATGGATTTTGTAGGGCGGAGGGGTTGAGCACCAGAAGTGAAATAATAATAAAAAAAAAAACCCAATACCACCCCCACTCTTCACACCCACCCCTTGCCAGCTGTCTTGCTCAGTACATTTCACACCATGGTTGCAAGGCCAGAATGATTATGAGTTAGGGCTAGCACAAAATCTAAGAATTTGAAAATTTTCCAAGTATTTTACTGTAAGGTGGAGACGAAAATTTTTTAAAGAACAAATATGAAAAATGCACAAAAATGAAAAAGGAGGTTACACATAAAAAAAAAAACCAAAACCACAAAGAAAAACCCCATAAAATGCAATAGAAAATGCGATTTCTTAACTTTGTCTTTCAGACAGACTGTATCATGAATCGTCCCCTTGTGCCCTGCCGTTTCACTTGCTGTCTGTGATGTCCTCCTGCATCCTAAGATGATCCTTGTTACCTTTCCGTCTAGGAGAATGCAGCCGTACATTCTAATTGTTCCACACACAGCACAAGGATCAGTAAATCTTGGCTGCTGGGTAATTTGTGATCTTTACTCTGGGTGTCCTCAGACAAGCCCCCAGATGGGCATGCTCTGGTTGTACATTGTGTTGAGGCTCTGTGAGGGCATATTTTGAGTTGTAGTGGAAGTAGCATGCATTGTTTTCACTCCAGTTTTTAATTGCACTGTAGATCACCCTAATTTAGTTAGCCCAAGGCTAAGACATACTGCTTTTTAGGATTGTAGAGCAGCCATTAATGGAAATTGTTTGAGTGGGAGTGTATGCATCAAGGAAGTGTGTATAAAAAGATGAGCCTCCTGCTTACGATGAGCTTAGGTACATGCTGTTGTCTTTGATCTGACTGAGCTAGATGGTATGGGAAAGAGCTCCTGTTCTCTAAATAGCAGCTGTTGCAGCAGCCTTGAAGTTGGTATGGGGAAAGCTTTTGTCCTCACTAATGTGCAGCTGATTCTTACAGATGTGTGTTTTTTCCATCTGAATGCCCAGTGATGTAGAACTCTGTGGATCAGTGTCTGTGCTTTGAGGATGACGAGATACGACTTTAAAGTGTCTTACCTTACAGGTAATGATTGCAGTATTTGCAGTAGCTGATGATAAGAGATGACAGTCAAGATGGCAGGTTCCTAGTGTATGAGCCCTGCTTTAGACATTGTTGCCTTTACTTATGTTTGCAACTTTCTAATGAGTAATGATGTAGAAAGACTGGTGTTCTTTACAGCACTGTTAAGAGGTAGTATATCAAATGCTGAATACTTGCTGCAAAGGAATATTTATGGCAGTGTGGTACATAACAGCCACAGCCTCCTGCTTGCCGCCCTGTTCTTCAGGGAGGTGTGATAGCTGCGAATGCATCCTTCAGGACTTCAGTAAAGCACTGATACTTCAGTTATCTGTGCCAGAACACCTCAGTATGTATTAAGTCATAGTTCATCCCCTGGGGAGAAGTAAAGCTCCTCAAGAAATGCAAATTTAGAAATCAAAACCAGTGTGCAGATTGAAGGAATCAGTGACAATTGCTATCATACATCCAGCATTCTGCTTTAATTTTATCAAGGAAGATGTACTGAAAAGGCTATAGCGACCTTATTCTTTGTCCTTTTTGATGCTGTGTGTGTGTTCAGGACTGGGGGACACAGAAATTGCACACATTTCCACTCAGGGCTCTTTTTTCCTGCTCTGCGTGGCAGCTTCAGCTGTAAGAACATACTGCACTCATGGTATAAAAAGAATGACTAAAATTCATCTCTTAATTTATTTGTCTTCTCGTTTGGAGGGAGTAGCTAATGTGATTTCATGTAATAAAACCAGACGTGAGAATCCAGAGAGGTGATTTTCTAAATTTAAGGTTTCTCTTGAATTTTTTTATTACAAATAGATTGGATTACTATAGGCTGTGTCAGCGTGAGTCACTTGTAAGTGCCTGTTAATCCAATAACCCTGAGCAGTTTCTTATGGAAATACTATTCCGATTTCTATTTATACTGTGGTCATGGCCTTGTTGAATCCCCACTGACTTCACTGGAAATACTTGCATGGAAAAAACTGGTGTAAATCCGTACGGTAACGGACATCACAATGAGTAAAATGAAAAATAACCTCAAGTGATTAGTGAGTGTCTTAAAACACATTGTGTCAGTTTTATTATGTATTTTATAGCATTTTAGACTGAGAGTAAAAGCAATCGGCAGAGGGTGAGGGTTTGTTTTTTGTTTTGCTTTGTTTTAAATGGGAGGTGGAACAGCTTTGCCAGGCTGTCACGCTGTCCTACAAGTTCATATCATATCATCATAGAATGGCCCGGGTTGAAAAGGACCACAGTGATCATCCAGTTTCAACCCCCCTGCTATGTGCAGGGTAACCAACCACCAGACCAGGCTGCCCTGAGCCACATCCAGCCTGGCCTTGAATGCCTCCAGGGATGGGGCATCCACAACCTCCTTGGGCAACCTGTTCCAGTGCGTCACCACTGTCTGTGTGAAAAACTTCCTCCTAATATCTAACATAAACCTCTTCTGTCTCAGTTTAAAACCATTCCCCCTTGCCCTATCACTATGCACCCTCATAAAAAGTCATACCCCCTCCTGTTCGTATGCTTTTTCCTGTCACTGCTCTTCACTGTGGTGGTGAAATATCCTCGCATCATTCTGTGTTAGTGTCCTATCCAGAACATACTCAGCTCAACTGGAATTTGCCTACAGAGACTAGATTTTAAAATGTAACTCAGATCACAACCAGCCTTTCTCTGTCACTGTGCTGCAACTGCTGTTAAGAAGGGTTAGGGTTATTTTGCTGTTTTACAGAATTTTTGTCTCAAGTAGGGGGTGGGGAGGAAGGAGAAATGCTTTTCCATTCTGAGGTATGGCATGCTTTTGTTCCAGAGCGGGAGGAGTCTAAACGCTCTTAGAAGATGGCTGGTAAACACGTCCTGTTTCAAATGAGAGAGTGCAGAACACCAAGACCTGTATTCACAAAACTCATCTCCATTGCTGAGAGGGGAAAAAGTGGATTTACTTGAAATAGTTTGACAAAATTCAGCATTTGTGACACATACAAACTCTGCTGATAACCTTAAGGCACCCACTTTTCATAATGTTAATTTTACATGCTCGTACAGAGCTCTGAAATATCATCCTCCTCTCTGTCTCTGCTGTTTTATTGTGTGTGGTATGAAGGATAAGATGCTCAGCCCCCTTGGACGCTGGATGTGTTAAGACAGTTTGTAGATGCTGACTGCTTACTTGATCACACATTTGTGATGAGTATTGAGACTGTGAAATATATGTTGCCTGGAGAGTTGGATCCTTAGTTGAGTAGATAAGAAATAAGAGTACTTATTTTTGTATGATAGATGCTGCTGGGAAACGTGTCGCATTTTGCACATACAGCTCTAGGCTGCGAGAGATGGAGATGTGAAGGATTTGGGGTCTGTTGGTGGTGGTAGCTTATTAGAAGCAGCTCTGGTTCGTGAGTTAGATCTTAAGATTTCAGATAATTTTACAACTAAGCATACAGGTAATCAAGACAGTAAGAGAATACATAGAGACACCTGAGAGTCAACAAAGCATCTGGAGTAAAAATATAAGATGAAAAGGTAAATGAAGCACAGAGATCTGCCTTAATGTGCTGAATAACTCATTTGAAAGTTACAAACAAGAGCACACAATTGAATAATTATATAAAAGCATATCAGGTAGGTTTAATATAAAATCTAAAGAACAAAAAGTGATAAATGGCATTAATGCAGGCCTCCTTGCCAAAGAGTGATACTAAACAGTAGATATCGCACTAAATAAACTGGTGAGCCTAATTGTGTTTATTCATAGGTTTTTTGAAGGATCCAAAACACCTTTGGACTTGCCAAATAATTTTGGTAATTAACTGCTCTCGTTTGAAAATGGAGTGAATTGCAGTGTTTCTCTTTGAGAGCAATACGGACTGTGGAATTTGACTTGAAAACAGTCTGCATGGGCGGGGTGACTGAGGGTATCAAAGGCAAGATTTACTCAGCACATTGACAGTTGAATACGTAAGAATTTGAAGCTGTTTAAGTACATTTATTACAGTAGTTAGAACTGTGTTTGATAGGATGGGAAGTAACAGCTTTAAATTATGCCAGGGGAGGTTCAGGTTGGACATTAGGAAACATTTCTTCTCAGGAAGAATGACGAGGCATTGGCACAGGCTGCCCGGGGAGGTGGTGGAGTCACTGTGTTCAAGGGAAGGGTGGATGTGGGGCACTGAAGGACATTGTTAATGGGGATGGTGAGGATGAGTTGGACTAAATGATGATCTTAGTGGTCTTTTCCAACCTTAATGATTCTGTGTTCTGTTAGGCCAGATCCAGCTTATTGCTTGAATGTGATGTAACTGTTGCCGTTGTAAACAGAGAAAGCAAGGGCACAGGCAGCTCTGTGTACCCAGACATGGTAATTCATCACTTAAAACAGACAGCACACCCCTGCCACAATTTTATCCTGGATCAATTAGTGCTCTTCCAGACAGAGCTTGGGCATCATTCAGATATCAGTGTGATGCAGAGGCCACTTCTGATGGAGGGACAGTAGGCATGTGGTTAAGAATGCTTCTTCCCAGGAACCATTCAAGGCCAGACTGGGTGGGGCTTTGAGCAGCCTGGTCTAGCGAGACATGTCCCTGCCTATAGTGGGGGGGTTGGAACTTGATCTTTAAAGGTCCCTTCCAACCCAAACCATTCTATGGTAAGAAAGCTTGCCTACCATATTTACCAGCCGCTTACCCAGATTGTTCATTAGGTTGTTCTGTGTAGGGCTTTCTTTTGGGAATGGGAGACCATCAAAACTCTGCTCTTAATGTTGTCTTTTTATTTGTGGACAGTAATGCATTAACATATTGCCAGAACTTAAGTTTGAGAGTTGTCCCATTCCCTTTCCTATGCATACACTGACCTTACAACCTAAAGTGTGTTAGCAGGATATATACATATTTTTTGATGGTTTGACTTGTGTTCCTGCAGTGGTGGTCATCTGCAGGTGTGGGAAGAGGATTCTCAGCCCAATATTCTGAGAGCTGGTGCTGAGGTGCTGTCACAAGATGTGAGGTCAGACTCACCTGTCTGGCTAAAGCCTAAATGTAGGTGTTTGGCTGAAGCCTAAACATGTGTTTCTTACTTCTGATGTAACTGCCGGGCTGTTAACACATCAGGGAGTGTATCTTACTGCTGTGGGGAGCCTGACTCCCAAGACCTTTTTAATTGATTTTCTGTCTTCTTGTAAAGTAAAACCAGGCAACAGTACCAGCTGGAATTGGGATGGGATCATGGGGTGTTAGGGGAGGGCTCTGCACCAGTGAGTGGTGGGCGCAGCCCTGAGCTGCTGGAGCTGAGGGAGTGTTTAGATGACACTCAGGCACAGGTTTTGGATTTTGGGTGCTGCTTGATGATCCGTGTGTGTCCTTTCCAAGTCAGTGTACTCAATGACTCTGTGATTAACACTACTCATAGAGTATTTGGGAGCGTGAATTATGTTGATGCTAGAGCTGGGTCCTTGGTGCTGTGTTTCTGTTAAGTCGCATGGAAGGAAAAAGCTGATTGTAGGTCAAGGAGCAGTCTGTGTGTCAAGGCAGGGGGGAGACCACGCGGCAAATATTTTTCATGTCCAGGACTCCACTTGCTGTATGTTTGGGCTATTTCCCACCTACAAGCGGGGTTTGGGCCATTCTGTCAGAGTATGCAGTGCTGTTTGTTTGTTTGCTGTGAAAATGGAGCATGCTCTCAGATGTTTTGCTCTGCTCTCATGAAAAAATGTGGTGCTCTAAAATCAGCAATTACCTTTTAGCAGCACTGTATGTTCCCAAAGTGAATGGTTCAGTTGGTAGGTCATTCTAACAACAGCAAAATTAGAGTTCTTTCCAAAGGCTTCATGCAGACCTGGTGTTCCTCTAAGTACTACATACTCAAGTGGAACGATATATTTTCTTCAAGGAGCAAGAGATGCATTTTTATATGCTGTTCAAAAGAGAAATATTTGTTGCTGGCTATTTATGAAACAGAGCACTGCAGAGAGGAGGAAAAAAGTAGTGGCAGTAGATGTTTTAGTAGTTAAGTACCACTTCTCTTGCAGAAAGTGTTTCCAGGACAACGAGGTTGATGATGGAGTTACAAACTGAATATTTGTTTCCTTTCCTTCTCCTTTATTTGTCATTAATCAGTAAGGGGGGATGACCTCTCTTTGTACTCGAGCAGTTTTCATGGTGTTGTAGCACATCCAGTTATTTTTAGCCTGTGCCGGGTTGTCTATGTGGCTCTTTTTAGCTCTGTAGGAGATTTGGGGCATCTAAGAAATCGTGTTTGTGGTGTTTTCTGTTGATAGCATGTGATATGAGTAGTTACTGTCTGTGGACAGCTAACAGTTCTTAGATAATAATACTAATAGGAAAAAAAGAACAACAAAATCCAAACACAGCAGGTTTGTGCTTTAATTTACAAGCTTGTTCCCACTGTGAGATGTGAACTTAAACTGTGGGCATGGCATTCTTCCTCTTCATATGATACTTTTTTTGGTACATACTAATGACATACTGTCATGCAAATGAGTTTGAAATAAATTAAAGGAAATAGTTTTCCCCTGGGGTATATTCAGCTGTAGGACTCTATTGTGAGATCTATTTTCAACTAGAGTTTGGAATTTGGAATAAGAAGCCACTGAACTAAATGCAGTTGCCAATTGTGAAGAGGCATAGCTGGGTAAAATCACACCCATCTCTAAAATATGATCATCTATTTAAAGTCTGGAGGAGTAGGATGAAATCTGTACTTGTGTGGTTTTACTTTGTGTATTTGATTGTACTTAGTGTTTATTTTTTCACCCTCACATCAACATTTTAAGGCCAGAAATGTCTTTTTTGTTGTTCCTGTTTTGTTTTTTAAACCACAAATATTGGCTGTGTGTTTTACAGACAGGCATAACAAAAACAGTGGCCAGGTCATTAGTGAGAAACACGCTTCATAAAGCTCTATTGTTGCTTTGTCAAGTTTAATAGCTTGATATTTCCTCATGTCCCTTTTAAAGGGCTCAGAATTTTGTACCTCCTAGTGAGGCACGTATTTACTTTACATTGAGATTTTAGCACTTAAGTTGATTAAGGCAGGATTCAGAAAACATTTCTCATGCGTAATTGCTTGATGAACTTAGGAGAGACCCTCTTCTAAATGCACTGATTTATTCATTTATTTATTGCTGATGCTGAAGGCTGAATTCCACCTGCTAAGGCCAGTGTATGGTCTCTGTTGTGAACCATTGCTTGTTGTATTCTTCATGTATGTTTTTCCATCTGATTTTACCATAAGTTCTTGAGACTGTACTTTGTTTTTTGGCTTGGGGAAAAGCAGCGTGACAGAATGAAAACTAACAGACTCAGATGACTGTGATTGCTTCACCTTCTCCGCATCCAATGGTTTTTTAACTTTCTGTAAAGGGAAATTAAGCAGCTTGATAGGTCTTTGGCATTGTCCCTCTGTCATCTCCTGCTGATGGTAAGCTCTTAAGAGTCGCTATTCATCTGGTGTCCTTCTCTTCCCATCTCTTTATTGGTGCCTATGTGTTACTGCTCTTTGCAGGCTAACAGTGCTAACCTTGAACGAGATCACGTCAGTGACTCCATTTTCCAGTCGATCCCCCTATTGCTGGTTATTCCATTGTCTTGAACATACCAGTTCCTCGTGGTGGTTTTGAGTAGTTCTTCCAGGTCACTACTTGGTATGGAAAAGAAACAAGGAATTCTTCTGCTGGCTTTGCTAAAGGTTTACTAACTACGTGGCTGAACAGAATGTATCATTAGAGCATTCTGTTCAAGGACAATACTTTCATAACTCTTTTTATTAGATTTCTTTTTATGTGTGCTTGAGGCTTTTTTCTTGATTGTTCGGTTCAAAATGCTTCACAAACATCAGTGAATTCCCAGTAAGGTATGAACATGCTTCTCCTTTTTACAAAAGTGAATCTGAAGCACAGAGGAGGACAGAGCGGCCAACCTGTTTATACTCAATGCCTGTTGATGTGCTTTAGAGTGCCTAAAACTCGAGTTCAGCAAGTATGACCAGAACTGAAGAAAAATCCCAATCTTTCTGGAGCAAATGTTGGAAGCAAGACAGGGAACAGCTGTAGAGTGTGTAGTGATGCTACATTGCTATCTTTGAGCAATTAAATGCTTCTTGGCGTTTTTCTGTCAGTTTATCTGTGGCTAGGAGGAAATTTTTGGCCAACTCTGAAATAGAGTTTGGAATTTTCCACGTCCTTTGGCGTTATGCACATATCACAAGGCAGACTCTGCTGTTCATCTTGGTAGAGCAGTTTCATGTAGCAGACATATTCTGGCAGTCAAATAGCAGAAATTCAGATGTGCATCAGAACTTTTTTCCATTACTGAGTAAAAGCAAACAGTAAGCTTCAAGCATTAGTTAACAATATAATGCGAAACTTCGGTTCAAGTAAATACTTTTTTTAAAGCAGAGTTTCTTTTCTTTCTTGTATTTCAGAGGAAGAAATGATGGCTGAGTTGTCGTACAAGCATCCAGGGACAATCCAAAAAGTAAGTCAGTCAAAAAAGACTACCTAGTTTGATCTTATACATAAAACATATACTTAATTGAGAAGACAATTAGTTTTTTTTCTTTCTTTGACTGTGTCAGTGAGGTACGTGCATTTTGTAGAGCTGTTTTGAGTTAGCTGGTTTCAAGTCTTGTGGCTAAGGGTGAGATGCATTCAGTAGATAGTTTCTCATTGCGATGTCAAGATACTGCTCAGGATTGTGTCCTGTAATTTCATTATTGCTTTTCTTAGAGCCCTGATGGCCCAAAGATGTAGAGAGGTGTTGTCTGTGGTGAAATGCTTTATCTGAAGTCATCTCTGATAAAACTTGAGGATTCAGAGGAACCTACAGATACGCAAGAAGGGTGAGAAAGGGTTTGGAGGTGACAGAAATGCGGTAAAATTCTTAAACTTCCTTTAAGACTGATGAATATTTCTGAATATGTTGATAACATTTATTTGGAGTACTGTATGTGTTTGCGGTTTAGCACAGGAGTTTCTTCCATTTTGGTCAATGAAGGAAGACATTTTTTGGTGGTGTTTCAGATAGCAAGCCTTACAACTCATCTTTCTGACTGACTTGTAGACACAGGGGATGTGTGCTTTTAAGTGTCTCGAACAGACCATGTACTATGTGATAAAACATCTACACAGCAGTTGTGATAAAAAACTTAGTATTATTCTGAATTTGGTTTCACAGTGGCCTAAAGTGTATTCATTACAAGATCGCATGAGGTTTTCTGTGTGTTGTTGAGTCAAATGATCTGCGTCAGCAAAACGCGTCTCAGTTTGTGAGGGATGAGTATGTTTTAAGGTGTAGGTTTTGATACTGTTGATGCTTTCAATTTGTCAAACAGTCGTGTGGTTCTTCATTATTTTTCTATTAGTCACGTGAATGTAATTTTACTATCTATGTCTTTTTTGCCTTAAAGTGTAGGCAGCTTTACAGACCCACTTTCTAGAGGCACTTTCTATTTAAAAGAAAAAGATTAAATGAAAAAATGGTAGAACATGTGTCAGGCATATGCAGTTCCTCCAGCGTCATGTTTTCCACACTGATTTAATAGCTATTGAGTCTCTTCAAATATCCTTGTTTCCAAGACCTGTTCTACAGTAATAAATCTTCTTGGCTGTAAAATTCTTGAAGTGATTCAGTGGGATGATTGTTTCCTTAGCACATTCCCTGAGTGCTCGTAGTTAAAAATGGTGAAGTTCTGAAGCAGGTCATTTTTTTCCCCTGCAATACATGTCGTCGATTCTGGAAACTACAGTCAGTACAATCACCTGTGTTGGCCCTGGTGAACCACTGTTTGGCTGGTGCTTCTTACTATCCTGATTTCTCTCAGTACTTAGTGGTAAGTTTTCTGCTGGAGTGCCATATTAAACCATGTTAAGAAATGTCTAGCTGGATAAAGGGGGAAAAAAGTTGTGGCATGATTTTGATATGGGTCTTCATTTAAAGTAGGAAAAAAAATCATTGAAATTTACACTTAGTTTAGTAATGAAATTGCTAAGAGCTTCCTTAATTTATTAAGGAATTAATATAATAAATTAAGGAATTGTTATTATAATTTATTAAGGAATTACTATTATTAATTTTGTGTCAGGAATGGTGTGGTGAGCAGGACTAGGGAAGTCATCCTGCACCTGTACTTGGCACTGGTGAGACCTCACCTCGAGTACTGTGTTCAGTTTTGGGCACCTCAGTACAGAAAGGACGTTGAGGTGCCGGAGCAGGCCCAAAGAAGGGCAGCAAGGCTTGTGAAGGGCTTGGAGAATATGCCCTATGAAGAGAGACTGAAGGAACTGGGGAGAAAAGGAGGCTGAGGGGAGACCTTATTGCTCTCCTCCAGTATCTGAAAGGTGCTTGCAGCGAGAGCGGGGCTGGTTGCTTCTCACTGGTGACAGGACAAGGGGAAATGGCCTCAAGTTGCACCAGAGTAAGTTTAGGCTGGATATCAGGAAACACTTCTTTACAGAAGGGGTTGTTAAGCACTGGAATAGGCTCCTCAGGGAGGTGGTTGAGTCAGCATCCCTGAATGTGTTTAAAAACCATTTGGATGTGGTGCTCAGAGACGTGATTTAGCAGAGGGTTGTTAGGATAGCTTGGTTAGGTTGTGGTTGGACTCGGTGATCTTTGAGGTCTTTTCCAACCTGAGTGATTCTATGATTCTAATTTCCCTAAGCATTTGCACACAAGACTGGTGGATGGTGTGGTGTGCACAGCAGGCTTTTTGGCACAGAGGATAGCATCGTGAGACAAGATTCATCCAGGATTGTTTTTAACATCTTCCTTCAGTGCCATTTGTAGTTTTTAGGTTCTCAAGATGTATGGAAAGTCCATCAGCAGTGAGCTGCCTTTAGTATGTGGTCTGTCGTGTTGTCAGCTTGTATTTATTTGGGTTTGCCGTCAGAGTGTCTTTTGGAAACTGCAAGCTCATCTGTTGGAAAAATCCAAAATGAGTGCTGAAGTCATTGATGTTGATTGCAATTTAATAAATCATCAGACATGCAAGGGTGATAAATTTTGTTATGCCTGGTCTGTTTGTCTCCAGAGGGTGGCCAAACATTATATAATCCCTGTGGCTTTGTGACAGCTGGAGAAGACTGTTAAAATCAGCACTTAGTTACTGGGAGCAGATAGGAGGCCCATAATGAGTTCTGTCTATTGGGTTTGCCAAGGCAGGCCATTAAGCAGCTCATTGGGAACGTCATGTGTGCAAAGATGAGGGAGAGGTGCTTGCCAAAATTGTGCACAGCTGGAGGATCTTCTTTGGATGAAAGCACCAGGTTATACTGTGAAATACAGAATAGCCAGCTCAGCACTGAGGAGAACAATTAAGTTCTGGGGCTAGTTCTTCTGTGAGTGTTTTCTTTAGAAGAGCTTGGGAATTGGGATCTGGGGTACTTGATCCTCATTCGATACCTTAGGATAGGAAATAAGGCTTTGCTGTTCCCTCAAGGTTTTTAGCAGATGTATTAGATCTGTTCTTACCTTTGTTTTGAAAAAAAGATCCTTGCATTTGTGATTTCATACAACAAATGCTTTTTAATCAGCTGCTTTTATGGCAAGGTGTAAATCTTATGGTTTTCAAGTTTGCTCTTTGTAGTAATGCGAAATAGCCTTTCTTGTCTTTGTAGCTATTGTTAGTCACAATGGGGAACAACTTCTTCACTTGAAGGTGGGCTTAAGAATTACTTAAACTCCGTAGGATTTCAACAAGAATGCTGTGTTCTGTGTTGACCCTCATTCTTGTTAATGACTTCTAGAAGAAAAGGTAATACGGGGGACCATTTTTCATGAGTGTGTGTGTGTATGCACACTTAGAGTTGGCAGAAGTCTTAGCTGTCGTGGTTCTCTTTTGAGCTGTTGATCAGTTATGTCAAGACCTGGGGTGGTATAAATTGACAGGGTGATGGGGAAGCCCTTCTCGGCAGCTCAAGTTCAGCTAACTTGTGTACCTTTGAGAAAGACTCTTAGTTGTGGTCTTCACTTGTGAAGTGAGGAGCCCATGCCGCTTTAGACTTAATACACATCAGTATTATGGCTTCTCAGAAGTCTGACAGCAGGCATCAGGAGAAAGCCCACTCCGTGCGTGCAAGCAAATGGATTTCATGGAATGTTGTGCCATTCCATCTGGCAGCTGAGGACAGTGAGTGACAAGGATGGTTTGCAGAGAAGAGCACAGCCAGTAGTGGTCAGGAAAGCCGTTTTCCTCATCAGGCATTTGTCATCTTCTAAGGAGATTGACTAGCATGTGGCACAGTAGGAGACCAACCACGAAGAGGTCAGTGCTGTTGGACATGTGTGAAGTAGCCATTAACACAGGCAGTAAATATTCATAAAGAAACTCTTCATTTGACAGGGCAGGCTTCTAGATGACTCGTAAGGATAAAAGCACACCGTATTTTTACAAGAGCACTTCTAATTTTTGTCAGATGTGAAAGTACCTGTAAGTCTAATGTGTGCTTTACGAATAGAGCAGCATGCTAGGGCCAGTTACTAGATTTGCATTTTATGAGTTGGCTGTGGTATAATGGCTTTATGCACAAAATTCAGGCACCACCATTAACACTGGGAAATTTTTAGGCTCCAGTATCACATGGATAGGAGCGATGTGGTGCTGAGTGCACTTCCTTGGTGTAAACAATCGGCAGTTAAGCAGTTTTGGATTCCCTGCCTGCAGGAAGCACGGTTCTCTTAGCTCCTATCCTTCCTTCTCATAGTAATTCAGCTGCTACGCTGAGCAGAGCTTTCTGTAATCCCACTCCCCTTCCCTGCAAACAAAAAAAGTACCATCTTGGAGTGTTATGCAGCTGTATTAAGAAGACCTGGCAGATATATATCAAGCAAGTGGTAAATGGCACGTGTTCCTGCTTTCCTCACCTCTGTCTGCTAAATCAGTCTGCTTAATACTTCAAAACCTGCAGGTTTCTGAAGACTTCTGATGTTTGAAATGGGAAGACACCTGGTAGCAAAACCTTTTCCCCATTTTCTTTTTTGCTGTTCTTCTAATGACTTGCTTTATAAGCAAGATAAAATACACTTGGTTTTGGACTTCCATTTAAAAACTGGAGTTAATGCAGAAGTTTATTTTCAATGCTTTGCAAGCTAATAAAATGTGTGTTCATGGAGCTGTTTGGTATCAGTGTTGCTCACTGATCCCTCCCTCAACTCTCTCATGCAAACACATGCACGGACAAACACCCAGGGAGGAATGGAGCATCTTAAATACACTCTGTTCTGTTTTTACAAGTGCCTTGGTGTTGATCTCTTGATGTTGGTAAGAATGAGCAGTGGGCAGAGGATGATCATTTTAAACTTCTTTCTGTGGAGATGCTGGTTGAAAAAAGTCTTATTTGAATATTTTTGCATTGCTAATTCTTTTTCTTAACATGAAACTCAGAGATTAACAAATCATTATCAGACTTAATTTAGGTTTTATTTTCCCCTAACTGAGGTTGGTTTCTATAGCTCAGGGTTGGGAACCTATATATCCCAAAAGGCTATATATGACTCACAGCTGTTTCGTATAGCCTATCATATTATTTTTTCACATTAAGAACAGTACTGACACAGTTGTTAACATATGGCTACAGCCTGCCAAATATGCTTAAGAGCCTTGACCCTTAGCTAGAAAAAGATTTCCCTGAAGTTGCTACAAATTGTTGTCACAACCTGTTTTCACTTGAAAAACCACCAAGAGTTGGTGAGCCTTGTGTGAGCTGTGCTTCTCCACCATCATGGGTTGGAGGGAGAGAAATCACTGCTCCGGAATTTAGACTTGGAAGGATGCAGCCCGTTTGGTTTGAGCTCTGAAATCACTGATTTGGCATTCTTGAGCTTGCAGTTTTATACATCGTATTTATATCACAGTTCTGCTTGCTTTGGGCTTTGAGTCTTGCATGGAGGTAATGGGGGAAAAATACAGCATTGCAGGGAAGGAAAAAAACAAGGGTCTTGTGAAAACACCAGATTGTTACAGATACAGGAAGTGGTGAACATGCATTCCTTTCCATTTGTTTCAGCATCTCTCCTGTGGGACTGAGGTTTGTCTCATCTTCTGCAGAAGAAATGCTTCCCCTTCCCTGCTGTGGTGTCATGGCTCCTGCCCTTTCACAGGAAATCATTCTCCTTAGTCCAGTCCTCCAGAGCAGGTAGCTAACAGTTCAGGCTGGAAAATTACCTTAGGACCCTTCTGGAGGCAGCAAGCTCTTGAAGAGACGAGGTCATCAGAGCCAGGTTGTCTTCTTGGTATGGAACCAGCCTTCCTGTGACAGGACGAGGTGGCACAGAGGATGCAGTGAGGAGATGCATGTCTTGGTGGGTTTATCTGTTGTAAATGAATCATAGAGATTTTCCATCACTCTTACGGGTTCAGATGTTTATTGTTACCATCAGTGTAACATCAGAGTTTAAATACCTCACACAGCTTTTAAAATACATGTCTTAATGTTGCTCATGTCCGTATGAGCAGTGATTTGCCATTAGATTCAGATTGAGGATTTTCCCCCTTTTCTTGGATTTGAAACTATTAAATCTTCTATTCTTTGTATAGAGGGGGAAATAACTGGTGAGATGATATCACATCAGGCAAAAATCTGCAGAGATGGAGCTCAGAAATAATGCTTTAAGCTGTGCGGAAGACTCTGTGGCTGCAGTGCGAAATAGAACTTCAGAAACACCATGTTTGCAAAAGCCAGTTGGGAAAGCCGTGGAGCCTGGTTCTGTTCCTCATCTATTGTATAAGCTTGGAGAACTTGCTCTGTAGTTTCCTTCAGTTCTCCTGTCACCAGTGAATGTTTCAATTGCTCTTGTTAAAGCACTTCAGCGTAGATCTTGAGTTGATATCATTGCGGACTTAAACTTAATTACAGTCTCATTTCCTCCTCACTCATGCCTTCCCAAAACAGGAATAACTGGACTGTTTTTTTCCCCAAATTGTATGATTGACTGCTGTGTTGCAGCTGCTGAAGGTAGGATTTACCTAGGACAAGTATCCAGTGAGCAGCTTTAGATTAAGAAAACGATTGGATGTGTGGCATCTCCAGTTTTGTTAGGGATGTGGTCTGGCAGGAGGCATTTCCTTATTTTATGTAGTAAGCAAGAGTTCCTGAAAATCCTGTGCAGGCTGCTTTACGTTAGTGTTGCCTAATCTTACCCTCAGCCAACTGCAGCTTGGTGCATCATGGACAGATGCCTTACCTGTAGGCTACTGAGGAGGGAAATACAGTTTATATCACCAGAAAGCACTCTGTCAGGCTCAGTGTTGTACTTGGCATCGTCTGTTTGCATGGCAAAGCACAGCAGTGTTCCCGAAATCCACAGCCTCAGACCAGAGGATCTGCTGCAGCAGTGGACAGTCAAGAGGCGCAGCGAGTATTGACTTTGGTGTGGCCAGAAGCATTTTGGCTAATGTTCTGCTGCTGCTGAAAATAAAAAGTGAATTTGAGCAGGCATTAGGCTGTGGCTTACCATTAATGCGTTAATCCCTGTTGTGGGGCTGAGGAAGTAGCTCATAAAAACTAAAACTCTTTGGAATTTTGGTTTGTGCTGCTGCATTGGCCTTGCTGCAGCTGTACCATGGCAGGCATGTATGTTGTGCTCACTCTGTTTCTAGTTCCACTCCTGAAGGATGGATACTGGGCACTGCTGTGCTTTGGTTCAGGGATATTGAAAGCCATGCAGTATGAATAGAAGTTACCCTGTTTTTAATTAAATAGAGAAAATGTGTACATACTGCAGAGCAGGTAAGACAAGGATTCCCTCTATCTGATCAGTCCTGTTGCTGTCTGGATTTCTTTGCTGTTGTCTTCCCTCACACGTATTTGGGTGGAGACACCTCATCATCTTCCTTCTGTGATGTTAGAAATAGATCTGTCTGTGGAAACGCAACAGATTTTCTTGACCACTTTCTGCTTTTGAGAAGCCATTCCTGCTGTTTGAATCCAGAGCCATCCTTGTCCTTCCTGAAATACACACCTACAAGGAATTTATTTTAATTAGAGAGCTACAGGAAGCAGAATTCCCATCCTGTGGGAGTCTTCTTGTATCCGATTTTTGTATTTTGAATTGGAGAGCTTGGACTGCCCACCCCAGGACTGGCAGGCAGCCGGGCAGGAAGCTGGACAGACTTGTTGCCTTTCAAAGAGCATTTTGATGGAATCAGCACATTTCCATGCGATCCATGTTTTGCAGTGTAAAGGTTGTTGTGTTGGGATGTTATTTTGCGCGGTTCTGTAGCTGTAACTAGTGACTTCTGGGAAATGGTTGGCTATTTTTTGCTGTTGTCAGAGACAGTCTTCCACAGAAACATGAACTCCCTTCTCACAAGAGAATCCATGTGGAAGGCTGTTCTCCTTCAGCTGGTGTGAGAGATCCCTCGATGCATATCAGTATTCAGATAGGTGAGCTACCAGACCTTGTGTGTTCCCTATCTATTTCTCTTATGACAGTAACTGACAAAATTGCTGCTAAATGTTTTGTATTTTCTTGTAACAGTTTATGCTGGTGAAATCCAGGCCCTGCAGGACACAAATCTTGCATCTTTTGGTGGGGCCAGGTGCTGAGCTAGGAGTGATCAATGGGAGCCCAGCTCGGGGGAGGCCTGTTCAGTCTGGAGAGCAGTGTGGAAGTGCGCTCCATCTATACAGAAGTCCTGCAAATAGAGCTTGGCAGTGTGGTGCACATATTTGAAGCAGTTTGTGTTGTCTCTTTAAACCATATAAATAAATTGCACTTGACTCTTCAGGTCATCAGCCTCCTGCTCAAAGCAAGGCTGCGCGTGAAGTTAGATGAAGCTGCTCAATGCTTTTACTAACTGAAAATCCCCAAGAACTGAGAGCTGATAGCCTTTCTGGCCTCTTCTTCCAGAGTTTGCTCATTCTCACACTGAGCAATTTTTTCCTTGCATCTAATAAGAATTCACCTCGCTGCAACTTGCGACTGTGGCTGCTTGCCATTTGGCTGTGTGCTCCTGAAAAGTTGTGTGTCCTCAGTAACCCCTCTAGGTAAGCAAGGGTGCTAGTAAGGGGTTTTGGCTGATAGCAAATGTTCTGTGTGTTTACAAGCAGTATCCAGGAGTTGTGGATGCCCCATCCCTGGAGGCATTCAAAGCCAGGCTGGATGTGGCTCTGGGCAGCCTGGTCTGGTGGTTGGCGACCCTGCACATAGCAGGGGGGTTGAAACTAGATGATCATTGTGGTCCTTTTCAATCAGGCCATTCTGTGATTCTATGACTCTTCCTCTCTTTGGGCATGGAAGTGGTCAGAAACATCAGAATCAGATTCTCAAGATGCAGCCATGTTACCAAATGATGTTGGCATTTACTGGACTTCCGTAACATCTCATCCAAAATTCCTCAGATCCACTGGCATGACTGAACCAGGTGTCTAACACTTAAGAGAGATCTAACTCATCTTGAATGTATTTTTAGTTGTTTTAAATAAATGAATTCCCCTCCTTAGGAGATTCTTTGCATTTTGAAGTTGTGAGCTTACATTGAATCACCAGTTCAGCAGTTCAATGTAAATAATTTCAAGTAGTGTCATAACTCAGTTGCTTAAGTAGTTGCTGCTTTCAGAGGAAACATGAGTGCAGCTTTGATTTTTTAGGAGAAACTAATGTAGTGGCTTTTGAGTGTGTTCTGAGGATGAATTTGTTTTTTATGCAGGCATTACAAATTGTATCGTTTCAAATGAACTGGTCTTAAATGTATTTCCTTAACGGATGGATACATCTGAAAGTGGGGACAACTTCGTTTATTGTTGTTGGCTGTTGGAGCTTTGGTATTTGCACAGTCAGTGCGTGAAAGCTGTATGTGTAAATCCCATCAGAGGGAAACGTAGAAATAACCAAGAACACCAGTAAAAAGAACAAAGAAGGGAACTTTCCCATCGTGTAATCAGTTTGTACAGATTTAGGCCTTCTTTTGTACGTATGGAGTAACTTAACTGGAGCCCATCTAGAGTCACGTTAGTTAAGTCATTCCATAGAAATCAAAGGAGGTATAATCTTGTGAAACTTGCTTAATAGGAAAGGCATAGCCTTTGAATCTAGAAGCTGAACTGGCTAAGCAAACATTTAATATTGACTTGATTCCTTAGTGATTGCCTGCCTTTAGACTTGGAGAGTGAAACTACTTATTTCTAGCAAAATGAAATATACATTTTAATTACTTTTTTGACACATTTACCATCTTCCTAAAAAAGCGTGTATGCCTGGTACTCCTCTCCCAGCAAAAGGTAACCATTTCAACTCCTTCTGTGCTTACTGTTTTCTCCCAGCTTCTCTCGCAGTACTCAAGACACATAGGGAGCTGGAGGGCTGATAATGTGGCTGTTAATTAAATAAACATGCATTGAGATTCAAGAGGTTACAGCCTGCAGGAGTTAACTGCAAACTGTGTTTTTCCGTACTCAAGAGGCGTGAGTCAGATTTTGCGAAGTGAGTCAAATCTATCCTTAGATTCATTTGAAGATACAGTAATGGATGTGGGGTTTGAAACAGCATTATAGGTAGAAATGGCTTATTACACTGGTTGAGCTTGTAACGCTCTCTTGGTGTGGCAGAGGGTTCTGGATGGACAGCTGTGATTGGGAAGGTGGAAGGATCAGCACTTCAGTCCCCGGAAACCGTGAGTAGTCCTGCAGCCTGGAGGGCGTGGAAAGATTTTCTTTTCTTTTGAGCCCTTGCTGGGGTTTGCTCATTCTTAATGATACTGATGAGCTGTGGTTGGTCTTCAGCTTGTCAGCAGCATGTGAGGGTGCTCCCTGGGCTTTGAAGTGTCTGTGAGGAAAAACCTACTGAACGCATCCTTGGAGATGCTTGCTGGGGACCTAAACGTGGCCGTAAGAAGGGCAGCAGCCTAGTAACACCTTCTTTTAAATAAATCAGTTTATTTTTAATTTGCGTTTGTTCTCTCTATCTTCAGCAGGGTGGGTAGCGTTCCTGGCAATCCAATAAAGCTGTCCACTTAGGTCAAATGTGCTGGAGCTGCAGCCCTTTGACAGGATGTGACTCCTGCATGTTTGGCTGGCTGTGTCATGCACAAACACTCCCTTTCCTCTGGAGGAATTACATGACAATTGAACTTAGAGGCACAGTCAACTTCCAAGGCTCTATTTCTTCTCTGTTCCCATGTTTCACCCTCCCTCTGAGAAATCTCTCATTTTGATTGTGAATCTTGACCAGGAAATGAATTTGATGGCTCCATTCTTACGCGCCAGTCTTTGACTGGCCACAGTCAACATCCTAATATTGTGCTCTGAATCGTGAGTAATACCTCCTGTCTGGCTTACATCTTGAATGAAATGGAAGACAGGCGTGAGTTTAGTTTTCCGATTCTTGTGTGTAATCAATCTGGAAAGAATGCTTTAGATTTGCTTCGCTTCCGTGTTTTTTTTTTTTTGTGAGGACCCTCAACAAGTAAATGATGGAATTCAAATGTAGCAGTTCAAAGAACATCATCGCTGTTCCTTATTTGTGGTACAAAGATGAGCTGGCAGCACCAGATACATGGTTCCCTGATACCCGCAACCCCTTGTAGAGCTCTGGCTGCTTTTAATTCTGCCTGCAACTCAAACAGCTCTGAGATTCCACTTTGAAGAACGCTGTGTTTTTAGCATTGCACAGTTTCTAGGTTGTTCAGGTCTTCATTACCTTTTGTAGAGGTCTGTTTTATAAGAAAGTGTGGGAAGATTAGTTTCAGTGCTTTTTTTTTTCCTAGTTTAATTTATGCTGAAGTTTTATGATACAAACATTTAGAATAAGCTGGAACTACTAGCTGATTTGTGCAGAATTAGGTGGTAGGTTACTGTGCCTGTGTGTCACGTGCTACCAGGATCCTGGGAGTTGTCCCCAGCTCAGTGCGTCTCCAGCGAAGTGCTGCTGGCTGCAAGTGGGAGCACACAGCATTGAGCAGGCATCAGTCGTGCCTGCAGCCCTGGTGTTCAGCAGAACAGCATCTCTGTATCCACCCAGTATCTCTTTACAACTGCTGCTCTCAGTTCAGTGCTTGAGGTTTTGCTCTGTGCTCTTTTTACTCCTTTTCTAATTCCTCACTTGAATGCCATCTGTATCAGTATATGACTGCATTACCACTATGCAGTCACCCTGGAGGCATTTTGTATATAGGAATGCTATAGAAACTCTATAGAGTATATAGGGACGCTATTCATGGCCCGTGGTTATGGATGCCAGAGTACTCCAGTAAAGACAAGTTTGTAAATGAGCACTGAGTTTTGCTCAGGATTTCTTAAACAGAGACACTTCCAGGACAGCACAATAAACCCATCAGCCGTATTATCAGCTACATGCGTTATCTCTCAGCTATTTACAGGAAGTTCTTGTTGGACTGCTGAGTTAACACAGAATTCTGCAATAATTGCTTTGTTTTAACATTTTATTGCTTATTAAATGCCAGCATAATAGTTGGATCTGTCACTTTCAACTTGCGAAGTAACAGTCTACTGAAATACTTGATATTATCACACAGATTTATGTATGAAATTCACCCTGTTGATTCATGGTTTGTTACTACCTAGTGTAAAATAGAGATGATCTTTCTGACCCCAACCTGGTAAAGTGAATTATCATTATGGTTTCCCCATCTGTGCACGTAATGTATGTGTTTTAGCAAGTGTTTGTCAAAAGGGTATTGAGTCCTTCAGTGCTTAAGAGGTCATCTTATTAAAAGTGAGCTTGTACCACAAGGCCTTTTTACTCCTTTTTTCCATTTCTAGGTCAGATGATTCAGGTTTTCCTCAGTGCTTTTAACCTTGTGCCATCTGAGTGGCTTGCTTGAGGGGCAGCAATGCCTCTGACAAAAAACCTCACCTTCAATAGGGTGATGCTGTTTCACTGTCTCGTTTTCTTCTGTAACTTTTACTCTTAATTTCTTAACCCTTTGTTCCTTTATGTTTTTCCCCAGCATTCAGCTGGTGTCCTAATGAGTGCTCCTCTTCCATTTTCTTTCACCTCTCACACTTTCCTCTCTTAGCATAGAAGTCAGTACTTGAGGTAGGGAAGAAAAACAAACCAGCACAGGCCTATGGCTCATGCCATCTATTAGCTGTTTATGGAAATGCGGACATGATTGCTAGCAATAGAACAAAAACCAGAGTATTTTAATGTTTCTTATTCTTACTGGAACAAAAAATTCCCTAGCTTGCTGGATGTTACCTGATTGTATTTTGTTCCTTAAGTAGTAGCGTGTACATGTCCATAACCTTCTTTTGTGAAACAGGAGAGCATTCCCAGTGCTCTTGTGGATCGTCCTGCCTTTCAAGTACCTAAAATAGGTTTTAAAACACTGTTAGGAGTGTGAAGGCATATGGGAGCATGCAGGTAGCTGGCTTGTTTGGGGGCAAAGCGATTGGAGAAGGGGTGGCAAACTGTGTTCATAACTATTCTGCCTTGATCCCGCGGTGCTCATCCAATAGAGAAATTCTGCATTGAGGAGATCTTTGCTGGTGCAGTTGCTGCATTTGAAAAGCGTGAACTAATTCTGATTTTAAAATTGATTTTGTTTTGAATTGAAGGTAGTGGGCTTGCATGAAAGTTGCGTTGGTGTAAATGAAAGCTGAGTTCAGCCCTTTATGTTCTGTGCTTCTTAGCCACGTGATACGTTTCCATAAATCATGCACTTGAAAGGTTTTCTTGCTTCCTGCTTTTACCGGTCAGATCATATAAAATGCAGATGAACCGAGCTTCTGGTTTATAAGCCTCAGCAGAACACCCCCTCCAAATCCCCTTCTGTCACACCAGCCCTGCTTCCCCCATTTGAAAAGGAGATAGCACGAGTGACTAACTTAGGCTAATACAGTGGAGTTTTTTGGTCTCCTCCCTTTCATATTTTGACCTGTACTTTGCTTTCGTTGTAAAGTGAACGTAGAAATTACCCGGTGGGAGTGGTGAAACTGCAGCAGAGAAACAAAAACTATTTGGATTCTTCCGAAAGCTTTTCATTCACTTGCTCTTCTTTGTATTAACGGCTCGAAGCGTGCAGTTTGTCTTGTTCTGACTACGTATCCCTCAGCAAGAATGGAGGTAATTCTTTGAGTCTCTTTCCTTTTTGTAGTGCTTCAGTTTTATCAGACAAGCTTTTTATGTTTTTATCATTATCTGTTGTTTCAACTACTTTAAATGTGTACACGGCAGCTATAAGGCTGACTGATGGGCGTATTTCTGTCAATCCCAGTAAGCTCCAGTAACTTTTTAGTGTGTAGAAAAATGGGGCTTTAGTTTCAGATGCAGCCTATGCAAGTGAGAATCACAGCTTTCTCTGCAGAGGGTTGCAGAGCTGTTCCAGCAGGCATCAGCAAATCTGCAGCCAAAATTCAGTATAGCAAGTTTTTGTTTTAATCATCGACGTGTACCTAAATGAACATCTCTCTGTGCTGTTGGTATTGCCAGCACTTTTTGTGCTGGGAATGTACGTTCCTGTAAACTGATGAGCAAGTTCTTGTTGCTGTTTTCTCTGAAGTAAGGAGGTATTTTTAGTAAGCTATTTCAGAAGCGTAGGACTTCCCAATACTTTTATTGTTAATCCACTGCAAACTGAAAACGCAGGATTGGCAGCATTTAATCCTGAGAGGATCTCTCTCGTGACATACCAAGTGTGCTCCTGGTCCCTGTCTATGAGTGCAGGTTGTTGGGGTTCTGACTGCGCGATGCGTGAATGCCGGCAGAGTTTTCCTTGGCTGGCGTCTGAAGTGGGAGCATGAAGAATGTCTCCTAAACACTGCAGGGTAACTTGATGCTTCTTAACGCCTTTGCAAGGTTTTTGCATGAGGGGAGGAAGGAAGGACAAACGGAAATCCTTTAGATTTTGCTAAGGTTACTTCAGATAGTCATTTCTGGAACTGCTCCAGAAAGCCTCTGCTTGGTGTGTTTGTCCATTTTTCAGTTCTTAGAATCCTAGAGTGGCCTGGGTTAAAAAGGACCACAGTGATCATCTAGTTTCAACCCCCCTGCTATGTGCAGGGTCGCCAACCACCAGACCAGGCTGCCCAGGGCATTTATCCCAGCATCAAGCTGCCAGCCCTACAGCCGTCCTCGATGCTGCTGGGTGGGTGTTGGTTCAGCGTGTGTGAATGCACCACGTATCTGCAGGGGGAAGCCATGGCCCTTATGGAGCAGCTTCCAAGGGAGACCGGGAAACACACTCTGGTTGTATGTCCTGGCTTAAAAAGTGCTATTGGGAGTTTATGAACACTTGTAAGCATGGCTTCTAATATTTCTCTTAGTTTTTATGGCAGAAATATAAAGTCAGCTTTCTTCTGAAAATGCAGATTTTTCTCGAGTGCTGAGTGAGAGCTGTGGTGGTCACTCGTCAGTACTTTCAAAAACAGCAGTCAGCTGCATTGAACAGGGGAATTTATATCAAAACCTGTAAGGTGAAATTGCAGTTCTCTGCTTGTGATCTTCAGCATAGCATTGCATTCTTCTGCGCAGTGGTTTCCCATCTGGAAGATGAAGATTAGTCATACCTACTCCGCTCTGTTTTATTCACACTTGATGAATGAAACCTGATTCGTTTATTACCTGTGTTGTATGAAAATAGTCTGTGAGAATTGAATTGCTGCAGCTAGGAATTCTTCCGAGTGGTGGTAAAGGTTTGGTAAGCATGATTAATTAGAATTAAAGGCAAACTGTCTTCCGTAGCCTCAGTTGCTTCCGTTGAGTTGCAGGCAGGTTGGAGCCTAAAACGATGCTGGCTGAAGAGCAGGAAGACAAGATGGGGTAAGATAGTTAAGGTAAAATAGTTATTATCTGTATTTAATTAAAACTGTGCGGTCATGCTTTGCCCTGTTTGCTTGAACTCTGCTGTTACACTACCAGACAAGGTCTAGCTAACTGACCAGCCAGCTGTCCAGTGTCTGTAGGACTTGGACATGTTTGGTGCGTAACCCAAGATGAATTTGCCATCTTTGAGCTCCTGCTCAGTAATGAACTTCATGTGTATATATATAATATATATATATATATATAATCTCTTTTAATGAGTATTTCTTTGGAATTAACAAATAACTTTTTAGGTTTCAGCTTGTTTGGTCAGAAGTTGTAAATGCATTAACGTGTATTTTCTGCATGTGACTAAGCTGACTGAGGAGTGATTCGTTGTACTATGGGTTTGTATAGTCACTCTATCTCTCTTTGTTTTAGTTGTTTCATAGGTGATAAGTTAGTGAATTATTTTTGAGACGTATATTCACCATCAGCTTCCATGTGAGAGGTGAAAAGTGGACATGAGTAGAGCAGTCGGAGATTCCTGCTCCGGTCTTCCTCCCTGGCTTGCTAGGTCATGTCTGGTGCATATCTGTGTGCCTCAGTTCTGCTGTAAAAGTAGGTTAGTGTTTGGAATTATTCACAGGATCCAAAATTCTTCAGCAATTCTAAACCCATATGAAAACACAGGATGGAAACTTCTCTGAAAACGTGTGCCAGTGCTTTAGGCCAGCTTTTATATCTGAACTCAAACTTTGCAGTAAGGAGTTGCATGTACATGCAAATAAAGAACCTACCTCTTTTTTGTCCTTTCTTTCAACTCTAACCACAGCACATTAAGTATTACCAAAAGGCTGAATGTAGGAATTTGTGTTTGGAGAGCGTTTTCGATTATATGACTTCATATTTGTTACTTTCTTGTGTATTTTCAGGTTCTGAAATGCTTTGATAAATTCCTCCATTCCGTTTGAATCAAAGCCGTTTGAAAAAGAAAACTATTTTGAATTCTTTAATGAAACTTCTAAAATTTTCCTCCAACTTTAATAAAACTGCTACAGCCTTTTTTCCTAAACTGCAGAACACAGTGAATGAGAATAAATAGAAGCTGGCATGTTTCTTCATGTGCAGTTTTATTGGTGTGCATGTTTGTTCATTTGTCTGTTAACTTGCAGAATTCCATGATCTTACAGAGTGGTTTGTGGTTTGGTTTGAGTTGGTGAGACTTTCCTTTTTTTCACATTTTAACCATTACTGACATTTTAATGCAGTCGAAACAATAGGGCAGGAGAGCCGCAGTTTTTTTGCAGATAGCCGTTAGATGTTATGGTGCTTTATGCCATCGCTGTTAGAAGTTCTAAGAGTTTCATGATGGATTTTGGGGCATATTTTTAATGGGATATTTCGGAGGCACTTGATTTGTATTTGCAGACCCAGCTGCCAAAAGCCTTCCAGCAAATTGGGTGATAGGCACACCCCAAAATGTCTATCTTCATTCACATCCAATTTGTAGTGTTGGCTGAAGCATATGCTGATTTCTATTTATTTTTTCCTTCTCATCTATAATACATAGGTTGCTGCTTTCAGGAGTTCCCCCTTTACCTCCAGTTGCACATTGTTGTCTCCGTTCTTTATGTTAAAAATGAGGAGGGTTTGGCTGGTCCCCTGCGCAGGGAATTGAGCCTGCAGCACGCTGAGCTCGGTTTGATCAGAGCTGTGTGACCGCTGGAACACACGGTGGCACACAGATGGCTGTATTTTCTTGTAAAAAGCAGCATTGCGTGCCGTACGCCTTGTAACAACAATACCACTGAAGCAAGAGGTCACATTGATCTACGCTGGAGTTCACCGGTACTACGATTTGTACTGAGGTCAGTAATGAACTGAAACAACCTTTCCAGCGTTTGCTTTTCCTAGTGACGGTGCCAGCAGAGGAGCTGGGAACGGCCTCCTGGAGTTTTCAGGGAAACTCATTGTTCACGTAAACCCTGGGAAGGAATTTCCCTTCCTTCTTGGCCTGCTAGGTATGCACTGAACCATACAGTTTGCTTTAGCTGCATACCATCTGCATTTTATTTTTGTTTTGTTTACTGACTTTCCACCCATGTCGGTCGTCTTTTAGCTTGGCTGTATTGTTGTGTATTCCACCTTTGTCAGCAGCCTTAGTTTTACCTTGCTTTGTTCACTCTGAGCAGCCTGATGCTGTGCGAGTTGTTGGATGTTTGGAACAGAGCTTCTCGTGGGAAAAACTTGAAATGGGTGGAAATTCTACCTTCATTGTGCCTGTAGGAGGATGGGAGCTGGTTGCTTTAGGGTTGCCACTGTTTGACGTACGTGCAGTCAGATACTGATTGCTGGGACCTGTGGTCCTTGAGGCGTGCTAGTTGAGTGAGGAGAAAAAAGCAGCTTCTTCCTTCTGCACTGGCTATATTTCTGCTCAGCATCTGCTTTTACTTTCCCTCCACTTCTTTCCCCACACTTTCTCAAGCTTGCTGGAAGAATTATTTCTTCCTGGGTTAGTTTCAGCCTCAGGCACTGTTTCACGATCTGAAGCTGGTACTGCAAGAATGTCCTTGTCCCCGTGCACCAGGAGTAGTGCTGTTGGAGCTGAATGGGACTGATGACATCTGTAAGCAGAGCGTTCAGGTCGTGGCTGTGCTGGGGCCAAATACTGGGGCACTGATAGTCGCTCTGGAATAAGCCCTGATGTTGGAAGCCATGTAGAGCAGAGACACGTCAGCTGCTCCACACAAACTCTCAAGGCTCACATGCTGTTAGAGGAACATGACCGTGTTGCTCCAGGACCCAGGCTGGATCTGCGTGTTCCTGTGGTGCTGTGGCCAAGCTAATAAAACCACCTAGAGATTCCAGGAGTTGGCTTTGTGAAGAATAGTACTGTTATTGATAGTTTTTCATTAACTAGGTTACCCCAGCTTCCTGTTATCTGGCATATTTGAGAGTTGACTGTTGTATTATGTTGGAATTCCTTACTTCTGCTTCATGGTCCAGAAGTTTGGCTGGCTTTTCTTCTGAGATAGCTCGAAGCTCTGTTTTCAGTATCGCTTGCGATCCAAACATCGCCAGATTGTTCTATTAGACAAGCCCTGAAATATAATTGTAACCAGAAGCTAAATCACCGTGTTCCATCACTGAAGGTAGGTGAAATTAAGAAATCAGTTGTTCACTGCAGAAAATGTCATTTTTCTGTACAGAATTTGCATCCAGCAGTAGAGAGATCATGATAGGCTGGGATGACCACGTTTAGTGAAACTGCCTCCAACCAAGAGTTCTTGCTGTTAGGTAAATCAAAACATGTTATTCAGAGGGTGACTCATGGAAAACTAAGTAAAAATTTTATAATCTGATCCTCTGGAAATGCTAAACGGCACATCACAAAAAAATTGTCAGTCTCCTTACATAAATTGTTTATGTGCTGCTAATCCTCTTACGGTGAAAAGAGCACTCAGTGGATCTTTGGTGCAGGAAACAAGCAGAACCTTTCAGTTGTGTGTGCTGTCCTGACTTCTGCGATTGGGCTGAATTTGAATGTTCTGCCTGATGTTTGATCTAAAGATCTTGCCTGAACCCAGGTGGAATTTCCTACTGCAGGATACGTCCCAAGTCTTCTCTCATGGCTGCTGAATAGTCTGAAATATGCTAACTGCAATGGAAGGAAATTGCACAACGTGTATTTTGCTGTCATTCCTTCTGGAGTGGAATCCTGTCCTTTCGTGCAGTGTGCTTCACCTCTGTTGCTACAATCACAGTGCAGTCCTAATCATCTTTTCTTCCCTGCACACAACTTCGGTGTCCTGAATCTTCCTCTTGAATACTTTCATGCTGAGATGACGTTACCATGATGTGCTGTGGACAGCATTTGACACATGTCAGAGGACCGGTAAAGAGTCCTGAGTGAGACGGCCAACCTGGTGGGCTCAGGAGGAAAAACGTAACCAAAAAGCTTAGATCTTTCTCCTTTCATGTGGACTAAGTGTAAAAGAGGTCTAGTTCTCAAAGCACTGGCAGCTTTGTAAGACATACAGTAGATTCATTAAGTTAACTTGCTAAAAATGACTGCAGTGCATGTATAACTGTGTGGGCTGAAGAGTCTAAATTGAAGTTGGGTGAAAACAGATTTTGGGTTAACCGAAGTCTGCGCTGTAACTCTGAGGAGTGTAATGAGAGTGGTGTGGCTGCAAAGAAGTCTAGTCAGATTTTCCCTCATGCTTAAACACTCAAATGTGGATAGTAAATAAAGAAGATACTGCCCTTTTTGGGTTGTCTTTCCTTGATTGGACATGTTTACTCCTTTTCAAAGAGGAAGTCAAGAGGAAATAAAAGATACTATAAACTGTGCCAGAGGGAATTTGCGTATCTACAAGCAAGTATAAGTGGTATTGTGAAATGAAACGAGTGGGGCACAGGGAATTTCCAGATCCCAAGTGAAAATAACTTCAGAGAAGCGTGGACAAGTTTGAAGCATTACCTCTGTAAATGAAAGCTGCTAGGTCCTTTCCTGCTGCTGCCCAAAAGTTTACTTTCTGGCAGCAGAGATGTTTAGTTTTTATTTTTTTCATGAGACTCAAAAACATGAACAAACCTGCATGGATTTTATAAAATGTGATGTTTTCACTTTGGGATCATAGGATTTAGGTTGGAAGGGATCTTAGGAGGTCTGTAGTTCAACCTCTTGTTGAGTAGAATTGACTGTCACTGGTCCATTTCTGTAAACAAATGTTTCTAAGTAGTTATTTCAGTGGAAAAAGCCTCTGGCTGATGAAAGGCCTTTTAACTGATCAATTAATGCAATGAAAAGTTTTCAGTCAAGCTTGTCGTTAAAAGTAATAACTACTTTTCCGGGAGCAAGTGTGATAGAGGCAGAGAGGATAAAGGGGAAGAGCAGGCACCAACAGTGAGCTTGGTACTTCAACCAATCATCCCTGTATGGATTTTCACCACTTGCCAAACGTGCCTTAGACTAAATTGTAAGTGATTTCATTACCATGCCATATCTCTGAGACGTGTCACAGCTCAGGAGTCAGCTCACTGAAGCACAAGGAGCCTGGTCATGTAAGACTGCTGTGGTTTGAATGACCACTTGAAGCATGACATGTGTTCTGCCTGTTTGCTTTCAACATGTGTGGGTATGATTAATGAACCTGGTTGGAAAATTTTATACTTCCACGTATTTTTTTAATTGCTATTTTTTTCCATTTGAAAAAATGAAGGAAAGTACCTAGGCAAGGCTGTATGCTTTCCTGTGGCTGGTGGTTGTAGGACTGGCTTGCTTTCTGTCACCGCCCTCTTCAGGACAGACCACAGCTCATCTTTCACATCTGTGTTACACCATTCTCTTCATAACTCCTTTTCTTCTCTAGTTGCTCAGGCCATGTCTTCCTCTGCAGTCTCCTTAACAAGGCTTCAGTCCACAGTGGTACTGAGAGGCATGGTCCCATCTTCATCCTTACCCCAGGCTTGGGCCCTCCTTGAGGACAGGATTCATGAAGCCAATGGAGAGGCAGCAGGAGAACACACTAGGCTGGCCATCCAACAGAAATGAATTCTATACTGGATTCTGCTGTACTGGACTAGTCTTGCTGGAAGCACTAGAGATCTCCTGATAGAACTTCACTATATAAAGCATTTTAGATATGGCAGTAGTTCACGTGACATCAAAATGTGGTCCTTTGGGATGTTAGTTTGTAGGAACATTTACTTTTGAAATTCTTTTAAGAACTGAAAGAAGAATAAAATGATAATTTGATAATTATGTTCTGATTTCCTGAATCTCTGTTTAGACATAATGAACTGACTTCAGGAGGTGTGAACACTCCCAAGTATGACCAAGTCTCATTTGGGCTCCCTTATCCCATGGAAGGTGGTCTTGCAAGGTCCCTTCCAGCCTGGTTTGTTCTGTCATGTTTGCCCAGCGTACTTGATATTTGAAAGGGAAATGAGGTGACACAGATTACAAACTTCAGAGAGAAGTGGGATTGTATTTCTCGTGTAGCTAATGAAGTTCAGCGGGATGGGAGAGAGGAGTTCCTGGGCATCAGCTGAGGCCTTTGGAGGAACATGAGTACGTTGACTGAAGGAAACAAATCTGTGACACACTGTAGAAGTATCCAGCAGATTTGGATGAAGAAGAATGCAGATAATCCCTCTGAGAAGCAGGAAGTTGGGTTGTTAAAATCAGTCCTTGCTGCAAGTTGTGGTTCTCAGCACTGCTTGGCACTGCCACTTGGCCAAGCAGCATCTTGGCACAGAACCTGACCTTGACCAGGAAACTGTTTTCTCTGCGGCTCAATGTCAAGGGGAGGCAGCTTCGCTTCCCTTTGAAGGCACACCTGGAGAATATGGTTTTAAAGTAGATTTTGCTTGAGCAAGTTTGTAAAATTCTGTCTGGGAGACAGCAAATGTTCTTCAGCTTTGCCGTGAACAGCCTCTTCCTTTGAAGTTGTTGTAGCTTCGTTATATGATGTTTACGTTACTGGGACAAGTATCTCCAACACAAAGATTTACAAGGCGGCTTCTGTGTTACGGAAAACACAGAGGAGATGAAAAACAGAGTTTTATATCAAAATCTGTACCATTAATCCATAGACTAGATTTACAAGATAAAAATATTCTTTCCTGCAGGATTTAGCCTATGTTTTCCTTTGTAATATCAGCCATTTTTCAGTTTTAATGAAATTCTTGTTGCTTTTGATTCAGGCTCAATGTGTGAAGTAATTTCTCCTTACGTCGACCCATTATTGCAGTGGAAAGAAAGGATGTCTGAAACTCTGGATTATTATGACTTAGTTATGGGGTGAAATAGAAGCGAAGGGTGTAGCTGAGAGAGTGTAAGGTCTTAATCTCACACTGACTGCAGTGGTAGCTGGTAAAAATTGATTTCATTATAATACACTCTGTGTTGGTTTCTGATGGACTTCTACTAGATAGCAAAACTGTCCGAGGGATGAACTGAGGGGTACCTGTCCTTTGGTTGGAGATGGTCATGTTTCTAAGCATGCAGATATAATGGGGTAGCTGCAGGAATAGTGAGTGATAGCATCGTGTCATTACTAGCATGGCATTCCAAATAAAAGGCACAGAGCCTTGCAGGTTCTTGCAATTTCTTCCCTGTTGGACAGCTGTTGCCATTGTGCAGAGGGGAGTTTGGGCACGTTCTGTAGGAAACAGTCTCAGTCAGGGTGTAGCATTGCTGAGGGAACCAGATAGGCTGCACATCTCTAGAGCACTGGCTTTCTGATGTTACCTTTGACATTTGTTCTGTTATTTCAGCACACTGCTTATTTTCTGGGAGCATTAGTCTCTTTTTTTGCAAAGGAAATACAAAGACTCAAGGCTGTAAGTGGGACTGAGAAAAACAGCAAAGCACAGAGAGATAGGGACTGGAAAGATGGGTTTAGCTGAATACTGTGTCGCTCTTAAAAGCATGGAAGTGCTTTCAGATACAGGTGCTCATGAGTCTGCCAAAGCACATGAGGATGCTGAAAGTCAAGTTCAGCTCCTCGAAGCAGCTCTGACTCTCTGAAAAGGATATTTGCTGCAGATGAACTAAAGTGACAACTTCATTTCATCCCGCTTTCGTGTGGAAGGAGAGGAGATAGGACTGCAGCATGGGAGATGTTAAGTGAGAACTGCAGGTAGGTAGATGCAGGGACAGGAGCTGTAATTACTGACTGGTGTTTGGAAAGCACCCTTGTTCTCTGCAGGCCTCCTTGTGAAGCCACGTGATGCCAACCTACTGCAGAGGAGCCACGGTCTGGTGCCAGCGATTCATATCCATTTTGTGGAGTAGTGGAGATCTACAGTGATTAACTGCTAAGTGTTGTTATTAATGATTCAGAGCTTCTGGCTCCTCTTTCCATACATGGATCATCAGATTCTCTTTCCCTGCCATTTTAAAATTATTGTTTGAATGACCTGAATGTCTTCGAAGTAGCTTGAATTTTTGTTCTGGCGCAGGCTTTACAAACAATCTTTCATCTGATACACTTAACATTAATTTTGCTTTTTTAATGGGATTCTCTTTTCCCAAATTTACATGATTGAGCTTGCAGTCTGTTGAAGATGTTCTCTTCCAGTGATAAATTTGCCTGAGCATCTCTTAATATGTGTTGAGCAACACGTAGGTAGCTGATTGTCATGCGCTTCCCCAGGCAGATAAACAATGAGGGGTTTGTGTGGCTGTTGCTCAAGCAATGCTTCAGAAAAGTTCCATCCTGCCTGGCTGTCACTTCTGTTGTTGTACTTTGCTCTTGGTGACATCACTGGTGGCAGCTAAATGAAGTGTATTAATTGTTCCATGCCCTTTGACCAAGGATGTTGACTTTTCCCAGTGGCCAATCCTGCGCAGCCAATTTAGTAGAAGAAACTGTATGTACCATAATATGGTTACAAGCATGGGTGAGAGTGGAGTTGGTCTGTTTATGTAGATAGGAGACAAATAATTGAAGAGAACTGGAAGTGATGTGAATCGCTTCTACGTTTTCAAAGTCTCCACTGCTGATGGTGGAATCAGCTGTGAAATTAAAAGCCCTCTACTTTGTTGACAGTTCTTTGTGATGCCTCTAAGATCAGTATTAGCATGGGGAACAACGCTGTTATACTGGATTACTTCTGCAAGGTGAGGATCCAGGTGCATTATAAACAGCAAGGGATCAGGTGGTGTGAAGTGCTCTCAGCAGAGGTACAGGCAGATTTCAGCTGGGTATAGCCCATACCACAGCACAGACCCTGCCCTTGGGATGCACTTCTGGCGCTCACATGTTAAGTGTTCACATAAATTCTGCAGAAATGATCCCTCCTGGTTTCTTTAGAAGGCTATTTGTGTGTATGTGGTTGTCAACTGGGGAAGAGGTAGGCTTCACAGTGAAGTTAAGGAGGCCCTTGTTGCTAACCCTTCATATGCTGAGAGCAAGGTTTGCATGGTGGGGGAGTTTCCAGAGAAGTTATTTCAAGTGAAGCAGCACTGGAGGGACGAGGGCAACATCATGAGCCTAAACTCTGTGCTGTAATAGTCACATCCTCCTTAATGTCCTTGGGGTCCTTCCTCCCTGCAGCCTTTCTGTCCAGAAAGAGCTCAGCCCTTGATGCTGTGCTATAGAGAAACCTCTTCAGCAGTGCCCATTTCATCTTGCTCCCAGGAAGACCTCCATCCACGACCATTTCCTCTCCAGAAATCCAAGTCTGTGGTAGCTCACAGTCTGGGTGGTACTGAGGTGAGCAGGAAATGCAGTCCAGAGCTGGTAGTGCACTTTGAACATCATGCCCTTAGCCATGAGATTATTCTTCCTTCCTTATAAGCAAACATCCTTTCATTAAAGTAGAAGGATATTGCATGATGCAATCTACTTTCTGCTCCTTATCTGACCGTGTTTACTTTCCAATTAATTCTATTAAGAGTGAAAATAGATCAATCGCTTCCTTTGCATGTTGGCCTGAGTTCTTCATTTAATTCTCATACGCAAGGCCACTGCAGAGCTTCATTTGCAGATTTGAGCAGGATAGTTGTTAAATGAAAACGGTGAGACCACACTTGTATTTTTCCACTTAGGAGGAGATGGAGAAAAATCTGTACAGTAAGTCATTATCCAAAAGCTCTCATTTTCCAAGATACCTTTTACAGTAGCTTAAAACAAAGCTTGAAAATTGATTCCTTCGTTACTCATATGACAGGGCTGTGAAGGTCCCAGCTTCCCTTTAATAAGGGAAAGCATCCCAAGGTAGTTGTGTGGAGTAGGGCAGATGAATCGTGTTCTGGAAGGTCCTGCTTCTCTCTTCCTCTTGGAACACATTGTATTGGGTTGTCTCATTGGCTTAGACAAAATGTGAAACAGATTTTCAAGGATTGCAATTTTAGTTTATAAATACCTGCCATTTTATCCACTGCCAAGTTTTGTGGTGGGGTTGGTAATTATGCTGAGAAATGAGCCCACCCATCAAAGCACTTGCTGTTCTCATTTAAAAGCCGTCAAAACACGGTGGGTGCATACTGGGAAGAGGTCTGGTGCCGTTCAGTGGAAACCTGCATTTTTGGAACAGCCATTGCTTTCAGTGGCTTTGAAAATGGAGCTCAAATTGCTGTAGTCTCCCGGAACTGCTGGCTTCCAAGCGTTTAATGTGTCCTTATAGGAATGGGAGCTGCACCCATAATGCAGGCCCAGGGAGAATGGTGGGATCAAACTGCAGCTACTGCATTGTGACGTTTGACGTTAGTTTTCTTGGGCTGCTTGCATGTCTAAAGGAGGCCTCACTGGGCTGTTTCTGCAGGGTATTACTGGTGCGCATGGCTGTGCTGGCAGAGTCTGCAAATATGAAAGCAGAAGTGAGTACCCTTGTGCTTTTGGGGGAAAATTTGCCTAGGGTGTGTGAATGTGTAAATGCACAAATAGTACCAAACTGATGGATGGGGGAAGAGCAAGATTCCTAGAGGCAAGGAGAGGATGGCTGGTGCTCCATCAGCTGTCCTGTGCTGCCTCATGGGCACATGTTGGCTCTTACCTATTGCTGATGGTAGTGAGGGCAGTTCTGTGCACAGCATCCATGTAGTCTGGAGCATCCTTCCAGAGCTAAGCCCTACGTAGAGAGGGAAAACTAAGTGGGTTTTTAATTTTGCCACAGCACTAAGGGTGAGCTGTTCTTCGTTGGAAGGGATGAGGCGATGCTGCTTCTTCCATCTGGACAAGAAGCATTCTTTGCTGTTGCCCTTGGGGTTTATCAGCAATTTTTCTTTCCTGCTCAAGTTTAAATTGACTTTTTTTTTTCCCCTTGACATTATTGCCAGTTCCAAGGACTGAGTCAAGTGTTGAAGCGATAATAGTGATTTTTTAATCCTCTTTTTATTGAAATTACATGGGGCATGTGGGGTGCAATGCCGTGACAAGTACGGTGTGTGTGTGCCCACAGTCGTTACAATGGTGCTGAACTAACTTGTTCTTTTTGAGGGAATGTTGGTTGTGGCAGATACATGCTTGTGCTCATGCACTTCTAAAGTGGGCTGAGTGAAATTAAGAAACTGGCAGCAAGAACAAGCAAGAAGCCGAAAGGAACTGATGCTGCCAAATGCTGGCATCCATGTCAAGGCTGGTACCAGGGCACAGCTGGGCACACACCAAAGCATATCCAGCACAGGAGATGACTTGCCCATGAAGCTGACTCAGCGGGTCGTGGGCTGCTGGGTGTTTGCTTATCTGACGTGGTGCGCTTGGGTCCACCGCCATGGGATGCAGTGCTTGGTGTTCTGGAGAAGCTGGGTTTTGCAGCGATAAAATGTGACACTGGCTTGGGTAAATCTTCTCCGTATGTTAGATTGTGCTCTGAAAGCTCTCTGTCCCATAAACAAAAGTTTATGCTTTTGGTGGTGTGTTGGAGAGGTTGTGAACTGTTTTGGTGTCTTGTTTTTGAGTGCTTGGGGATCTTTCAGTCTGCTTCGTCTTCCTAAGCATAGTTAGGAATGCTTGGATTTCATTAACATTAGCTACTTGGATTTTCAGACAGGAAAACTACTTGTTATTTTGAAGTCTTAAAGCATGCCGGTGTCACAATAAATATATTCTTGTGATAACCAGCATGTCACGTATGTTGATGCCCTCTAATTGCAGCTCTGCACAGTGCCCCAGCTCGTGGTGTGAGCCCTGCATGGCAGGAGAACAGCAGTGAAACAAGGCATCGTGCCTCAGAAGGTTGAACTCTGACCCTCCTTTCCTATCTTCCCTCTCCAAACCCACAAGTGCGTTCTCCCAAGACATGAAGTGGTTTCTTAAGACTGTACCAGGGATCAGAGGTCGCAGTGTTGGAGCTCAGGGCTCCTGCAGTCCTGCTCTCAGCTTACTGGTGTGCATTGCCCTCTCATGTGCACCTTTTTACATGTAGTTGCCCACGTATCTTGCTGCTTCAACTGCTGTGGTATCATTTTACCTGTACCTTTCCATCCAGGGCAAGGGTAGCAGGATAAACATGGTGATGCAGAGCGAAGTCTACCGCAATTTTACAGATGCCGGGAGCCTCAAACGTGCCATCTAGTGGTGTAAACACAGCACTTCAAATAAAGGGCACTCCACGAATCCCCCCCCCTTGTACTCATTACTTCTGAATAATTCATTTCTTCTGGACAGAGATGAACACTTATAGTCCTTGCAACCCATTTGGAGTGTGTGGAACTGAGCTCTTTGAGGACTACTTAATCAGAAGAAGGAGCAAGGAATTTTGTAGTGCATTATATAAAAAGTATGTGCACGCTCAGGAAGTCTGTACCTTCATACCAAGAAAACTTTGTCATTGTTGCCTTTCCATTGAGGAACTGAGTGGCCTTTGCAAACCAAATAAATCTTAGGGTTAAAATACCTTTGAGGGAAGAGAGGGGAGCAAGGATGGAGAGGGAGATAGCAGCAGTAATGTGATGAATCATTGCATGGTTACAGAACACCAACAGAGCTCTGTTGTGAGAAGCCTTGCCTTTGCAGATCAATGCTATGACGTTCTGCACTGCAGCTTGAACCTGAACTACTTTCTCTGTGCTAAAGGAGGCTGCGCCAAATTGCAAAAGACTCAGAGATCACTCTGAAAACCTACTTCATCAGCAAAAATAGGCCTTACAGTGAGGAGTGTTAAAAGGCAGTAGGCTTACACCGCAGTATAGCATGTGTGTGCAGTGAATTATGGTCTGAATTAATCTGTCCAGAGTGTTTGTCTTTACTGTTATCTTCAACTTGAGCCCTGGCACAGAAATAAAGTTGTGCGGGTTGAAATTTGTGTGCTTGCTGTTCGTAGGATTTTTACCTAGAGGTCATTGTGTCCTTTATTACGGCAAGCACAGAACTTGCCTGCTGTTTGCATTGGATTGTATGATCCATCAATTGTGTAGCTACCAGAGTAAATCAGGAGAGTAATTCTCTGCTTCTCTCCATGCCCCTCAAGTTGTTGTTTTGGAAGTTGCAGTATTGGAATGGAGCCTCTCCTGTCGGCTCCTGCAGCTCCTTTGTGCACAGCGCTTGCATGAAAGCGTGTGAGACCAAATGTGAAAAAAGATTTCCAACACTGGAACTGCAAACTGAAGATAATCTGGAAGATGATTGTAGAAAGAATTAGAGAAGTTAAACATGTAAAAATACCAAGTGAGCCAAGTGGGAAGAAAACCAAGTTGAGTGCCAGTATTAAGTGTTGGAAGTGCATCTGTCCTAACTTGAGGTCTGCTTATATAGCTTGGTTAAAATGCAGGAAGAGGATTAAAAGAAACCAAACCTGGAGTTGAGCGGCATCTCTCTGGCAATCTCTTCCAAAGAAGATTGGAGTGCTGTGCTGTGGTGAGCGCCATTCAGAAAGGTGAGGCTGGGTTCTGCCTCCTTAGTCATCTCGTCACCTGAGTGCTTGGGCCAGCCTGTTCCCAGTGCACACATACTGCCAACAGTGTTTCTGACCTAAACTTCACAGCCTGCACGCCTCAGGAACCCACAGGAACAGGCCCTTAAACAAGATGAAGTTCAGTTTGTATCTGGTTGAGTCCTTGCGTTGCTGCAGCATGGTGGTACAAAATGGGATGTAGCTAAGGAGAGAAACCCTGGTGCTGCCCAGGAAGTTCTGTGGAAAGTGCCTGTTTTCATCACGTGAGACTGACTGATTTATTGATAGTGAAGTGGGTACTTTGGCCTTGTTGGCTGTGTCACTGTGTACACCAACTGCATCCGCTCCAGGGAGCAGTGCTTTCCCCCCAGCCCACGTGCAGCAGAGATGTTTTCCTGAAGCAGACTCCTTCGTGTTTTGTGTCTCAGTGAGACCACTATATAACATCATTCACAAGCTTCCATTTTGGTTTGCGGGCTAAGTCACCCTGCAGGCATGTAGTCTTGCTGCTCCTTCATGAAGGAAGAGGGCAGTGAGCTCCTGAGTATGACGGGGGCAGCTGGGGCTGTGATTGAGACAAGTGCATTGTTGGGCTGAACGGGTCATGCCTGCTGGTGGAGGGGTGAGTTAGGAGGACAAGAAAACAATGTCTGGGAAAAAACATGACCCTGTCCACAAAAACAAAACACTCAACAGCAAAATAAAAACAACCTCAAAAAGCAAAAATACAACAAAAAAAAATCCCACCTGAGTTGTGGAAGTTTACATCATGCACTTGAAAATTGTTGTCTTTATTTTTATTTTTTACCAAAGTTAAATCAGACTTATGCAAATCGTAAGGATATATACCCTTCCTGCCTCTGCATGTTTGTTTTTATTAACAAGTGTGGTGTTTTTAAATGAAAAAAGCAGGTGCTCCTTACCTGTCACCATTCCTTTGGCTGAGAACAGTTAGATGTTTATGGCAGGAATTATTTGACTGTACTAATGGGATGTAGCATTTGACTGCAGTGCAGGTCTTTTATTAATAACATTTAACATGTAGCGGTATAATTTCATTGCACCTACTGCTATACTGGCTTCATTTTATACGAAATAAGTTTCTACTTCCTTGAAGGCCTTACATAAGCATTAGCTGGGAACCGATCCATCCTGTTCGATCGCAGTAAAGGAGCCGACTCAGAGTGGGCTCGCTCTTAGAAATAGTCGTAAACAGGTTTATATATAGATACTGCTATTAGATATGAAACTTACTGGAGAAACCTTTCCTATGGACTAGGATTCAGTACGTGCCATGGAGACTGCTGCAGGCAGTTTGTGAGCGGATGTGTTGTGGTAGATCAAGGCAAGGTCTAAAAGACGAGAACGTCATCTCTGAAATCATCGCACGCAGAAGGAGCTGAGTATCCAATGGCTCTCTGCTTTTGCTGCAAGAAGGACATTTGATAAAAAGGCTTGGAATCCTTCAGCATCCTACACATGCAAATACAGGTGCTGTGCATGTTATATTTGGATTTCAGTGTCGTTTCGGATCCGTCAGCAGCAGCCTTGTGTGGTTTGATCCCTTGCTTTCATTGCCTGTGCCCAATTCTAGGTGAGGTGTGACAGCCCCCTCTCCCTGGTAGTCCCTGCTGAGCACTGAGCTTGGGAACAATGGGAATACAATGGGAAGATGGGCTCTGAGAGTTCTGTGCTTCCTAACCAGGCAGGACCCTGCTTATTCTGGGCAGAGCTCATGGATGGGGCTCATGTTTTGAGCAGGTATGCGTACATCTGACCAGCAGCGCAGGGGCTGTGTTTCCTGATCTTTGTTGCCAGCTTGCGCGCAGCATCGTTTGTCGTGTGCTCCCATAGAGTTTGGGCGAGGTGCGGGACAAAACAGGGGACGGCTCGTGCCTTTGTGGTGGATTTGTAAGGATAATTTGCTGCTCGGTGCCTCCCCTCCTTCCTAATGAGCTGAATAGTTAAAATATGTTAATGTTAGTAGATGTGCAAGAAAGGGTGAAGCAATATACTGATGCGTTGAATAATTGGATCATCTCCAGCGCAGGGAAGAACTCAAATACGAAACAGAAGCAAGAAGTGCCTCTCTCCCTCCCTGTAGAGGCACTAGGTCTGGCTCCTTCAGCATGCAGAAGCAGGTTAGACAATTACCTCTTTAGTATGAATTCATTTTTGTCAAATTCCTGAAGGTTCAAAGCATGGCGTGTTTAATTGCCTTTTTACTCGCCTGTTTGGTTTGGCTTTTTTTGCGAAGTTGGAGTCTTGTTTTGGATGGCTGAATTCGTGAGCAGCGTATTTGTGACGGAGCAACACGAGAGTGAGCGTTTCTGGCCTGAATTCGTAAATGCTGTCCTGTTTAACCAGGGTTCCTTGCTGAAATCGTAGTGAATTTCATCCTGAGCAGGAACTGGGTAAAGGGAATTTCATAAAGGCACAGGGCATTGCAGATGCCTTCCTGTAGCGTTTCATTCTGGTAAAGCGATGCTTTGCATTTCTTAAAAAGTGTACTTCTTTGAAACAGGAGCTGCTTAATAACCTCAGGGATGGCAGCGTGGTGGGAGCTGTTCCTGTGCGGTCTGTCACCGCTCTGGCCCCGCTGCCACGAGCAGGCATGCTCATTTGTGAGGTTTCCTTGTTTGATAAACATAACACTTGGCTTTTGTTCTCTTACTTAATCATTTCCTTCGAAGAGTTAACTTCCTAAGCAGCCACAGATTAGTTCTCTCAGTTGTTTTAATTATTTTTCTTGTCACGCACAGTGGAGGTCCAGTGTTTGTGAAATGTCTTTTTTATTCTGTCCCCCCTTCCATTGCTGCCTCAACGACGCTGGCATTGCAGGCTGAGCTGTAAGGCTTGCTGGCGTCTACTCATTATTACCAAGTTTCACCTCTTTGAATATCAGTGCTACAGAACCGAGTACTTTTCCCTGAGGGTGATGTGAGCGCTCCGGTATTTTGTATTTCTGCACTTTAGCACTGGGCTTCCACGTGCTCACCGCTGAGCAATTTCCTTTTGTACTGCTGACAGGTGACTCAAAGCAGGAGGAGCAGATGTCTGCGGCGTCCGCTGGTGGCTGCAGCCTTAGGAGATGAGTTTTGGAATCCCCATCAAAGTCAGGATTAGGCTCAGGATCCTCCAGCAGCGCCGAGCCCGCCGGGGGAGCGCAGAGGAAGAGGAAACCATTCACAGCGACTCATCGTGTGGTTGGGTGATTCAGGGGTCTGCTGGTGACGGTCACAGAGGCACGTGGCTCGCTGCACCGTCTTTGTCTGCTGTGCAGGATGCAAACGGCCTCCGAACATTAATTCTGCCCTTTTGATTTTTGTCCGGTGAATTATTTCCAGAAAGGAGTTACTGTGTTTTCTGGAATGAGTGTTGTGAAATTCTTTTCTTTACAGTGGGCGAGCTTTCAGCTGGTGATTTATCAACCAAGTATTTTATGGGATCGCAGTTAAAGGCTCTTCTATTAAAAAAAAAAAAAAAAAACCCGGTGCGATAGGGAAAGTAAAAGTGTCTTGGTTTCCAAATGATGGAGGAATAACCGAAAGAGCGAGTTCTTGGAATAGGAGCTCCATTGGCACTCGCTGGTGATTTCCTGCGCGTTTGCTGAAAGAAGCACTTGGTGATGTGAGTAGGTGGTACTAAAGGGTTATTACGAAACCAATTTCAACCAGACATTTGAGTCATGGATCGGGAAGAAGGAGAGCAGCTTCCGAGCTTTCTCTTTGTTCGAGCAGAGCGCATGAGAGGCGCGGGCAGGATATTCTGTCTTGGTGTGGAGAAGGATGGAGCGGGAGCAGGTCTGGCATTCGGTGATGCTCTCTTCCCCTTGCCGCCACGTGCTGCCATGGGCAGCGAGGATGTGGGCTGCAGGAGCTGGTGGCAGCACGCAAGGTGCACGCGGAGCACTTCCCTGCCTGTGGCTCGATTTGAAAACGTAAGTAATTGCTCGTGGCTTCTCCCAGACGTGAGAGACAAAATGGAGCTGTGTCAGGATGAACGTCTGCGCCAGGGCAAGCTGGTTTGTTGGAGCAGTTTGGTTCTGTTCTGTGAGCAGCTGAGCTGCCACTGGCAGCAGACAGTTGGCTTCTCCATCAGGGAAAAAAAAACAGGGGGTGTTTAAGGGAATTGGTTTGGCTCCTAAACCGAAGGAATTGTTGACCTACTGACTCAGTTATGAAGAATCAGGGAAACGGTCTTATTGTGGTTTCTTTTGTTGGTGGCAGATTCAGAAGACATCTGTGAGCGTACGGGTAGGACTAGCACAGGAGAGGTGCTTCTGGTACCTGCTGTGTGCTGCGTGGATTTTGTGCCAGGAAGGAGCTGAGGTGCTGACTGCTCAGCAACACCTAAGCTTGATTTCTGATGCTTTTCCTGATAATGCAGTGGTAAGTTTATATAGTTCTCATTTTCAGTGCTCAGATGGTATCTTACTAAATGTAATGGAAAGAAATCTCTTCCCAGCTCTCTGAGCGTGGCGAGGTATGTTGTTGTTTTTTCATAGGAGCAGCTTTCACAGAAAACGCTAGCTGATCTGCCGGAGTGCAGGAATCTGTAAATAAGGGGGCAAGCTCAGGCAATCAGGTTGACAAAAAACAGTCTGAAATTGCTTTTTCCTCCCAGCTTCTACCTATAAAGCTGTGCTATGTTGGTGCTGAGCAGAGAGATGGGCCAGCCCTCCGTGCCCCAGCTTTGGGATCGTAGCATCCCCGAGCCCCTGCTGCTCCGCTGCTTTCCTGTTGTCTTTGCTGGAGGAACAAAGCTTTGGTTTATTTTGAATTTCATATGAAAATCAGATGTGCATTACCATGCACTAAATCTAATGGTACTTTTCCTGAAATGTTCCTAGAATAGAAGTAATGATATTTTAAGTGGCTTTGTAAATCTTCTGTAAAAAGGCTATCAATTAGTGGTTTCTAAAAAAAAAAAAAAAACTAAATAAAAAATGATTAATGTGCTGTTGGCTAGAGGGAATCACGTTGGCTGCTGGAGCTGTGGCTGGAAGTTATGCTCCCTGGATCTGCTTGTGACTCTACCACTGCTTTGGGGGTGTTTTGTTTGGAGGAGGGGTCTTCTGGAGCAAGTCGTTATTTATTCCTTAGTTACCCAGTCAATAAAATGAGGATAGTGTAGCTTAACTCACCTTCGGTGCTTCATCAGCATTATTATCACTGTGCTTTCCTTCAGAAGAGGAAGCTGTTTTTCTGGTATGTGATACCGTAGCTCTTTGCTTTCCAGAAAATTGTTCTGCATGCATAGATGATAAGAAGATAGGGAAAGCAGGAGTGTGCTTATTTAATTAACCTCGCTGGGTGTCGGGTCTCCTCCAGTCAGCAGTCGCAGTAAGTGTTGGTGCTGTGCTCACAGTCCAGCGCCAGGAATGCAGAGTGCTGGCTTTCCTGTCCTGGGTGGGTGACACGAGAACGTCTTGCCATTCCCAACCCATCAAGGCGTGAGTTGTAGGACGGCGCTCGGGAAATATTCTCCCCCCTTTTCTGTAGTGGCAACATCCACCGCATCTCCCTGCAGAGCTGGGAACAAACCCAGCGGTTAAGTAAAAAGAGAAAAAAAAAAAAACCCAGGAGGGAAGGTTTAGCATTGTGCTGGATTTCCTTTCCTTAAGTGCTTCCTTTGGACCGCGGGAGAGGAGCTTACGTGCGCGGCGAGTTTCTAGTGAGCAGTTGTACCAAACGGAGTGGGAGGCAGGGTCAGGGAAGAGTCACTTGGTTGTTATGTGGGTGTGAAAAGCCCATGAAAGGGAAAGGCGGAGGAAAATATTTTACTTGAATTAAAACAAATAAAAGGGTATGTTACGTGAATTAAATATTTGAAGGTAGGCTTCTGCCAAGTATTTTTGTGAATTAACGCGTATCTTTTGGAAAGCATTTGTTTAGCAATAAGCTTATCGAGGTGTTCGCAGGAGGGGCTGTATGTTAAAAAAAAAAAAAAAAAAAGAAATCCCTGTTTTCTTATCACTTCAGATAGAGAGAAAGGAAGTTGTGGATGTTTATAGCCCCTAAACTGTTAATTGTTAAACGTAAATTGAAGCAGCAGATCAAATTTCCTCAGGTTCACGTTGGAGCGGTTTCATTTACTGAGAAATTGCAGGCAGGACCCATTTAAGGAGAAGCAGTTTTAGATTCTCAGGTAGTTGTCGTGTCCCCACCTGTACGGCAGGAGTACTGCTGCTCTCTGAAACCCTCTGCTTTTGGGGGCAGGCCTTTACTGTCTGCTCGCAGCTGGGGATGGTGCACACCCAGAATCAATGGAAAATGTCATCTTGTATTCTCAGTGCTGCTGATTTTGTTCTGTTTGTTTTTGCACGTGTGTTTGCAGGATCTCTGTTTTCTCCTTGTGAAAGCGTCACTAAATAGAAGAGGTAGAGTCTAAAATAATGGTGCAGAGATGGCTATTTTTTTTCCACGCTTTCTGTGATTATTTTGACTGAAAAAATGCAGCACACAGAGGTTGGTTTAACAGCGCTTCCTCTGAAGCAGAAAACTGCTTATCACATTAGTAAGTGGAGGACTTGATGCTGCAAAAAACCCTTTATCGTAAGCCACGTCTTTCTTAAACACAAGCTATAAATTGCATATAAGGAAACACTGAAACAAGCTGAAATTGGATACGCAGGTGTGTAGTATGGGTTCATTTGCTGTAGTATGATTTCTTTCACTAAAGCACCCCAGTGCTTGACATTTTAGGTGCATGCAGTCTCTTGATAGCATTCATTTGTGCTGACTTCTGAGGGATTCCCACCCTTGCAGGCAAGGTATGGAGACGTGGTTGGCTTTGCTTCTTTGACTGTATTGTGATTTCCTAAGTTCTTCATGGCCTGTAGCAACCCAAACACGAAGTTTGCGGCTGAAGCTCGCCTCCAGGATGGTGAGCTCAAAATTGGACCTGGAAGAGAAGAGCACTTCCTCTCGTATTGTTCTGCTGGAATCGCGATCCCACGTTTAAACAAAAACAGTCCATCAAGCCAAATAAAAATGTGTGCACACCAGCAGCCCAAGACATGAATGGAAGCCATTTGCATCCGTGCAGTTTCAGAACAGACCTGTGCGGCAATCACTGCTCTGCTTGCTTCTTGGCCTCTCTTATACTTCTGCTGGTAACCTGGCCTGCTGATGGGCAGTGCTGCCCAGCCAGGCTGCCCATTCACAGGTTGGCAGATTGCAGCTGGAAGGCTTTTTGCTCTTCTGATCAAGATTTGGGCACCTCAGTTGTATCTTTAAGGGCCTAAGCGGCTATTGAAACTCCTCATATGACCTGTTACTACAGGCTCCTGTATATACAGTTCTATTGCCAAAACATGAGGTTGGCAGAAGTGAGTCATAACTGCGAAGATCTCAGCTTTGCTCTTTGATTTACTTTTATCCATCAAAAATTAAAATATTTCCAAGAATACGGGTAGGTATGTGCTGTTCTCCTGTTAGGGCAGAGCTCTCGCTTGGCTCTTCAGTGTATTTACATAGCTCATAGGTTATATCTTTTCGAGCTTTAATATAAAAGGAGCTGTGTGTACATTTTATCTAATCTTCAGTGCGTTAGGCATGAGCAGTTGCTGGAGAAGGGATCACAACGTAAAGCTCTGCCCCTTCTCCTGGGAGTCTCTGTCTCATGGAGTGCTTTCTCTTTATGGCTTTGTGGATTCTGAATTCCTCCCTATGCTGGCACAGCTCTAGTGGGAGGACAGAGGGCGGCCTCAGCCTGAGCTCTGCCTGAAGTCTGCTCTGTAGGAAGTGGGATCTGCGGAGGGAATAGTGCCCAGCTTCCCAGGGGAGGCTTCACCTTTGGGTTACTCTGCAAGGCAACAATATTATGTTTTTTGGACAGGTCTCTGGATGACCGTGACCAGGACAGCTACATGCCCTGCAGTCAGTGTTGCAGTGTGACTTGACTTCACGTGGGATTTAAGGGCTAGTTTCTTCCGTGGTCAGCGCTGATGACCGTGTGGCTTTGGGCTGAGCTGGGTCAATTGCTGATCTCATTGAAAATGAGATTTTTCTCCCTTTTGGGGAAGGATAAGGTTTTGACTGTCCAAGCTGATGCAGTTCATTGCATAGCTTCATGGATGTTCGTGCTCATGAGGAAGTAGCAGGAACTCATGGTCAGAAGCACAGGAGAAGGTGGGACTGTCACTTCATGACACCTGCATTAAATGGAGTTTGGTATGATCAGGAAACCCCACCTCCCATGTTGACCTCAAGCAAGAGCTAAGCACTGACCTCATCAGTTACATGTGCTTAGGGGGCCTTGATCTCCAAATCAAGCAGGTATTGATATTTGGAATTCCTTATTTTCTGTTGGCGTCTGCATTTTAGATGTCTGCATTTCACTCGCGCATCACTGCACACGGAGTGTCTAGTTTACTTTTTTTTTCCACATCAATGACAGTAGTAGTCCTTTCCATTTTCTCTTCAGAGTCCGAGTGCTTGAGAGGAGGGTTGGTGTACCTCTTGTGTGGTGGGATCCACCCGATACTAACATTTTTAGTCATTAGTGTAAATAAGTAGTGTAGAAATAGTATTTATAAACATCCTAAGACTCATGGCGTTTACAGACTCACCATGTTTTTTTCCAGCAGCATCACAAATTGTTGTTCTGCTCATGCTCCTCACAAAATTTGCCCTTGTTTATAATCTCACAAGTAATGCCGCATCCTCATCAGAGTCAGGGTAGGACTTCTGTTGGCCAGGGGAAAAAAAAAAAACAACAAAAGACCAAACCTGTTCGTCCAAAGAAGCTTTCAGGGCAGAGGTGGCTCAGGCAGCGGGGTTGAGGGAGGTGATCCTGCCCCTCTGCTCTGCACTGGTGAGGCTTCACCTGTAGCATTGCGTCCAGATGTGGAGTCCTCAGTACAGGAGAGACATGGACCTGTTGGAGCATGTCCAGAGGGGGGCCACAAAAATGATCCAAGGGATGGAACACCTTTTGCATGATGACAGGCTGAGAGAGCCGCGGCTTTTCAGCCTGGAGAAGGGAAGGCTTTGAGGTGACCTGAGAGTGGCCTGTCAGTATCTAAAGGGGAGCTGCAGGAAGGAGGGGGACAGACTCTTCAGCAGGGTTTGTGGTGACAGAGCAGGGGGAGGTGGCTTCAAGCTCAAAGAGGGTAGATTTAGGTTAGATATATGGAAAAAATCTTTTACAGTGAGGGTGGTGAGGCACTGGAACAGGTTGCCCAGAAATGTGGTGGATGCCCCATCTTTGGACACTTTCAAGGCGAGGCTAGATCGGGCCCTGGACAACCTGATTTAACTGTGCATATCTCTGTTCATTGCAGGGGAGTTGGACTAGATGACCTTTAAAGGTCCCCTCCAACTCGAAGGATTCTATGATTCTAGCATACACACAGTTAGTTATTCATGTTCTAAAGAATTATCTCTTCATACGCCTTTTTTTCGTCCTCTTCTGCTTTGGAGTTTCTTTGTTTCTCCTGTATTTTTCTAGTAATCTTTATTCTTAATTTTTTTATTGTTACAATCCGGTTTTCTTATGCATTAAGCGTGAAAGGTGTGCTCATGCTGTATATGTTTCTGAGCTTTCTGTATGTATGTTCACCTTATAACTTGAAAACAGCAAAGCACGTGATCTGAGAAGCAATCTGGTATTTTACTGCAAGGGAGTATTTTCTGAGCACAAAAGTCAAGGGCATATAATTGAAAATGCCCTTTAGAATAGATTCAGTCGTGCTAATGCTTCACTGCATGTATGGATAGAATTATTTGCATGCGTAAATGTTGACAAAGTTGAACTCGTTATCATCAAATCTGCTGTCAAAAGTTGACCCTGAACATTTTGCAAGAAAGATGATGATTGTCTCTTTAATTACTAAATTCTGTTTTGCCTATTTAGGAGAGCTGTACACAACTCTAATTACTGCCATTCGCATCAGGCTCTCTGATGGCAGTGTGACTCTCAGCACTGAATGAACGTGGTGTGATATAACAGCAGTACGCAGATGCGAGGGCATCCTTTCGACTGAAGACTTTGATTATCAGATTATTATCAGACGATTGAGCTGGTACTGAAGTTGGCCAGCCGTCTGCTGAGCGCTCCTGCGGAACCACAGAGTCATAGATGTTAAGAGATGGAAAGTGCATTAGATCATCCAGACTGTCGTCTTGCCAGGACATGTTTTCTGCTGCGTTTTTTTCTTCTGTGGTTCATGGCTAGAGAAACTGCAAGAACTTGGCCTTCAACCTTAGGGATTCTTCTCCACAAAACTTGATGGCGCATTTTTTCTTTGCCTGATATTTGGCCTAAATTTTTCCATTTCTTTGTTTTATCGCGTTATTTCAAGTCTGTGGTCTCATCTTTCAGTAATCCTTCGCTCTGTGATGCTAACAGCCTGTAACTATCAGCAGAACAGAATGATGTGCTCTTGAATATTAAAGCATCGCTTACCCAAGTGCTGCACCTTCAGTTCTTTAGGATTTGGGAAAAGTCTTAATCATTAAAGTTAGGTTTCTTTTTTTTTACATCAAGCTGCTAACAGTGTAATTTCTCAGAAGCTTATTTTATTGTAGTATGAGGGTGGTGTACTCTGATGTTAAAGTTACCTGAAAAGGCCGCTTTTACTCTGAAAAGAAAGTAGCTTTGTGTAGGGGTGTTATGCCAGCATAAATAAAGTGGTTCTTAACTCTGTCGTGGCACTGAGGAAGTGAGCTTATGTAGGTACATCTGTATAACGCATCGCAGGGAGAAGGAATAAAATGACGCTTTCTTATTAGTGACAGAAATACTGGAAGTTGTATTGTAGTTATCTGCATGTTTATTTTTCCCCCTCACTTTCCATTATCCTCTATTCTTCTCAAAACCACTTTCTAACTACTGTTTCTTTGTATAGTTCCATTCGTTTGGGTGGGATCTGGTGGTTGCTTGTTTGTTGTTTGTTTCTCAATGCTTGGTCTTTTCTATGAGAAGCCTTGGGTGCCCAAGCAGGGTTGGCTTCAACGTTTCCAACATCTTAACCACAAAGAGCTTGGTCAACACCCCCCAGAATAAACACTCCCTGGCCAGGTGGAGGACAAATGGACATTGTTCTCGCTGTCACCCTGTGGGAGAGAGGCCAGTTGGTGTGAGCTGGCCCGTGGCCATGCTGTCCTGACTCAGAGCAGAGTTCCTCTGGTCATACCCCAGTGCCTTAGCACTAACCTCCATTTTCTAAAGCACCATAACTGTTTTTTTTTCATTTCAGAGTGCCCTGAATTGCAAGACTCCAGAGAAGAGTTTTTTGTTTGCTTTACTTAAAGGTACCTAAGAAGCTCCATCAAACAGGCTAGGGATATTGAAGCTAGAGGTGAGGACAGGAATATTATAAGAGGTTAAATTACTATTAGAGAGTGGATTGAAGGTATTTGGTGATTGGATTGTGTAACCAAATGGGGAAATGAATGAGAAACATGTAAATGGGTGGTTTAGTGTGATTGAGTAAGAGAAAATGCGTGTGGGTGGGTAATTAGACTGGCAAGTGAGAGAGGAGGTAGGAGGGGGTGAGTTGATGGGTAGGTATGTAGTAAAAAAGTTGAAGCCATTTCATGGGCCCACTAACAATACCTGAAGGAATGGCACAACAAACGTCACCCAAGGCTTGCAGGCATCATGGTGTGCTTGGGTAGAGAAGAGAGCTCCAAGACATCTCTTGCTTTCCAACAGTCTGTATCCAGCTCCTCTGCCTCAATTTAGTATGCTTGTGCATCTGGTGAACAGTTGTTCTTGCCTTAGTCAGGTGGTTGTATTTTGTTGATGTTCTTGCAGGAATATGTGAGACAATCATTAGTTGATGGTGGTTTTTACTCTTAATTAAATCACAAAGAAGCTAGGTGAACTCAGCATATGCTTTAGCCTGTCTGGGGCATTGCAGTTTGTGGTGGTATCTCCAGTACTGGCAGTGATTTAGAGCTGTAGATGGAAGAAGTTACCTGGCAAATATTAAAGAATCACAGAATGGTGGAGGTGGGAAGGGACCTCTGTGTCCATCTGGTCTGAAGCCTGATCAAGGGGGGAAGACCCAGAGCTGTGCTCAGCCCCATGTCTGGCCGAGTTCAGAGGTCCCCATGGAAGAGACCCCACAGCCTCTGGATCTCTTTGCCAGGGCTTTGTCACCCGCACAGCACAGCAGTGTTTCCTGTGTGCAGAAGGAGCCTCTTGGGCTCCAAATGATGTCCAGTGCCTGTTCTTTTGGGCCTGTGTTGACCACGACTATCTCCATCCTCTCTGTGCCCTCACTTCAGGTATTCGGGGGTGTGCTGGGATTCCCCTGAGCTGCCTCTCCTTCAGGGGAGCAGTCCCAGCTCTTAGCCTCCCTGTAAGGAGAGGCTGAGGTTTGAGGTACAAAGATGAACATGCTCAAATTACAGATGTTCAACACAACAAATGCCTAGCAGCATTTCCCACAATTGGAAAACATTTCATTTGAATGAATGTAACATGAAGTTGAAGTATTTATAAATAATTAGCAAACCATGACTGACTGACAACTTTAATTAGATTTTTTTTCCTGTATCTGGTATATTAGTTCACTATGTCTAATCAGTAATTGGTTTTAATTTACCATGGCACAGTTTAAACCCTAGCTGTGACCTTTTGTAGTCAGATACAGTCAGGCTATTGTTGAAGGTAATTGCTGTACTATCCTGTTAAGGTACACTAGGTTGTGTGTGGTGTGTTTTCAATATTTGTTGTAATAAAGCAAGTCCTTTTGAAGACCAAATAGGGTTGAATGACTTGCAGAAAGTTACAGGCTTTATCTTAGCTGCCAAAAAGGTGTGTGTTTGCTAAGGAATAACTAACACACCGTGTGGGATTGAAATACCCTACTGGAGACCAGGCCCTGCAGGTCTTTGCATCAAGTAACCAGGCAAGGTGAGAGTTTCACCTTGCTGAACCTACCTCTTGAGGAAGACTGCACTGCTTTACACGTGCTCTAACAGCAGGATGAAGGCCTAGCACACCACCCAGCATGCTGTACCAAACAGGGTCGCTCTGCCATAGTCTTTTTTTCATCTTGAGTGTCACCTGGTGCAATCTAAATCTCTAAAGCTGTAAGTATAGTCACGCAAGCTCCTACAGTAGTCTGTTTAATCTTTTTTATCTGAGACAAATCCAGAAATACTTTGCTGTACTAAGGCAGATGCTGTGCTGGTACAGGAACTCAAATCTCTTGCTAATGTTCAAATGCCGTAGTAACTGTGCGAAGCAAGATGCAGAGGAATGTGTGGGTATGTTTAATGCAAGCCTGCTGGGTTGTAGATCTGTCAAAGCCCACATTTGCATTACTTACATAAGCACAAATCCCAGTAGTGTTTACGCGTGCTTTGTGTTTTAGGAACTGCGGGAATTGAATTGCTAGGGTGAAAATCCCCCCCTCTTACTGCCATCAGCGGGATTGCTTAGAGGCTAGTAAAATATTGACAGTTGCAGCCCTAACTAGAAGCTTGTTTGCTGTTAGGCTTGGTATTAAAACTAACCACAACAACCATACGAGCAGCAAGTGTCCTAAACGCGGATTGTCGTAAGATTCTGAGAGTACATAGGAAAGAAAACCATGAAGTTTCTTTTCTGTTGAATTAATTGTTTGTTTTTTGGCGGTGGCAAGGTTACAAAGCATTTGTAATAAGCGTGCTTCGTCTGTTGCCATTTTTTTTTCCATATGGGTGTGTGCTTCCTTTTCATTATGTTGTTTTTCTTTCTTTTTTTTTTTTCTTTTAGCATAGCCGCTCCTTTCATTTTCAGACTGAGGAAAGAGCTGCAGAAATAAAGGTTTCATAAACACTGCGGCTCTGATCATTCTGATCCTTTATTACCTGAAGGGGCGGTTGCAGGAAGCTGCTACAGGGAAGGAGGTTTACAGTTTCCTCAAGGTTTGGGATTGTGCGATGAAGCAGCGTATTGTAGACACTGCGGAGAATGTTCAGAACAAAGTGGTCGAAAGGTGCGTTGTTACATCCCTTTGGCTTGGCTTCCTTGACTTTAATTCTGCCCCGTAGAGTTCTGAGCCTTTAAACTGTCATCTTAAACACAAAACTGGAATAGGGTACCTCAAGTCTGTGCATTATCTTAATATAAGTTTCCTGCTGTTGTAAAACAGATTTTATTTCAGGAGATATTATCTCTCGATACTTTCATTGCTGGGCTTTTTCTGTTTGTTGAAGGGACATGCTCAGGAGAAAGTGAAGGAAAGCACTCGATCTCAGAAAGAAGAAAGTAATTAGTGCTGTTAGTTGTACTGACTGTAATGCTGAGATAGCGTCTGTAGGAAAATGGCCAGACAGCTTAAACAAGAAGTAAGAATATTTTTAGCAGGCTGAAGCTGCTTAAAATGCTGAAATGGGAGTAGGGCAGGGAGGGTGGCTTTGGGAAAAAAAAAAATTGACAAAGTCACTCATCCCATCCCTTGTGATGCTCTGAATTTCTTCTTTTTTTCTCCCTGTGATCAGACGTGTTCCAGTTGTGTTTGCTGCCTTAAGAGTGTAGGTACGTGCAAGGGGTATCTTACTTTCCTAATATTAAAAATAGGGGCGTGTAATAATAATGTCTTAGTAGTGCTTCCTACCTGGAAGACTTGTCACACTCTGCATTAGGGTTCACGGCTCCCTGTTACGTGTTGCTGTGTTTCATGGATGGAGACTCCAGCAATGTGGGCTTCCTAGGTTCCAGCTGTGGTCTGAAAGATTGTTCAGAGCAGCTTATTTTTTATTGTCGGAAGTAGGATTGCGCCGTTCCTGTCTTGCTTGGTCCGGTAGAACCAGTCCATTTGTCAGAGAATGATTTGTCTGCTTAAAAAAACATTCAGTTCCTTGACTAGAAGAAATGCTTAGCAGCTCCTCTGGAGGCTCAGGAGATGCTGCAAGCTTAAGGGATCTGATCTGAAAGCACACGTACAGACCAAATCGTGGCTACATCCCAAGGCTTGAGGTCCTGTCAACAGTGTTATCTTAAGTGGTACGCCCATTAAAATGTGCATACAGTAACTGTCATCCAGCCCTTTATAATAGGAAGGCGACCTTCTCTCTTGAGTAAAGCTAATAAAATTGTGTCAGAGAGTGGGATGACTGTAATGTGGAATAACAGATTACCCTTTCCAGTCTCAGAATCTGTAACTGAGGTATTGCAGCAAAAAGATAAAATAAAGTGGCTGTATGTGCTGCAAGCACAAATTGGGAAAGGGACTGTGAAGAACTGATTTGGCCATGTCTAAGAAAGTGGGCTTCTGGGCTGCTTGAGTTTTTCACATGCGTTTGCTTCTGTTGTTCACATGTACTGCCTAATGAATTGCCATTTTGAGCATGTAGCTCTGAAAGATGAGGTTTTCAAAGCACTCAGCAGCAGACAGCAGCACCTACGTGCTTCATTCCAGCTCGTGGTGACACCTTCTGGATACTGGGAAATTGGAAAATTTCACCTGTCGTGTGGATAATTGGTTGAAAGTTGAATATTTATTTTTCAATACCTGGTGTGCATAGCAGTACAAGAAAATGGTCTGGATCTGCTGTCTCCCAGGCTTAGTAACATTATAAAGTATTTTCTTTACAAATTGCTTTTAAAACACAAATGTGCAAATTTGAATATGCTCTGCAAATTTGACCTGTATTTATATCTGTGTGTTTGGAAGAAGCCCATAAAATTATTTCCATATTCCTTTCAGTAAATCTCTGGTTTAATTATTCTGAGAAAATTTGATGCATCTGCTGCGCGCAACGATCTGCCTTTCTGATCTGCAGATGCACAGCCTTGCATATCTTGTCAGATCAGCGTAGCAACTGCTTTTACAAAGTACATGACAATGTACAACCTCCTATCTGAGAACCAGATCAGACTAAAATTGGGACTGGGTCCAAAAAAATGAAATAGTGCAATCAATCTACTCCCTGTGTCAGCATTCAGATTCATTTCTGTTACATACACTGCTGGGAATGAAAGTGGAAAATACACGCTGCCATCCAGAAACAGATTCCTGAGTCATGGAAGATGGCTGAGATGGGCGTTGTTGATAGGAGTTGCTTAAAGGCTCCCATTTTTGCAGATGCCTTCTGGTCTGACAGACGCTGAAGGCAGTGTTCTTGCGTGACACTAAGGAAGTCACTGTGTGACAATCCGGATGCCACGTGACTTCCCTGTTTACAGTCAGCTCAGCTGTAAATATATATATGTGGAACAGCAGCAGCAGAGTTATCTGCTCCTGTCGTAACATCCTCAGTCTGTGTGATCATCAGCCTTCCACCTCCCCCTTTATACCAGTGGGGATTTGCAGCGTTCAGTCCCTGGAAGACTGTATTTAAGAGCTGATGAGTTCAAACTGCCTTGACCTCTTGCTTAAGAGCACGTGTTTCCTTCCCGTCTGCCTGCTTGCTGCTATTCTTGGCTGCTGGCCGGCACCTTTCCTGTCCGCGGGCACGTGGCGCGTGGGCAGGTGGTCTTCTCCTCACCCATGTCCTGAGTGCTTGCTGCTTAACCCTGTCATTTCCCTTTCCCCAGCCGTAGCCACCATCTCTGCACTGGGCTTGGTGCAGGCAGATGAGTCAGCAGCATTCCAGCGAGGAGGATGGACGGCCCTGAGAGCCACGGCCACAGCCGCGGGCAGCACTCAGGTGCGTAGCATTGTACTGCGTGACACAGGGTCGCTTTGGGGTTACAGCAGTACATCTTTCAGAACAAATCGTGTTCAGGAAGTGGTGTAAGGGCTCTTTTCTGGGCAAAGCCACTCGCCAGTGTCTAATCTGCACCTTAAAGCTCTGCTTGGTATATCCAAGCAGGCAGTTCTGCCTGCATGCGGGTGGAGATGCCAACATCAAAATATTTTTCTTCATAAAGAACAGCGGAACCTTCCGTGTCCACAGTCACAGTTAAAGGCCTTATAAAGGCTTTATTCCTTTTTCTAATTCTCATTACACTGTGTATGTGCAGCAGACTACATGGGTGGCATTTGGCACTGGTACAAAGACAGAATTTTGTGCATTCGCCCATACCTGTATATGAGTGCGCAGGGATAGGGTTCAGTTGCTGGCACGTGAGTGATGCTTCTGAGACACCTCATGGGACATGCCCATGGGGCTGGCAGGTACATCAGGAGTTTTCTGGGAGTATCCAAGTGTTTTGGAATGTTAGCTGCAGGCCAAGTACAGCACCTGACGTGACAGGAGGCATAGGTGCTATTCTTAGGCAAATAATTTTAGTTCTAAGTATCCTGAGGGGAGTGATACTGCTCTACGGGTGCTGCTGTGTTGACTGGGTCTTTACTGAGTGTTCCCTGTGTTACATTTCATCCACACGTAAGGGGAAACAAATATGAATAAGGGATAGTGTAAAAGTTTAAAGCACTTCCACATCCTTGCAGTGAACATCTCAGAACTTGTGATAGTGAACTGGGATACAAAGGAACTTCAGCATTTTTAATGCAGCTGGAATCTGATACAGAAGAGAATCTTTAGGCCCAGGGCCAGTAAATTCTTATGAGTGTGATAACTCTTATTGCTCACATTTTCCATATAAATTCATCAAATGATCATTGAATGGCATGAGTCAGAAGGGACATTAAAGGCAATCACATTCCAACCTCCAAATTTGAGTATGGAGATCACACATTTCCCCAGTAAGCTTTTTTTAAATTATTTTAAATTAGGATTTTTGGTTGTATTTTGTCATATCGTGGTAGTAAATAGTGAATTGTTCTTCTGTGGGAGTAGAGGAGAACATACATTTTGAGCCAAAACACTGCAGCACCTAAGAAAATTGGGCTTCTGTTTTTAATTGCCAATTTCTTTCTCTTTCCTGTCAGCCTTGATTTAAAGGGAAAAAAAATCAACAAGCTCATTGTGATGTTTTTGATTAGGTTTCAACAGAGATAATAAAAGTATAGTGTCCTTTTGTGAAAGGAGTTTTTAATTATTGTTAATTGTACTTGCTAGCTTCATTTCTGAAGGGAAACGGAGGTGACCTCATCCCAAAAGTTGTCAGTCTCATGCTAGTGTCATTCACCGCCTGGAAAAGATGTTGTTCTTTTGTTTCTTTTTGCTTTTCTTAATGAGGAGCTGTCAGCTGGCCTGATGGTCCCTGCAGCTTTGGAAACACTTTCCAAACTCAGTTTCAGTAGCTTTCTTGTTTCTGAAATGTTCAGCTTAAACGACAGAGCTGAATTATGTCAAGGGAGCGCAGGAACAGTAGAGGATTTCAGATGTGTGGTCGACCTGTCTGCTTGATAACATCTCTAACAGCAACAAGTATGAAAGATCTGGGGAGAGGTTATGGAGTTCTTGTAAAGGATAGTTGCCAAGATTTGAGGAATAGTGTGCCTTGTTTTTTCATACAAATTAATGCTCTTGAATGTTTTTCATTATTTACCCAAAGGCCTGATTTGTGAACCCTTAGAAGATCTTGCCTTTGGTATTCTTGTGGCATCGAGGTCCACACTTGACCTGTGCTTACAAATGCACTGAGTATTCCCCCACTCTCCAGGCTGTAAACCATGCAGGGCAGTGGCAGTTGTGTGTGTTTGTGCACATGGCTGCTCTCGGTGCATTAAGACCAGTGTCCAGTTGGGATTGTATTATAAGTGACTGAATATATACATAATTTTAGTTCATTGTACATTTCCTTACGTTTGGAGAAGGATGAGCAGGAGTGCTTCTTTTGTCTCTTCATAGTTCATTTCATACACAGTTTCTTTGTTTCATCTTACATGAACCGTCTCTAAATACCGGAAACTTCACAATTCCATTTCAGTTAATCCAGTGCAGTCTGCCTCTGTGTCTGCAGTATATCTCAGCCTTGTTGAAAATCCCCATTTCTCATCAGTACCTCCATACATATATTGGCCACAATAACTCCATGCAGCACTATAGGCTTGGGGATGAGTGGCTGGATGATTGTGAAGAGGAAAGGGACCTGGGGGTGTTGGTTGATGCTCAGGTGAACATGAGCTGACAGTGTGCCCAGGTGTCCAAGAGGGCCAACGGCATCCTGGCCTGCATTAGAAATAGTGTGGCCAGCAGGAGCAGAGAGGTAATCATCCGCCTGTACTCAGCACTGGTGAGGCCGCACCTCGAGTATTGTGTTCAGTTTTGGGCCCCTCACTGCAGGAAGGACATTGAGGCCCTGGAGCATGTTCAGAGAAGGGCAGCGAAACTGGTGAGGGATCTGGAGCACAAGCCTTATGAGGAGTGGCTGAGGGAGCTGGGATTGTTAAGTCTGGAGAAGAAGAGGCTCAGAGGAGACCTCATCGCACTCTACAACTTCCTGAAGGGAGGTTGTTATGGCCTCTTCTCCCAGGCAACAAACAGGACCCGAGGAAATGGCCGCAAGTTGTACCAGAGGAGGTTTGGGTTGGACATAAGGAAAAACTTTTTCTCTCAGAGAGTGGTCAGGCACTGGAATGGCTGCCCAGGGAGGTGATGGAGTCGCCGTCCCTGGCAGTGTTCAAGAGGTGTCTGGATGAGGAGCTACAAGATCTGGTTTAGTAGCTTGTGGTAGCGATGGGGATGGGAGGACGGTTGGACTAGATGATCTTGCAGGTCGTTTCCAACCTTGTGATTCTATGATTCTATGATGATTCTATACTCTTTCGTAAAGATGCTATGACAAACTCGGCTGGCAAGTTGATCCCGCCTTTGTTGCCTGTTGTACAGCAATGCATAGAGTCAGATTTTCACAACCGTTGTCTTTTAACACCAGACTCCGAGTGAGATCATTATCAGTGAGTCTCCTGAACCCCTGGGCTGGAATCTTCGCTCAGTTATTGCTCAAGCAAACTCTTGCTGACTTCAGTCACTGCTTCTTTTCTGTCACGGAAGTTTATTTAAAGCTGGTATTCTTCCTCATTACCAAAACTACTGACTTGGAGACAGAGAGCAAGGGTCCCTCTGCAAGGGAGTAAGTGTTCCGCTGTTTGGTTTTCTAACAATGGCCTGGAGAAATCTGTAAGGTCAGTGAGTTACATTCAGTGGATGTCATCACTACTTTGCTACATTTAGCATTGTGAACCGCAGCCTGGAGCACCCAGTTCATCTCATTCCTTTGCTTTTTGCTGCTCATTATAAGACAGGTTCCAGGTCTCAGCAATATGAGACATTAGGGCTGTCTGAAAAGGTTTTTATTCTCTGGCATCCAAGATTTCATTTGGGCAACAGGAGCAGTTGTTTTCCTGAAGGAAAGAGGACACGTGTTTCAATTAGAACACTGAACTCTGGTCACCTTACACCAACTTGATTCTGTCCTCCTTTTTGCCATCTGTAGCATGGGGTTAACAACTGCACCTTAAAGGTTTATGCTGAAATCACAGAATCGTGACATTTTGTTAAGATCTCTGCAGTTTTGTCAAAATAAATAGAAATACTGTTAAATTTTTTCATCTCCGAGACAGAATTGAGTTTGGCATCTTACATTGCTGTATTTCCTATTTGTAAAAGGTGTGGGACTGTTCTCATCTTCACTTACATAAAATAGTAGAATCGTTTGAGTTGGAAGGGAACTTTAAAGGCTATCTGGTCCAACTCCCCTGCAGTGAACGGGGACATCTCCAGCTCCAAATCTGAGTTATCATGTGAGGTACTCCGCCTGCTGAAGGCGCGTTCAGACAGAAGCTGGTAGGATGTAGTTTCTGAAATGGTGGGTGCCGTGCTGGGGGCCTGTGTGTATCATCACAAGGTGTACTCTTCATCATAGTGAACAGAAAAGCAGGATATTGAGTCTTCTCCCTCGTTCTCACAAACTGTTGCAGAAACTGTAGCTTACAAGGTATTTCTTGAATCACCGGGCTGTCTTTTGTACAGTTTGACTCCCAGATTCTGAAAGGGAAGGGATGAGCTACTCCTACCTGACATTAAAGGCAATTCAGAAGCACAGTTAGCCTGTCTAGAAGAGATGCAGAGAGATTTCTTAACACTAAACTGCCCAAAGGTGAATGAAGAGCAAAGCTGTATCCTGAGTTCAGACAGAGAGTATCTCTTTTCCCTACCAAGGAATATTTTCAAGTGCTGGAGAAAAAGCAAGTGTGGATGTTGTGGTGGCAGATGCAGAGCTGTGGGAGAGCAGGTTTATTCTCGTCTTTCACATCTTTACAGCTCCCCGCATTGCTTTTTGACCGTGGGCACGGGACACACACGCTTCATGTAGGCAGAACTTGAATAAAAAGGGAAAACAACTGAAAACTGCCCTAGGGCAAAAAGAAATGGCGGCAGGAATACCAAAGGATTGAGCAACCTGGGCATGTTGTTTCTTTTAAGGATTCTGACTATAAATGACGTCACTTGGATAGTTGGGATGTTTGTGAGCACTACAGGGCTTGGAAAGGGAAAGCCAATCGGAAAAACACTGGGAAGCTGAACAATTTGTTATGTTTTATGACTCCGTGGTAGTTAATGGGGCAGCTATTAATCATGCGCTGTCACTGCGCATCTAGAAAATTCCTCTGGGTTTCAAAACTGGCAAGAAAAAGTAGTTTCCTAAAAACCACTGAATTAATGAGACAAAGCCTATTGCTCAGTCCCGGACAGGAAAGGTCAGAGGCGGAGTTATGCACGACTCACAGTGTTGGAAATCTTCCCTGCGTGATGTTTCAAAGAGCAGAAAGTGCTGGGGGGAATTGGTGGTGCAGAAGGCAGGCTTAGCATCTCTTTATAACGCACTACTGTCGATCTGGGGAGAAAAGAGCTTGATTGGATTGTAGCAAGTCGTTTCTTTTCCATTTCCTTACCTCCACAAATGTCTGGAACTGGGGTGCAGATCTGCTAAAGAGATGGGATTTGAGGAAAGCGCGTCTTACTCATGAGCAATAGCACAAGGCAATGTGTCAGGAATACTGAAACTTGAACTTATGGACATGTACTTACAGAAAAGAAAAAAGCGTTTGTTTTTTCGTCTTCATTATACAACTTTGTACTTTCACAGTTTTACAATTCATATTCACATGTCTGTCATTTTTCTGACCTTCTGCTTTGTATGCGAGGGTTACTCCATCGGTTTGAACAGTGCAGTTTGCGTATTTACTTCAGTTGTTTTAGTTATTTCAACCCATCCTGTCTCATCCATACAGGATACGCATGATGCTCATCTTAACTGGAAACTGAATACTGATTTTATGGTCCTTGAAAGCAGGATGAGTGCTGTTTCAGTTGGGTGTTTTACAGCTCGGTGTAAACAGAGGACTGCTTCAGCCTGGGAACGCAGGTGGATGTGTTCTCCAGCAAACTCCTGACACCCTCCTCTCTTGCAGAAAGTGCTGATTGTTCATTGGCTATTAGGGAAATCTATAAAGAGTGTCTGAGGTACAATACAGTGATTAATAATACAGTTAGCAAGGCACAGTAGCAGTTCTCCTGCAAGTTTGTTGTGTTACAGTACCTCAAACATAATAGTGTTCATTCCTCCATTTATTTAATTTAATTTAATTGCTTCTATTTTGCATCCATTTTGCTTTCTGTTTGTTACTGTCCTTGCAATTACATCCAAGATTCTTCTACTTACTGTTTTTCCTATACACAAACTTTCATCCAGAATATTACCAGTTTCACAGAGACAGAGGTAACAGCAGAAGTGGTGTATTTTTAGCTTCACATCATTAGCTGTGTACATGCAGCATGCATATTCTTTTGAAACAGGCAGTACTGAGAAGGTTCTGAATTTTCTGAATAGCACGTAGATGCTGAGCTTTAAGTCTCTGGATTTTTGCTCTTGGTTATGGAACTGACTGTCTGGGCCAGAATGAGGAAATACTTCCTGCATCTGCTGTGAAAAACTGCTGGATCACAGAATAGCTCAGTTTTCACCACAGCAGAAAGGGAACTTTGAACCATGACTAGTGGTTGGGGGAACACTTCAGGACTTAGGAGGATAGCAGGGCTGTGATGTAATTCTCATTATTTTGGACTCAAAGCAATCAGGATAGAGGGAGGCACTTCCAAGAAACCTTGTTTGTGATGTGTTAAGAAAGCGTTGGGGCACCAGAAAATCCAGTCACGTGTGTATGTGGGCAGCAAGCACAGGAATACTCAAATGAGCTCTGAGAGGGCTTGTCAGGGTGCCAGGAGTAGTGTGGCCACTTTAAGAGTTGTGGTGTTGTGCTGAATGTCAGCTGCTTCCATATTTTGGGCTGGACAGAGGGTGTAGCAGAAGGCTATGGAGGTACAAAACGCAGCTCTCCTGCTTTCAGGGTAGGGGCTCTTGTAGCAAGACTGCTGCCTCCTTACCGCCTTGTGAGGGAAGGAGCTCTGTGTCAGCATTGCTTTTGTCGTGTCATGCAGTCATCAAAGTTGGAGAAGACTTCTAAGATCATCTAGACTAACCATAAAGCCATCCCCACCATGCCCACTAACCACGTCCCTCAGTGCTACATCTGCCCTTTTCTTGAATACCCCCAGGGACGGTGACTCCACCACCTCCCTGGGCAGCATGTGCCAGTGCCTCACCACTCTTTCTGAGGATAAATTTTTCCTAATATCCAACCTGAGTGGTGGGTTCCAGGCTCTTTCAGGGGACTTGCCTGATGTTCATGCTGATGGTTTGTTTTGTTTTTGTTTTGTTTTTACCTAAATGTGGTTTGCAGTTGAGTCTAGGTGAGAATCGCTCCAGATGGGATGCCTTTAATCATGAGCAGCAGGTCACACCAGGCTCTAAGATCATACATTGACACCCAGGCAACTACTTGAGTTTGATCACTCCAGGCTTCTCCATTCTGCCAAAATTTAGGCAGAATAAAAAAAAATCTGACACTTAACTCACTGTTTCTCCCTTTAAATCCCTTACCCTGCAGTGTGAGCTGGGGGGAGAGGACTGGCTGGTGGCACGGTGACAGGCCACATGTCTGGCACCCTGCCTGGTGGCGAGGGGTGCTCGCCATGCAGCCATCTGTGCAGACAGTCATGTCGTGCTGCTCTGTGCTGAGTCACCCCTTAAGCAGAAAGGCTGTGGGCTTCCTGAAGCTCCAGTCACGTGTATTGTGCGCCAGTAAAAAAAATTTTGGCTTGCTGCTGGTAGAAACCTAACTTAGTTTTACCATTAAAGAGGGCTTAATATAGACTACTAATGTTATCATTGTTCGCCTGATTTCCCTTCTCTGCTGATTGTGTCTCCTTCCCTGTTTTCTCTCCTTGCTGAAAGGAAGCTGCTAGAACAGCCAGCATTGCTGAGAGGCAGACCATGCCTCTGGAGGATGCTGTTCTGTTTTTGCTCCGGAATGCAGGCGCTTTGCACAGTCTGGTAGCACAGCCCCACACCATGCCAAGTTGTCCTCCTGTCACCTGCTGTACACTTGGAGTTTGTATGCAGATGTATGTGCGTACCACATTCATATCTCTATCAGGTTTTCCTTCTGAAGACTGCCTTCTCCTTTTTTCTCTTTTCTCCTTCTATCTTACTTTGCCAGGCCCTTTTCTGCAGCTGACGTTACATAGCACATACTTTCCCCAGTCATCACTTCCACTGTTAAATCCTTTTAACCTTCACAGTTGCTACAGTAGACAATTGTGGGGATAATTTAGAATGAATTTACTTGGCCAGTATGAAAACCACAAAGAAATCCTAAGTAATTCTGTGCAAAAGGAATCTCTTGATGAAATTATTTGCAAGGGGCTGAAGGGGGAATACATTGTGAAAACCCAGTCCGGCTGCAAGGCAGTGGCCTTGGGGACACCATTGTGGGCTGGCAGCTGCATATGTCATGTCAAACCTGTTCTAACCACTGCATAGTGAATGCAGAATGGTCAGCATTGCTGAGCAGGGAGTGGGCCTTGCTGACAGATGCTTACTGCTATTTATGTTGTGCATTACCTCAGTGAGTTTTGTCTTCAGTGCACTTCTGTTCCCTGTGTTCAATTCCCCTTTTCTCATCGTGTCTAAGAAATTAAATTGAATTTGCAAATTATTACAAATTGATATTAGGATGCCTGTTAACGGATCAGACTAAATGAAAGCCATGCCATGAAGTAAGTGAGCTCATTTAGTAATTGATGAATAATTTAATTATCTCTCTATTGCAGATAGGAGAATTCAGATGTGGGCCGAATAGAGACCTAACTCTTTTTCAGTAAGTCACCAGGATTGTTTTGATTTGTTCTGTCACTGTTTATTGTTCCTTAGTAGCCACGTTTTTACAAGTAGTATGTTGCACCATTCATTAAAGACCACTTCTGGACTAGCTTCTGTATCCTGAATTCATTTGAAGCTTCAGAGTTTGTAGTCACTTTTTCTTAGCGCTAATTCTTCATCCTTATCTTCTTTTCCCTGTGCAAACATTCAACACGTTGTCCGGGTTGAATTTTTATCTTGATACGGTGTCCTTACTTTTTGTGATATCTGCTAATTGTGTTCTTAATGCATTCATCAGAAGGTCTCCTACACAACAAACTCTCTGTACACGTTCTGCATCTTCCCTCTTGGAAGTTTTCTCCCCTTGCACATATTTGGCTACTGCTGCAGTCATGTTGCAGATGCACAGAGGTGTGCATCATTTCATCTGTCTCCTGAGATGCTTCCGCAGCTTTCACACATGTGAACCGATAGCGGTCAGCTGCAGCTCAGTATCATTTCAACAGAAAGGAGCTTTCTCCCATGCAGGCCTTCTGTAAATGCCGCAGAAGTACCTAAAAGCCTCTTTTTTAAGGTTATACCTTCCTATGATGCCTGGAGTAGATAGGCCATCAAGCTGGTGATCTGCCTACACGGGAGATATTTATTGTCTGATTATTCCTTATGCTTTCTTCTCCTTTGGTATCTCTTCTTCCTTATCTCAGGCACTAAAACAAAAAACAAACTGCTTTGATTCTGATCTGTATGAAACTCTCAGATTGATGTATGTTGGTCCGTCATCAGGACTCTGCCCTTCTACAGCAGTTTTACAGTGCTTTCCCTGGAAACTACAGGGAACCTTAATATCTCCGTGATGAAATAGCTTTGTCACGTGCTCAACCTGAGTTTCTCAGGTCCCAGAGAAAATAAGACCAGAAACATCAGCCTTCTTTGTTTTGATGCTCAGTTGACAAATTGCTGACCTTATTTGTAGCTTCAAAATGTGGAGCTGGATAGAGCGGACTAATATGATCAAAAGGTTGGATATTAGGATTATTAGGATTAATATTAGGATATTTGCATATTAGGAAAAACTCAGGAAGAGTGATGAGGCATTGGCATAGGCTGCCCAGGGAGGTGGTGGAGTCACTGTCCATGGGGGTGTTCAGGAAAAGGGGAAATATGGCACTGAGGGACATGGTTAGTGGGCATGGTGGGGATGGGTTGACAGTTGGTCTGGATGATTTTAGAGGTCTTTTCCAACCTTAATGATGCTATGATTCTATTAAAAGCAAGTTGCAGCAAAATAGATACATGTACGTTCTGTTCTTCAGATAGATAGGAACATATTTTCATAATACAGCTAAAGCTGTAGTAGCTGCAATAGGTTAAAGCAAAAAATACTCTGCGGAACAAAATGAGTTTCAAAATCCAGCACTTTCCACATCTCTCGCTTGGCTATGTTTAATACGTGGAGCTTTATGCTGTGGTTCTATAATTAGCCCTGTAATTTTCTGTGGCGTGTACCGGCATCGGTGTTCATTATTGAAGCACATTGCCTGCTTTTATCCTGGAAACGTATTTTGTCCTGTAACAGCAGTCAGATGCATGAACTGAGTAGTAAGAAGAGGTTCAGGAGTGAGGAACAGTAAATGCTCAAAACTGCACGTGGTCCTGGGGATGTAATAATTCCAGTACTGCCAGTGCTTGTGCCAGGTGAAGGGGAGTCTTTCATCTTCACTGCCTGTGTGTTGAAGATGGCTCTCATCTCCCGACTCAGGCTGGATGTGGCTCTGGGCAGCCTGGTCCTAGTGGTTGGTGACTGCATACAGCAGGGGGGTTGAAGCTAGATGATCATTGTGGTCCTTTTCAACCCAGGCCACTCTATGATTCTGTGACTCTTCCAGTCTCTAGCGGTACATATGGGCCAGTCATCTATACCTAAAATCTTCAGGTACGTCTGTCAGCCCTCTCACTTCAGAACCAGAAGAAAAACTGTTTAATAAGGTGATGTTTCTTGGTCTAAAATAACAGGTGCAAAAAAGGTTATTTACAGATATAACAACTCATGAGAGGTTTTTTTAAATATATAAATACATGTACGTAAAACCATTGGGTGGTTGTGTTCATTCTGTTGGTCAAAGAGAGGGGTGGCTCCTGGAGAACTTGCACTACGCATGGAGTTGTGGGAAGTGTCAGCTGCTTGTGTATGTGTGCCACTTTCTTAATCTGTAATAGAATGTGGTCATCTGAGATGGAAGGGAACTGGTAAAAATGTGTGATAGCCATGCGACTTTTTCTCTGCTTTTATAAGGAGGTTCTTTTGTAAAGAAAATGCAGACATGCATTTAAATAAATGCTTTTATGAATTCCAGGTGCTGATCTTCTGAGAGTGACTTCCCTTTGCCAAAGAAAGAACGTGTTTTTGATGGAAAACCTACATATAAATGAGTACAAACGGAAAGGTAAATAATCCCTGTTCCAGTAAATTGATGGAATACATTCTCTACATGGGATGTGTTTCCTGCTGAGAAATATGTGGGCAAATATATCTGGCATGTATTCTGGTTCTCACTGTGCAGCCCGGTACGTAGGAAGTAGGCATCTTTAAAAAATGAATTTCTCATTCTTTACTACTTAAACACAACAGAAGAAGGATTCAAAGGAGGTTTGTTTTGCTCTGAAAATATTTCTGGTTTGGCCTTTGTGTTTTTGTAATGTCACTCCTCATGGGAGGGGTCAGGAGTACTCGAATCTTCAGCTAGAAGATCATCTGCAGCCTGTTTATCAGGTATGGGAATGCATTTGGGATGAAAAACAATCACACTTGGGTCTGATTTGATTTCCTATCCCTGTTGTTTGCTATCTTCTTTTCTTTCTGCTAGTTTTATTTTACTTGCTCTCCAGTTAGCAGAGAATCTTTCAAAATAGTCGTAATTGAAACCTGTGTAATACCAGAAAAAATACAGAGAAATAAACACTTTTATGTGTGTTCATTGTTACTTTTGAGTGATACCTAAGAGGAATTATTACCAGATCACCTTTCATTCTCTGACAGACAAGTTAGCAAGATTATTTATGTAGCAACCGAAGTAAATCCAGTACTGAAGATAAGCAGAGGGGAGAAAAAGTTATGAGTGCCTCGTTTGGAGAGCTCCCTTTGTAGAGGCATGAGTGGACGTGGTACAATGCAAGGCACAACAACATACACAGTAGGTGTAGTTTTTGAGTGCTTCGTGACAGGACCGTTTCTGCTCAGCATTGGAATTAGCACTTCCCTGGTATCTTACGTAACAGAGACTTGCCGGGGTGGTTTCTAAATAAGATCATTGCTCTTCAGATTCCAGAAGATGTAAGTCAGAGGAAATATTTTAAGCTGAAGAACTGTTTTATTTTCGTAGTGATTATTGGTTTCCTCCCTGTTCCCAGTAAGAAGCTACAGTGTATGTAAAACAGCAGTGGGAATGAAAAAAATGTTTTTAGAGTGAAAAGACATCAGGAAGAAACAGTGGGTTTTGTTGTGAGTGGTAACGTACTTCTAAAACACAAAGAGAGTTAAGTTGGTCATTGATCTTCCTGTACAGTTTCTAAAGTGTAGTGTCTGACACTTCTGTCCAGAAAGCTGTGATGCCCTCCAAAAAAAAAAGCTACACTCCCCTCTGCTGCCACAAAGATTGCTGTTTGACAGAGGAGCAGTCGGCTGCTGTGGTGATGGGAACATGGGCGGAAATAGTGGAGTGAGACAGAAGCCTGGCTATTCCTGCTCCCTTATTGTTTCAGTAGCTCTTTCTGAGTCTGGTGATGGCTGATGCCAAGGAGTTAGCAGGCTGTTTCACTGTTCTCTGCCTCACGTTCTCACAAGTACTGCAAAAAGAGGCACGATGGTAATACTGGTATAGATCTGCATATCATTCCTTGCAGAGCAGTGAGTGCTGGTTGCGCTTGAATTTGAGCGCACAGAAATCTCTCTCCCCCTGTAAGAGTTGAAGTCAGTTTTTTACAGTAATTTTTGGTAATGCATAATTCATATACTATAGCTTTTGTCACATGAACTTCTCGCTGTATTTTCCCCAGCTTGATAAGCTTGCTTTTATATTTTTAGGATTTCTGTTTCCCTAATAATCCCAAAAATAAACATGAAGGGGTTTCAAAGACTTGCATAGCAAGGATGCTGCTTTGTACAGTAGGTAATTCTCTGGCTCCTACTATTTACAGATCCTTCTTCTGCAGGAATTATTTACCCATAGTATGGGGCTGTGCCACTGCCAGGGATTCAGTGCCTCAAAGTAAAACAAATCAGTTATATCTTACTTTTATCATTCAGTAATTTTTGGATCTCTAGTCCAAAATGACTCATTCAACAGGGAACACAGTGTCTGTTTTTCTAAGTTTAGTAGTAAACTTTGGTTGCCTGTTTTATTGATTTGACTGTAAAAGCACTCATAGAAGTTCAGACCTTGAGAAATGGGCTCAAAGCCTGTAGGGGAGTCTGGAGGAAGAGAAGAATGATTATGAGGTTACATTTTCAATTGTCTGTTTCAAGAGCAACACAAACAGCTTCTGACATTTTATTTTTTTTTCCAGATTGAGGACAACCCTTTCTTGTTCGTAATGGATTGTTCAGAAAAAAAGACAATTGGATGTGGTAGAAGCCATTTTTTTCCTAAGGTATAACACATCTGTGTCCCTCCTTGGTATCAGGTGGTACTTGTGAATACTTCGCAGCATTGGCCATCAGCCCTTTCCTATTAGAAGCTTTGAGACGCTTCAGAAATGAAAAAATAGAAGCATATTATGCGTACAGAACAAATGAATTGGATGTTTGATTAGTGGGTAATACTGGTCTTTATTCAAGGGCTGTTCGCCCGTTCCAGAGGAAAGTTCCCCCAGTTGCTTGCTTGGTAGATCTTTCCATTAGAGCTTAACAAAGGACAGGAAGGAAAGAGAGGTATGCGAAGTATTGTCATCAGTGTAGAAAATCTTAACAATAATGATTTGTCATGTCATTAATTTCCTTCCCCAAGTGACTAAACATTTGTTACCTGTTTATGTTAAGCCAGCACAGACCTTGTAGTCATTAAATCACAGCTGTAAAAGCTTAGGTTGTTGCTTTCACGTTGCCAGTTATAAGATAACAAAATTACTCAGCAAAAAAAGAAGTTCAGGCAGCAGGCCAGCAGTGAAAGCTGGGCATTTTATGGAGACCTAGTAAAACTTTAGTAAGAATCTCAAAGTTTGATGTATTGATTTTTCTCTGTAAGTTCAAGAAGTGTTTCATGGCAGACTGAAACTCTCATCTCTGTTTCTTGTGACCAGCTGAGCAAGGGAGATGGGATTTGATGTTATCCAAGGTGTAATTCCACAGCTCATGTCTCTTGCTAGCGCCAGCTTAATAAGTTTCTGCCCACTCCCATCCATTCATTTCCAGCTCAGCAGCAATGCGATGCCATCTCTTTCCTCGCAGTGTGCAAACCCAGGGCTCTGAAAATATCTTAGTAAGGAAAAGAAATGCAAATAAATGCTTTTTTTTTCTTTTTCTTTGAATCAGAATCATGTGAGTGGTTTTGTTTACAGCATGGCCCAAGGACAGCTGCATCAGTACAACTGGAGGTGACATGAACTGCGGCATCAGAGGCACAGCAAGCACTGGAGGGTGTCCCAATGTTAAGTGGTCTTGCTGTCAGCAAAAACCTGCTCTGGTACTGTATCCCAGTTGGAGGGGTTTCACTAGCTATAGAAATATTTATTGAACTGTTTGTTTGTTTGTTTAATAGATTAATATCTTGGGTTGTTTTGTTGTTTGGACTTTTATTTTTTGCTTGAGATAAACCGTCTATCTGAGAAATAAGTCAGCTTTGTGGACAGCCAGTGGATGTCAATAAAGTCTTGGCAAACACGGTAGGTATTTATTCAGCCTTGCAAATTAGAAACATTTCTCCTGCTTGTTTTATGAAGGGAACAAAAAAAGACAAATTACATAGCAGATGAGCTCTCTTGATAGTTGGAATTTGTTAGTCTGGTGGTGAAAATGCTGGGGGATTTATGGTGCGGAAAAATAAAAGATGAAACAGCTTTTCACCAATAGCAGTGGTTTAAGTTCTCAATGAAAATGACTGGGGAAAAAACCCTTTAAAGACATCTGTAGCTGACTTCACAGTCTCAATTACTGTCTTGGTAGGCAGTTCTTCCCTTCCTCACTGCCGTAAGTATTAATTGTTTTTTCAGCTGGCAAACAATTCCTTTATGGTTCCTCGGTCTTACTGCCGTGGGATATCTGCAGCAGCTCATAAATGAGATACATGGCCAAGTGTTGAGTAGGAAGTTCACACTCTTGCTTCCCATGCTATAGCCATCCTGTGAACAGAGGCTTTCTGCAGAGTTATCAATCTGTCATCTTTCCTTGGCTTCACATTTTATTAAAAAAAGGAATTTGAAAAGTTACAGTAAGTTGAACAATTTGTCAAACATAACTAACTTGAAGGCTATTGTCTCCAAATTACAGGCTGACTCGGCCTTGCAGCATGTCGTGGATGGATCATAAAACTGTCATAAGTAAAAGCTTTAACAAAATCCACTTAGGCAGCTCCTGTGATGGCAGAACATAGAAAGGAAGCAAGACGCTGAAAGACAGGGAGTTACCTGGTAGGCCATTGGCTGCATCTAAACCACTTGCAAATCACTAGAATTATTCAATAGCAAAACAAAACCAGAGAAAACTCCAAACATGCAGTGGTTTAATCTCTGACACAGCTTCGCTTGTTTAAGTAATCTCTCTGATGTCAGATAAGGCCTTGTGAATTCTGTAATATTGAAGATCAAGCTGCTGATGCCTTATTTCCTCTGAAAGGATACAGAATAGTGTTAATTTGTAACTACAGAAACAATGAAATAGGAAGCTTGTCCATGTTTAGTTTTTATCTAAGTCTGTGAATGCTGAGTTTGCTCTCTGTATTTCCCAAGTTCCTGCTTTTCTACTGAGTATAATCATCAACATGAAGGAGTTGTCTTCTCTGCTCCTCTTCTTCCTCTCCAGTTAAACAAAGAAATTACTGCTAGCAAATCTGGAAGGGACAGAGGAGTCCAAGATCTAAAGATTCATTAAAAATGTCAAGGGCCTAATAGTTAGAGGACCTAATTAGGAGGCATCTTGGAGAAGTAGCTTAGTCCTCTAACTGTAGTTCATTTGTTTTTCCAATTTAGAAGTACAGTTTACAGCAGTATTGCAAGAGTGCTTCTCTCTGTCTGTACTCTGGAAATGCACAGAGCTCTTACATGTTTTGAAAGATGCTTTCTTCAAAAGTACAAATGTGTTCAGTGGAAGAGTGTGCCCTTTGGTTAGTCATACTGAGACATTGTGGTCTGCACCTGCTGTAGGGGTAGCAATAAATGCAGATACACACATGCTGAACCTCAACGGCAAATCCCTTGTACATGGCACATGTAACTGTGCATGGACACACGCTGCAACAGTTAAGCCTCGCCTCTGACCAGGAAAGATAACAGTTGTGAAGCTTTATTACCTTCCTTGTCTCACAGGTTGATGCCAAATTTGTTGGACTTTCTCTTGAAGATTTTCTGGGAGGGGAGTGCTTAAGCTGCCCTGCCAGCAGATATTCCCCAGGAACTGTCCATGCTCCTTTGAGATTTCTCTCTCCCATCTTCAGCCATGTAGAAGCTCAGTTTCTAGGCTCAGCTAGTTGTTTAGCTTGTCACTGTGGTAAATGAAGAGTTACACACCTCTGGAGGTAATTAACACATGGAAATAGATGTAATTAATTACATTTCTGACATGATTTCCTGCTGCCTGAAGAGAACAATTTTAACACCACTTGGCTGTCCTCGGGAGACCGCAGCTGGGTTCATCTCGGGTGATGTTTGTAATCAGCTGAAATCAGCCTGCACAGAGCTGCCAGCAGCAGGCACAGAATGTGCAGGTATGACACTGCAGAAGGGAACAAGTACAACCCTTAACTTCTTGAATTATACTGCAGCAGGGCAAAGTTTGAGGCTTTTTCATGCCTTAAGGAAATTGTTCAGTCCTGTCCACAGTGTTAAAGCATCAGCATTTCTTGCACCCGCCAGAACTGTGTTATTTTACAGCCACACAGGGCACAGTGGTTGCCTTCTGTCATCAGAACATGCTGTGCTGTTGTGCTGCTGTTGCTTCGGGTAATTTGTTCTTGCTGAAGCTCTGTGATGTGCCTTTGGAGTGCTTCGCAGAATGTCACCGTGAGCATGGCTGCGCCTCGTCTGTGCAAACACTGGGAGTTGTTTGACTTGGTTCCGTAGATGCAACTTGGGTATGTTTGTTCTGCCAGCTGAGATGAGACGTTGAAGACAGGTTATAAAAAATACATCTGTTTGAAAAGATTAAATGGTCTAGAACACACTTGAGAGTAATAGAGTTCCAAGAAAAATCCGTGTGTCAGACTTCCTAGAAATTGTGGTGGAACCAGGTGGTAAGTGCCAGCACTGAGCAGTTAATTAATGCAATCCTTACATTAGGTTTGGGCACACACCTCTAGTGTTACGAATACCCACAAAGGGCGGACTGGTCCATCGGTGGGACCAGTCAACGTGTCGGGACTGATACATAGATTGTGTCACACGCTGTTATTTCTGCTACTGCTGCTAAAAATAACGTGTTTCAGCATTTAGCAGGAGGCGTTTCACATGTTGTTTTGCTGTCACTAGAGGGAGTTCGCTGCAGTGCTTCTCTTGTTGACTTCCTCGGTGATCTCGGTGCTGTGGGGAGACCTCGGCAGACAATGTGTGTGTGTGAGGACAACGGCGGTTCTGAAAGTAGGATGAGGGTCCTTCTTCCTTCGGTAAACCCTGGTATGTGTTGCTCAATCTGGATTAACAACATTCTTCAGGGTAGTAGTGCTGTAAGCAGTTCTCTTTCCGTTGGTAGCGCTGTAATAGAAAACAAATGAGCATTCAGTGACTCAAAGCAGAATCAGGAAGTAAGAAAAAAACATTGATTATTTAATAGGAAGAAACAAAGATGGAAAAAACCACCATGGATAGATAGATACTCTTCTGATTTATTGTTACAGGAATATGATCTTGGCTAGAAACAAGCTCCCTCAGGAAGCTGGTTTCATATGGTGGTTTAGATTTAACTATTTATTGTCTAGCACCATTTGAAATCAGTGTTCTTGGAGGAAGAATGCCTGCTACGTTCATCAGTGAAACGGATCCTCGGAAACCCTGGTGGAGAAAGAAGGTCAAGATCTCTGTGTGCTTCTTTGCTAGACGTAGCTTCACCACTGAACAGACTCCCTAAGTAGGCTGTGACCTCAGAGTGCATGGCTCAGACAGCCCTTGGGAGAGCAGTGCAATATATGATTTCAAAGACAGAAATTCTGTTGTAATGATGCTGGCCACCAGCATGTTTATAGTATTTGTAGGTGGTCAACCAGAACTTGAAAACAGAGAAGGACTTACGAGAGACATAAACATTGCAGAAAAGCATAATATAGAATTGCAACACAGCATTGAAAACATTGATGTTAAAACAGCCCCTGTTGAATTACATTCTTACAGTATGGCGAAAAATGAGGAAGAGAGCCTCATTTGCTCTGCTTTCAGCCTGTTGTGGATACCTTTTTGGCTTTTAGTTATTTACTGCCTCTGTAAGTGCTTGTACATACAGTGTGTGTATCATACATTACACTGGAAGTTCTGGATGCTGTCCACATCCAGATGCTGCATGTTTGCATTTTCATGTGGTATGCTTGGCAGATTTGAATGTGCTTATTTATTTTTTAGGTCTTTCAGCGTTCAGGTTGCAGGATGGTAGCCTAATGTGCTAGATGTAGTCAATGGAAATAACCTGCATCAGGATCTGTGAGAACTGGACCACATGTGATAGAGCACATTGACTGAGGCTACTCTGTACAATTCCAAAGGAGTATGTAACGAATGATTTTGAAAGTTTTCATCTTCTAAATCTTTGTCTGAAGTGTTTCAATAATGCACCGTTTTTCTAGGGAATAATGCCACAGAGGTAACTAATGAACATCTGTCAAGTGTTTGGGGATCCTCCAATGTAAAACACTCTTCATCCTTGCAGATCTCAGTAACCCCTTTAGAGGATGACTGATTTCTTTTGGTGTTCAGAGTCAATTATATTTTCTAGCACCATTTGAAATCGGTTATAGTGATTGGGGAATTGCTCCATCTGAATTTTATACAAGAGACTCCAAAGAGAATCTTTAATGCTGTTACCTAGGACTGAAAAAAAGGAAAGTTGGATATTTCAGTGAACAGAATTGCTGAATGTGGAAGTACTGCGCAATGAAGCTCCAGTGTTGTCAGGTTCCTTTATATAGCTGGACACTCTTTCTAGGAGAAAATACAGTCTCTAGTTCCAGATAGAATACACAGAGTTTGTAACATGAAGTTTTGTTGTAGGTCATTTATGTAAAAATTATATTCAGAATGCTTTGGAAAGTCAAACAGTGCTGAATGTGAAGATAAAGGGAGATTGTTTTTCCAGTGGGAATTATCAGTATGGATTCAAGATCAAGAAGAAACATATTGAAAAACGCTGTTGATTTAATGATCTGGACAGGGGGTATAAGGAAGTAAGTCAGCAGCAGGAACCTTTCCAGTCTCCTGTTAGTGCACCCTGGACATTCTGAAAGACAGATCTTGTGCAAGATTTCATGGCCAGCCTTAGAGCTTTTTGTCTTTTCCACTCTTACACTGCTAACAGCATAAGCCACAGAACTGAATCATCTTCCCAAGGATGTTACAGTATCTAAGTTTTCTCCAAGAATTGTGCTCTTTAGGGAAGCACAGCTGGCCAGAGATGCAGAGTCTGACTGTGGGTCATATCCTCAGTTGCAGCAGGAGCTCATTAGCCGTGAAGATAATTTCTGAAAAGCATTCCTCAACCAGAGTATCATACTCTCTGGGAGGTAGTAATGCAGACTGCAGCACATCCCTCTAGCAGGGGATGTTTTCCTAGATTAACTGCTTAAAGGAGTAACATGCTTTTCCTGGTTCTTTTCTGTGGGGAAACTGCAAAGTAGCAGCTGTAGACTGCAAACAAGTGGAGCAGCTGTTGAGTATTCAGAGGCATTCCTAAGCTGGTAACTTGTTGGGAGCAGCACGTTCACACTTCGCCTTCCCTTGTGTTTGTTTGTTTAACTAAGAAGGCATCAAGTCATCGCAATCTAAAAGAGGCTCAGTGTGGAAGGTTCACGGCCTCTTTCTGGTCTCTTGCTTCAGTCCTTTTGTGAAATCCACTCCCATGATTTGTCTTGTTTAAACTCTCAGCAGTGGATAGTGCTGTGTTTAGTTAGCCCTCAAGTTACCATAAAAACAAATTAAAATACCTAGAGTGTCGAATAGCTAGTGGCATATATTTTGCACTGTGATGCCAAGAGCTGACACCTGCCTACATACATAGTTCTGGGACTTCAGCAGATGTTCTTACAGAGCTTATACAGAAAAAAAAAAGTACTGCAGTCCTGAAAGGTGGGTTACAAGTAATCAGTATGCTTCAAGTCTGTTTAGCGCAGAAGTAGCTCCCATACAGACCTTTGCTTAAATCAGTTCTTGTGCAAAGTCCATCAACAAGGAGTTCAAGGTATCCAAAGTTCAGTGGCTTGTACTGTGCTTGCCAAGGTGAGGTCTGAAAATGAAGAAGTTTGTACACTTAAAGGAATCTTGCTATCACAAAAACTAATCTTACGGTGAGAATCAATTACGAATTAATAAAAAGTGATCACAGAAAAAAAAAATACCTCAAGGATATTATTAAAGTTTAATTCATTCTGTTGAAAGGTAAGAGGTTTTTAAGCTGTAGTAATTTTCTCTGTTTGTACCATATAGTGAGGAACAAGGAAGCTGCTGAGTAGTTGGATCCCCTGAAAGGCTTTTCTGATGTGAGTAATGCTGCAAGTGTGCCTGTGTGCTTACAAGACTGCGTCCTATTGCTTGTTAGATCTTTCCTGCAGCTGTAAGGAAAGAAAGAAGGAAGAAAAATGCTAAGCGAAAACAAAATTCACTGTGTAGTAGAGATAGGAGTAAGAGGGGAGAAACATACAATAGATTTACTTCTTTTAATTTTTGATCTGTTTATTCTCAGCACTTGATCTTTTTGAAAGTGAAGCTACTACTAGAAGACAGGCTTCCTTGTCATGCAGCCAGATGTAGATGTAAAGCAATGTTTATGAAGACTGCAGCAATCTTAGAACGCTCATCAGGTCCCACAGTGTATAATTTACTGCTTGCTTGCAAGTCTGCTTCATCCTCCATCCATTTGCTCAGGGACGTGATTTAGCAGAGGGTTGTTAAGAGTTAGGGTAGTATGCTTAGGTTGCAGTTGGACTTGATAATCTTTATGGTCTTTTCCAACCTGAGCAATTCTATGATTGTATGATGATTCTGCTCTTGAATACAGTGCAGCAGTTGTGAAGTGCAAGGAGGTTCCTTCATGGTCTCTGAAGTTTCTTTTCTGGAGTGATGTTGAAATGGAGTAAGAACTGGTACTCCCTCTGTGGAAGCGTTCAAGGCCAGGCTGGATGGGGCTTTGAGCAACCTGGTCTAGAGGGAGGTGTCCCTGCTTATAGCAGGGGGTTGGAACTAGATGATCTGAAAGGTCCCTTCCAACCTAAACTGTTCTATGATTCTGTGATTCTATGACTTCTGTTATCCTCCATCATCATTCTGACACCTGGATTTTGCATAGAGAAGCTCTGTAAACTCCATCATGCATTGGGAATTTAGGGAGGAAATAACTTTCTAACATTGTGTAAGAATTTGGCATGGTGGTGGAGAAGGATTTTGTGTCCATGACAGATGAATTCATGGTCAGATCTGTAATTTTCAGCAGCCTAATCCTTGCATTAATTGATGAAGCATGCAGGCATAAAACGCTTATCAAAGGGGAGAGTAGAAAATAAGACAAAATTTTATATTCTAATAAATTGTTCCTAAGTCTTTCAAAGCAGCTTGAGACTCCATAGCTAAAAATAACCTGTGTGAGGCAGCTGTCTTGTCCTTAGTGCATGTTTCCAGTGTAGTAATGGGCTTCAGGGATACAAGCAGAAGAAATGCAGGTAGCATGGGTTTTGCTGCAGGCTTTGATTCCAGCTGGGATGTTCAGTAAGTATGGAACAGCAGAGGTTTGCGTTGGCAGAGTTTTCTTGTGCTGTAAAATGCAGTATTAAAGCTTAGCAAATTGAATATGCCAGGAGAGCAAATTCTCATTTTGATAACACTAGCAAAAATAGAGTTACAATTTCTAGATATCTTTTCTGGTAAATCATGTCCAGAGAGGATAATGAAGCAATTTTTGGTTGCTTGCGTGCTTGCCTACCTGTCATGTTACCAGAGTTCATCTGACGGGTGGCTTCTGCTCTCCAGTGCTACCCACCAGATGCAAAGATGCATATCCCCTCAGATGGTTCAGAGCTTTGGGGTTCCTGGCATAACATCTGGATTAGTTATCCACTCCTGTCTCAGCTGTTAACAGGTGTAAGGACATATAGTGGTTTGCTCAGAAGTTACTCCACAGCCTCTCTGGGCAGCCTGTTCCAGTGCTCTGTTACCTTCAAAATAAAGATTTTCTCATGTTTGTATGGAACTTTTGCGTTGCAGTTTGTTCTTTTTGCCCCTTACGCTGTTGTTGGGCACCACCAAAAAGAGCCTGGCCGCATCCATTTGACATCTGCTGTTTAGAAGTGTTGATAAGATCCCCTCTCAGTCTTCTGCAGGCTGAACAATGCCAGATCTCTCAGCCTTTCCTCATAAGAGAGGTGCTCCTCCAGACCCCTTACCATCTTTGTAGCCCTCAGCTGGACTCTCTTCTCTGCCTTTCTTGAACTGAGGAGTCCAGAACTAGATGAAGTACTCTATAAAGGTGGCCTCCCTCAGACAGAGTAGAGGGGAAGGAGAACATCCCTTGCCATGCTGGCCACAGTCTTTTGAATGCACCCCAGAATACTTTTGGCTTTCTTGGCCATAGGGGCACGCTGTTGGCTCACGGGCAACGTGTTGTACACCTGGACACCCAGGTTCTTCTTTGCAGAGCTCCTTTCCAGCAGATCAGCCTCTACCTTATACTGATGTATGCAGTTATTCCTCCCAGGTGCAAAACTCTACACTTACCTTCTTGAACCTCATCAGGTTCCTCTTTGCCCAGTTCTCAGCCTGCACAAGTCTTACTGAATGTCAGCACAGCCTTCTGGTGTGCCAGCCGCTCCTCCCAGCTTTGTGTCATCAGTAAACTTGCTGAGGGTTCACTCTTTCCTTTCATCTAGGTCACTGGTGAAGATGAACAAGATCAGATCCAGTTCCGATCCCTGGGGAGCGCTGTTAGCTGCAAGCCTCCAACAAGACTTTGTGCTGCTTATCACAACCTTCTGAGCTCTGCTTTTCAGTCAGTTCTCAGTCCACCTCACTGTCAGCTTGTTTGTGCCACACTTGCTAAGCTTACCTACAAGGATGTTGTGGGAGTTAGAGTCAGAAGTCTTGCTGAAGTCAAGGTGGACAAGATCCGCTGCCAGTCGTGACATTTATGAAGGCTACCAGGTTGGTTAAGCACAGATTCCCCCTGGGGAATTCATACGGACTACTCTTGATCACATTCATTTCTTCCACTTGCTTGGAGATAACCTCCAGAATAAAGTTGTTCCACCATCTTCTCAGGGTTCAAGGTGAGGTTGGTTGACCTGGAGTTTCCCAGCTCATCCTTCCTGCCATTTCTGAAGACTGATGTGACATTGGTTGTCCTCCAGTCTTCATGCACTTCTCCCATTCTCCATAACGTTTCATAGATAATAGTGTTTCAGCAGTTGCTTCTGCCAGTTCCCTGTGTGCTCATCAATGCATGCCCATAGATCTGTGTGTGTCGAGTTTGCCTAGGGAACCTCTGATCAGATCCTCTCTCCTCAACCAGGGGGAAGTCTTTGTTTCCCCAGACTCTCTCTTAGTTCCTGGGTCTGGGATTCCCAAGGGGCAATCTTAGCAGTTAAGACTAAAAGACATTCGTTAGCTCTACTTTCGCAGTGTCCTCTGTTATCAAGGCACGCACCTTATTCAACAGCAAGTCTGCATTTTCTCTAGTCTTCTGTTTGCTAGGGATGTACTTAAAGAAGCCCTTCTTGTTGTCCTTGACCTCCCTTGCATTGGGTTTTATTCCAAGTGGGCCTTAGCCTTCCTCGTTGGATACTTGTGCACCCTGGCAGCATTCATATATTCCTTCTAAGTGACCGGACTCTTTTTTCCACGTTTCATAAACTTTATTCTTCCATTTGAGTTTTTCCTTGGGCTCCTTGTTCATCCATGCAGGTCTCCTGCCACCTTTGCCTGATTTCTTACTCATAAGAATGCACTTGGGCTTGGAGGAAGTGCTGCTTGAATGTTAGGGATCTAATCTGTAGGATGCCTTCAAGTAGGTCCTAGAGGATTTCAGAATTGGCTCTCCTGAAGTCCAGTGCTGCAGTCCTACTTCCCACCTCCTGGACTGTGTGTGCCTGGCAGCCTTACTTTTGCAGCAGATACTGGTGATTGAAGTCTCCCATGACAGCTGATGCCTGTGATGAGGCTACTTGCAGCTGTTTGTAGAAGGCCTCATCACCTTCCTCCTCCTGACCAGGTGGCCTGTATTGCACACACTGATCTCTAGTTCTTCCTATTTATTCCCTGTCCTGCATGTGTTGATATACATGCTCTTCGGAGAAGAAAAGGGAAGAGAAGATACAGGTTTCCCCAGGAGGATGCAAGAGGAATCCCTGTAGCTTTACACACCTGTGAAGTGACTGAGAGGCAGCTAAGAAACGTTTGTCCCTGTCCTGGTTGGCCTGGCTCATTCCTCAGTTGGTTACAGTGGTGTGAGCATTGTCATTTTATACCTTGCCTCCCAAGTCCTTCAGTGTAATGCCCGCATCATTAAGTTAACCAGCCTGTTGCCAGAGATTCACCTGCATCTTCTAGGCAGAGGGAATCCATTCCTCCCTAACAGGTTATAATCCTCATAGAAAGTCTCATTGTCATAAAAATCCAAACCTTTGCGCTGGCACCAGCCACATAGCCAGGAGTTGATACATATTATACATCTATTTATGGCTGCACTCTTTCCTCCAATGGGCAAAATTGAGGAAAAGGTAACTTGGGCATTGGTGTTTTTCACTTGTGCTCCCAGGTCCATGAAGCCAGTTTCTCTTCATGTGGCAGGAGAGTTTTGTAGTGATCTGTTGGCATAAAAAGTAGAGATGAGCCTTGGATTTCATGATTCATTGTCATAAAAAGGAGAGGTAAGCCTTGGAATTGAAAGAATTTGAGTTGAAGTTCAGTATTTGGTGATAGCAGTGTTCATCTGATTGCTGCAGAGCACAGATGTGTTCAGGCCTTATTTTCCAAAGGAATTAATGTTGAGGTCCTACGTGTCTCACAGTTGGGGTCCCAGTCCGTGCAGGCTGATACCTAAAGCAGGTTGCCTGTTGTAAAAGACATTAGCACAGCCAAGTTGCCTGATCTCTTAATAACCTTTGGAGGACCGCAGAATTTTCTTGGCTAGGTATTACTATTATTTAATGTTGCCCATCCTTACTGTGGAACAAATGAGAAGAATGAGCGGCCTCCAGTTGGTAATTTGGCCTCCATCTGGTAATTTGCCATTACTAGAAATTCCTTGCACTGATAGGATTGTGTACCAAAAGGTGCCATTGAATGATAGAATCATAGAATCACAAGGTTGGAAAGGACATGCAAGATCATCTCGTCCAACCGTCCTCCCATCCTCATTGCTACCACAAGCAGCTAAACCATATCTCGTAGCTCCTCTTCCAGACGCCTCTTGAACACTGCCAGGGACGGCGGCTCCACCACCTCCCTGGGCAGGCCATTCCAGTGCCTGACCACTCTCTGAGAGAAAAAGTTCTTCCTTACGTCTAATCTAAATATCCTCTGGTACAACTTGTGGCCGTTTCCACGGGTCCTGTTTGTTGCCTGGGAGAAGAGGCCAAACCCCTCCTCATCACAACCTCCCTTCAGGAAGTTGTAGAGTGCAAGGAGTGCCAGGCTCCCTGCAGATCAGAACCTGCCCAAAATCGTGTCTGGGAAGATGTAAATTTACCTGAAAAATCACAAAAATAATGGCATATAAATAGGCTATCAAATATACTGTTGTGTAACAACTCTTAGTGCACTGTAGGAGAACTGAAGTCACGGCTAAAGGAAAATACCTTGTTTCAGTGCAAGGAGATTTGCAGATTTCTGTGTGCAAATCAGAATTCCAGTTGGAGAAGTTCTGAGTGAAATACTGATTTAAAAACCAAAAACAATGCTTTCTACTTGAGATTAGCCTGGACGTTTTAAGACAGTCATGAATAATTGATACATGAACCATTCCACGAATGATCGGCAGTACCACAGCATGGCCGCGTTTGTCACTGTATTGGGATGTTTTCTGGCAACCATGGAATTTTTATGATGTTTTTGTTCCTAATGGAGCTGTTGCTTAGCTTTTAATTTCCCAAATGTAAACACATCTGAGGAAGCAGTTCTCTGAAAACGTTTGAGTAAAGCAAGTTAAAAAGTGAAGTGCTTATGTGCTGCGTTCTGGGCGAAGTGAATAAATCATTGGAATCAGAACTGGGTTGGCAGCACAGACATGGCATGGGGAGAAGAGATAGTTGGAAGATTCTTATTCAAACCCCAGAACATCATATTAGAGAGTGGAGGGAAGAACGTGAGAACACTGAACGCTCATCCTGCGCTCTATTCAGTTCAACAAAGGTTTCAAAATCGGAATCAAATCCGTGTCTTGGTGTGGTGTTGAGTTCCACAGGCTCTGAGCACTTGGGACCATTTTCCATTTGGTGCTGTTGTGTTGCAAGGGCTGATACAGCCACATCTCAAATGGTTTAGAGAAGGCTTAAATCCAAGCAAAGGAGAGTAAGTGGTTTTAAAAGGCCAAGTTCCATTTGGTATTGAATCTGAAAAGCTATTTCCTAAGCTAGATTCATAGAATCACAGCTTGGCTGAGTTTGGGAGGGACCTCTGAGTCCATCTGGTTCCACTCTGCCAACAGCAGGGCCACCCAGCCCAGGATACTGATAGGGCCCATAGCCACATCGAAGGACACTCCAGCTTCCCTTTCTCTTCCCCAAGCAAGCCAGATGTGAAATGTCTCCTTCAGGCTGGGAAGCTGCAGGAGCTGCGTGGTTCACTTCTATGAGAGAGGCCGTGGGTGGAGAGGAGCTGGCAGTTGTCCCAGGAGCCGCTGGGAAGAGGCTGCATGTGGGGAAAGCGAGCTCACCACCCACTTGGGGTGAAATCATGGAACGGGCAAATCCAAGGGAAGGCTGCTGAGACAGAGAAAAAGGTGTCAAGGCTAAAATAAGGGGCAAGAGAGAGGAAGGATGTTAAGGCAGCAAGGTGGGCTGTTTCTGTGCTGGTAGGCTCAAGGAGGATCCAGTTTTCATAGGAGTGCTGGTAATAGATATGAAGCTGGTGTAAAGGGAAGGGTTTCTCCCAGGGAGGTTTACTTTCATGCAGTAGGAAAGTTGAACTTTGATACGTGACCTAATTGGCAGAGATCAATAATGTCTCTGAATGAAGGAATGGTTGCTCCCACCCAAACTGCTACTTCCCCAGTCTGACCCATGGCCAAGCTGGGACAGAGATGGGAACGGGGGAAGGAAAAAAGAATCTCCTGAAGCTGGCTTGTTTAAACTAGTGTTTTTAAGCACTGTGTCTCCACTTAGCCAACCCAGAATGCTTGCTGTTACCAGCTGGATGAGTTTGCTGTCACTGCCAAAGGAGCAGTGTCCTTACCATGTACACCAACAAAAAAAAGCACCGTGGCTTCTTCTGTTCTAGTATTAAATATCGTCCCATGTGAAATCTCATAGGATTTTTTTTCTGTGCCTAATCTACAATTAATCAAACCTCTCGTGAGAGCAGCTATTCAGTCCCAACGTGAAGACCTCCCACACCAGTATTTTCCACCAGGACTTCTGTCCAAGTCTCCTTCTCACTGGTCAGCCAGCATCCTTTCTGGAGAGAGAATTCTAGGGAGTGAATATGGTCCCGGGATCTGCTGAGGGTTTTGTTAGAGCCTTTTTCTTCTTGAAGCACAGCTGAGAACATCACCGTTGTGGTCTGGCTTTAGAAAACAGGCTTTTCAGCGCTGCTCCATCTGCTCCAGCAAGCAAAAAGCTATGTGCAAAACTTCTTTCCCCCTGTCAGCTCCGGTGGGTGCAAAATCATAGTCATTGCAGGAGAGATGCAGCCAAAAATAAAAAAAAATAAAAAAGCATTTCCCTCACTCATTTTCTCTTCCCAGAAAACCAGATGGATGAATCACTATAACAGCAGCTATGACAGGGGACCAGACAACAGATTGAGCCCGAAGTCCAGCCCAGTCGAGCCAAGATGAAAAACTGTCCAAGGATTTACCAGTCTTCCCTCCCACATGTGTTTAAAGGAGCAAGGCTCCACAAATAGGGCATCCCACTCTCGTGTGGCTTTTAACGTTCCTCTTGTCTCCTGTGTGTGGTGCAGCCTGTAATTGCACGCCCAAGAGGTGTTTTGGCCACACGATGGTGATGCTCACATGATCAGTGGCCGTGCAGTGTTCTTTTCTTCTTCATGCTCATCCCTGCAGCGTCCAAGTGCCTTGGCCAAAGCAATTGTTGTGATGACAGCCCTTTCTGGAGGCTCTGTTATTATTTCTGTTTCACAAACAAGGAATCAGAGCACGGAGAAATTAAGGTCAAACAATCTATTAATTCTGGGTGCTGAATGTGAGGCAGGCAGTGTAAAATATTTAGGACTCTGTTGAAAACATGGATTCCTCTCATGCCGTTCTTTGTTTTCTTCCAACCCCCTGCTTCGTTTATTGCCTTCTTCCAACTTATGCCAGTCGGGCACTCTAATTATAATTTTAAAATTCAAACATTGCTCTTAGAGCGTTTTGATCACTGGCTGAAAGGCTCCAGCTGAACTCTGTGCAGTAAGTGTTGCTTTCTTCTGCAGTGAAAACAAGGAGTCAGGGAAGGTCACTGCAGGTAAAAAGCTGCAAGACATCGTTAAAAGCAAGGCACGCGTGAGCTTGTGGGGCAATTAGGAGATCTCTTCACCTTTCGTACCCTCTGCAACTTCCAAGGACCCCACTGCAGAATGAGGACAGCACAAGGAGACTGAATCTTAAATAGGAAGAAGCTGCTTTTTTTTTTACCTCCACAGTGGACTCAGTGTTCAAAGTTTGGCTCTGTCAATATAGGCAGCTGGGGAAGATTGCACAGGGAAGAGGAGATGCCAGGCCCACAGGTGCGATGGGGTGTCAGGGAAGTTGAGGTGAGCAGTGTTGCTAGCCGGACCTATCACGTATTTATTGTGTTGGGAACAGCTTGTACTTGTGGGATTTTGTTAAGATGCCAGGAGGATCCTGGGGATGAGGCCACAGAGCTCATGATGGGACACTTCTAAGCCTTGAAGCATTTGATGAGAAAAGGCAGCGCACAACTATGTTCAAACATAGCTATACACATCCACACTGAGACACGGTAAGTTCTGGGCACCCCCCAGGAGCATCATCCCTTTACTTCTGCCCACAGCATCCTCTTTCTGGACAGCCTTCTAATAACTGCATTCTGTGTCCCATGTTTGGAAATACCCTCTGGGCTCAGGCTTTGGCACATGTTGAAGGTTGATGTCCAAGACTGGTGGCAGAAGAAGGCAATCTGGTATTTAAAAGGAGTTTATAAATGTGAGGGAAATCAACTTTTTACATGGGTAGATAGTGATGAAACAAGGGGAAATGGTTTTAAACTAAAGGAAGGGAGGTATAGATTAGATGTCAGGGGAAAGTATTTTACTGAGGGACTGGTGAGGTACTGGAACAGGTTGCCGAGAGAGACTGTGGATGCCCCATCAATGGAGGCGTTTATGGTGAGGTTGGATGGGGCAGGGGAATTGGAACTTAATGATCCTGGAGGTCCTTTCCAGCCCAAACCATTTTATGATTCTGCGAATGAGAAGATAATGTTCCAGGCTGGCATCAAGGAGGGTTTGTTTGGCTGCGTTAGTCAGGGGCTAGTGCACGTGCATAGGGTATATCCCACATGTAGGGCAGAAGCAAAGGAAACATGGCCATGTAGCTGGAGCCTTAAAAGAGCTCTGTGCTGTGGGGTTGAGTGGGAGGCAGCTGAAAGGGACTTAGGGTAGGAAGGAAGGTGAGTCACCGTGCAGTAGTGCATGGCTTGAGGGGTGCCTTGCACATATCTGTCCGGGCTTTGGGCTTTCCTCATGAACATGGGGAATTCCTATGCTTCTCCTCACCCTGGTGCCCTGCATCGCTATTCTGTTGGAAACATCATCGTTCCATAAGCATTAAGGCAGAAGGAAAGCTCCTAATCTGCAGAGACAACACAAAAGAAGTTTGATGATGGTACGAAGCAGGAAAAAGAGCTGATTAGAATCAAGTCTCCATAGAAATGCTGGGTGAAAGGGACATTTCAAATCCAGCCTCCCTCTCAGAGCAGGACTGCAGCCAGGCTGTCAGCCATGACTTAGTCCTGCTGGATCCTAAAGCCCTCAGGATCAGAGGGTCACCAGCTCTAGGGGTCTGTCCCAGAGCATCACCACCTTGCAGCAAGGCCCTTTTCTATGACCAAGCTGAGCCTTCTGTGCCCCAGTTTGCAGTTGTTGCCTTTTGCTATGGTCTGGCACTGAGGCATGGAGTTTGGCTGCAGATCCGTAACCAACCTTGGAATGTTCACAGCCAGGAATTAGCTCACCACCACCTCCCCTGTGTGGCACAGCCCTGCTTCCTACAGTGGGATTGGGGTTGTCACAGGCAGAACCCTACAAAGCAGCTGTGGCATGCCCCACACCAGCCTACATGTATTTTCAGCATCTAGACACAAACAGATAAAGCCAGAACATGCAGACACACCTAGAAGCCCTTGGGAACCCTCTAGCACTCTCCATCCTTCCATGTTCACCTCTGAAACTATGGTTTCAGAAGAGCTATTGCAGCCTGTAGTTGCCTGGCTTTAATCTCAAGAAGTTACCCTCCTCCACCCCATTCTCTCCATCCCATCTGCACCCTGCTGCCCCTGGATTTTCCCCACTATGTGCACCACTTGATCGTAGCAAAAACTTCCTCCTTCATTCCAAACCCTGCTCAGCTCCACCAAAAACAGAGCAGCAGATGGAGCATCCATCGTTGGCAATCAGCACCTTGTGGATCTATGCAGATCTAAGCATTCCCTTTCTCTTCTCAAGAAGTCCATCTTGGGGGCATGTGTTTGGGAATGGTGCTATCAGAGAGTTGCCAAAATTATCAGGGTGCCCAAACCCTGAGTCATAGAATGACTTGGGTAGGAAGGAATCTTAAAGGTCATCCAGTTCCAATGCCCTGCTGTGAGCAGGGTTGCCATCCACCAGATGAGGTTAGGTCAGAGCCACATCCAGTCAGACCTTGAACATCTCCAGGGGTGGGGCATCCACAACTTCTCTGGGCAGCCTGGGCCAGTGCCTCAGCACCTACCCTCCCCTTGTGCCCATCATGAGTGTTGGTACCTGGATGCCTGGTTTCTCTATCATATCCTGCCTGGAAATGCCACCATGCATTCAGAGCACAGCTGTGACTCCTGCTTCAGGCAGCTTTAGCCAAGTAAAAACACACAGGAGCAGGGCAGAGCTCTAAGGGTGCCCAGGGAAAGGTGGGGGAAACATCACTCATGTTGTTCTTTCTAGAAACCATCCTACAGCTCAGTTTGTTCACATGTTGCAGGGGTACCAATGATCCTCCAGCCCTACTTCAAACTGTGAGTGGCTTTGTGGTCGAGCAATGACAGCCCACAGTTAGCTTCCCATTAGTGTCCCAGTGGTGACATAACATGTATCTTAAAATCCTTAGTGTTGCTGACTTTCAACTGTTTGATGTGACCTTAAATATAATGAGATCTATGAACCATCATGATGAAAAATCGAGTATAAATCTGAAAATCGGCAGGAACAACCTGATAGTCATCACTGCCAGCACCAGAGGAAAAGAGCTGTCTGGAAGAAGAGGTGTGGTGAGGAAGTTGTTGTAGTCCTTCATCTAACTCTTCAGGGCTTCAGTGTCTTTCGTGGGCCAGCAGGGCACAGACGGAGGGTCAGGGCAGAGTGGCCTACTGAAAAAGAGCCTGCTTGCTAGGCTTGACAATAGAAAAAGAAAAGTTAATGCTGCAACCTAGTGGAGAAAAACCAGCCGTGCAAGATTTTCAGCAGAGCTAATTCTAGTAAAGTGGGAGGTGATGTAATTTGTGCCTTGTGGCAAAGTCTGACGGAAGCCAAACTGCTTCTGTCCAACTAAGGTGGTGGAGTTTGTTTTTATGAGATCCTGAGAGAGAGAGAGAGAGAGAGCGCAATATTTTGTTACATAATCAGGTTTCCAAAGGATATTCTGCTTAGCTCCATGGTGGCACAGACTGGGATGCTAGAGCATCCAGACCTGCAAGAGAAAAATCCCCAAAGCACATGGAGTTAGAGCCAATGATCTTCTGCATAGGAGACCCAGGCAACTCTCAAACTAAGGACAAGTGCCTTGGAGAGGTGAGTGTCAGCTGGAGTGTGTAGTGAGAGACACAGGGATGCTGTGCCCAGGTCTGGGGTCTGCAGTGCAGAAAGGAGGCTAGAAAATTGGAACAATTTCAAAGAAGAGCCCCAGGAGCAAGAAGAGACTGGAAAAACATCCCTCTGAGGAGGAAATCCAGGCTCTGTGTGTTAGCCAGGTGAGCAGTCAACCTCTGCCCATTGTCACAATTCCTGTGCCCAGGTTCCTCTGGGGACCTTGGTCCTGGTTTGGTTCTCAGGCTGTGCTTTGTGGTGGGCATCCCATTACCTAAACCCATTGGCTGAGACAAGGGGGAAGACTTTGCATGCATCTGTGACTCCAGGAAGGCTTGACTTGCCAGGAGTTGAAGATTTCAGTAGTTCCTCAGCATGGTCCATTGCGTGGTGAGCATCACCATCACACTAACAGCATCTGCAAAACTGAGATACCTCTGGGATTAAATAACAGCTGAACTGGGGATTTTCAGACCCACGTTTTGGCTGTAGGAGCTGCTGTTGACATCAGGCTGCTGAAATCCTCCCCCCTCACCCCCCCAGCCCTGCAGCTGCACTGATTTCACCCCCTTGCAGACATCAGCTCCTTTAGATGTGCTGGGGTTGTTTCCTGTTTGAGCAGGATGGTCAGAAGCCATTCTGGAAACCTTATGCATACAGTGCTAAGGTTGTTAAATGATTTAAAGATCTGTTAAATCGTGGCTACTGGCTTTTTATCTCTTCCAAACATGAAGCAAACACAGAACTCAAGAGAGAAAATAAAAAGAGGAAGGGCTACTGAGAGCTAACTGGCATGTAAATTTGTGCAGGTGGGTCCTTAAAATAGTCAGCATTGCACAGAGAAGGTAGGGAAGGAGGATGGAGGGATGTGGTCAGGAGAAGCATCAGGAGGAAAATCTGGAGGAAAGAGGTGGCATCAGGGGATGGGGAGGGACACAGCTGTGAGGAGAGAGACAGCTGGAAGCCAAAAATAAACCTCAACGGTGAATCAGTTTGCTCTGAGGGATGGGTGAATCGGGGAAGCAGCAACACAGGGAGAGGACAGAGCAGCCAAGGGATTGAATATGCAGGAAAATCCACAGAGCAGTGAATCACCTCCCTCAAAAGCCCCTTTTCCCGAAACAAGGCTGTGATGAGGCAGAAAATTCAGTGGAGACAGAAAGAATCAATTATGTGGCCAAGGGAAGTTGACTCCTGCTGGATAAATGTGCAGAGAGCAGATCTAAGCAAGCAGATAAATCACCGGTGAGCAAGCCGTGGTGGGGGCCTGACAATGCAGGCACCAGGAGCAAAGCCAGTGTATGCTTGGATCATGGTTGGCACTTTCCAGAAGAGCCTTGGAGGAAGACAAAAATTGATAGAAATTATATTCAAATCTCCTTGAGTTAGCAGCCTTGATACTACAGCTGCGAATGCATAATGTAAAGTGAGGAGGATAGCCTAGAAAAATGAAGGAGAGAAAGGTTTCTTTAGAAAAATGTGTTGTGCATAGAAGCTTTAGGGTAAAAATCTTATGGAGAGACCTTGCAGGGATTGCATCTTGCTGAAAGTATGTTGTGGAGTTGTCTGCTAATAGGACTTTACTGCTCTGGGGTACCCTAGGAGAGGTGTGCATTGCTTAAAAAGCAATGAACTACAATTTGGAAATAAGTTTTGGGTGTTTTACCAAAAAAGAAGGAATTGGGAAATGCCTCCTCCCATCTGAGTGCTCAGACCACCAACCTGGAGGCAAGCTCTCTCTCTGCTTCATCCTAACCCATCTTACATCTACTCTATGATGCAGTTGTAGGAAAAGCAGGTGAGGAATATGAGCATAAATGATCAAAGGATTCTCTTTGTGTGGAGGTGTCATATGTTATGTGTGAGGGGGGTTACATCTTCCACCAGCTGTCCTCTGCTCAGCTCCTCCCTCCTGTATCACCCTCTCAAGGGACATGAGCATCTCAACAACATGCATGAACAGACATGGGAAGAGGACATGAACAGAGAAATGAAGATTACACATGGGAACACAAAATCTCCCATGCGGAGCTCTGCACATCTCAATGGGGAAGGAGATGCTTCCATCCCATGTCCTTGGTGCATGTGAAGAAGGCTCCAACCCCAAGGCCACATCTCCCCAGATCATAGGGAAAAGCAGTCCTTTCACCAGATGAAGCTCTGCCATCATCCTGTGCTGATGTGAGGCCACATTGTCACTAGAGGGAAGCAGAACCGTGTGCACAGAGCTGCTCCGGCATCAATGTGACTGCTCCAGGGCAGGCAGTGGTGGTGACAGTGAGCAGAAGCACACATCTATGGCACCTTTTGTTGAGAAAAGGGGTCATGTTTCTCACTGTGAACTGGGCAGAGCTCCTGTGAAGGGTGATGGATGAAATCCGTGGGGAAATAGGTGCAGCTGAGGTGATGCTGGACCATGTCCTCCAGTGGGATTCTATGAGTCTGTGACACCCTGTGGTGGGAGATCCTGGCCGCTGGGGTTGAGTGGGGTCTTTGGGCACCACTAGCTCTGCAGAGGAGATGCCCGATGCTTTTGGGGACAGTGTGTTTTCCAGAGTATTAACCCTTGGTGTGGATTTGTGGGATGCAGGAAATGTGGAAGATTCTCTTTCTCTTCATCTCCACTGAGATACTGAGTTCTTCCTTGGGTTTTGCTTGGATGCAGCCCACCCTTAGGCCCATCCACATGGGGAGAAACCTAATGCTGAGTGTGATTCAGCTGCAGATTGGGATGATTTCCTAGAATCATGGAATTATGGAATCCTTTGAGTTGGAAGGGACCCTTAAAGGTCATTTAGCCCAATCCCCACAGTGAACAGGGGCATCTGCAGCTAGATCGGGTTGCTCAGAGCCTGGTCCAGACTGACATTTCGTTTCAAAATAGGTGTATCCTGTGATATTTTCCAGTTGCCTTTCCTCCTCCCTAGAAGGTTTTGATGCAAAGTCAACCTACTCACCAGCAGCTGCCAGGAGTTTAGTTCAATAAAAAATCTTGCTGCCACAGCTCTGCCCATGTCAGTACAAGCTTCAATCATTTCAATTCTTTCCTAGCAGGTAGTGCAGATCAGAAATGCCAGGGCTTGCTGCTTTGGCCAGCACAAGACTGTAGCTCTCTGCCAACCTGACAGAATGGAGGTGAATGTGCTGTTTTTCTCAATCCTGTTTCTCCTGCAGAGAAATTTCAGGGCGTTTTGTTAGTGAGGTGATTCCAGAGGATCTCACTCATGGGAAATTGCAGTGATTCCTCACCAGGGGATGGGGCAGAAGGTTTGCCCAGGGTTGTGCAAGCCTCAGGGCAAGAAGCATCTGAGGGCAACTCTGTGGGGAGCCACAGATGAAATTATTCCTATGCACCATGCCTGTATTGCTGGGTTAAGTGTTGTACTGACAGATGTCTTAATTCTGTCATGCTCTTATATAAATAGTAGTGGTTTGCAGTTTTATACCTCCAGGTCTTTCTCTTGCTGTTTAGTGTCAGAGCCACAATACCAATGTTTGCTCAGCTCATTGGGATGAAGCAGAACCGTGCAGTGCTGTGGCTGGGGCTTGGTGCTTATTTGTTGGGCTGAAGGCAGTGATCCACGGGTGGGAAGAGCTTAGAGAGGTCCCAAGCACCTTTAGCCCACGGTGGTGAGTTTGCATCAACCACACCCAAATTGGTTCCTTCTGGTAGTACTTGTAACTGCAAAAAGAAGGGATAGTTGGGAGAGCAGTAAAACTATGAGCACAGAGGGGAAGGAATATCACCAGCAAAGAGGGTATGGAGCAGGTTCATGGCATGTGGAACACCATTATGGTGAGGAAATAGGTTTGTTTGTCTGCCAGTAAATGGTGTTTCGGAATCAATAGATAAAACATTAGCTGTTATTAGAATGTTAGTTCAACAGCTAAAAATTATTGCCAGCGGAAGTAATTTGAGTGTGGAGGGAGATTCTGTTTGGGAAAAAAACCTCAGGAGGACAAAGAAGAGGCAAAATGCATCATTATTATTTTCAGAGAACTGGAGGCCCCTGCAACCGGAGAGTTTTGTTGTATTAGGAGCAGCAACAGGACAGTTCACAGACAGAAAAAAGGATGAGATAGTGAGATGGCTCCAATGGTGATCTAAAGCGATGAACAAGAAGTGCTAATGAAGGCTTTGTTTTTAAAAGGAACTTTGTTTTCTCTTCGTTAGTGAGAACTTCCTGCAGCAAAAACAAGTGCCACTGCTTTTTTTGTCTTTTTTCTTTTTTCTTTTTTCTTTTCTCTTTTTCCTTTTTCCTTTGTCTTTTTTCTTTTTTTCTTTTTTCTCTTTTTCCTTTTTCCTTTTTTCTTTTTTTTCTTCTTTCTTTTTTCTTTTGTCTTTTTTCTTTTTCCTTTTTCCTTTTTTTCTCTTTTTTCTCTTTTCTTTTTTTTTTCTTTTTTTCCTTTTCTTTTTCTTTTTTCCTCTTTTTTTTTCTTTTTCATTTTTTTTCTTTTTCCCTTTTCCTTTTTTCTTTTTTCTTTCAGACTTTTTTTTCAGAAAGAAGTGTCTGAATCCTTTTGCTCTTTGAGCAGATTAAATAACTGATTCTGCAGACTCCCATGCTGAGGGGCAGAACACAAGGGCTGCCCAAGGTCTGCAGTTTTGTGCAGAAGAATCATGAACTGAAACCACCTCATCCTCACCTTCTTTATTCCCACCCATGCAGCTTTCTCCAGGCTGCGTGGCTGGAGGGTTCTGCACCAGAGGGTGGCGGGCATGGAACAGGCTCCCCAGGGCAGTGGGTACAGTCCTGAGCTACCAGAGTTCAAGGAGTGCTTGAACAGTGATCTCCTTTCCCCTTCTCTTCTCTTCCCTTCCCTCCCCTCCTCTCT
>JACDJE010000139.1:1388604-1594482 GCA_016647715.1 Pavo muticus
TCTCCTCTCCTCTCCTCTCCTCTCCTCTCCTCTCCTCTCCTCTCCTCTCCTCTCCTCTCCTCTCCTCTCCTCTCCTCTCCTCTCCTCTCCTCTCCTCTCCTCTCTTTTTATTTTTCTTATTTTCTTTTTTCTTTTTTCTCTGTTTTTCCTTTTACATTAGGTTTCTGGGCTCCCTTTTAGCTGCACGTCCTGCCTTCGCATGTTCAGCTCTGCTGTTTTGTTTCACTTCTGGGACTGTGACTTGCAGCCGCAGCTCTGAATTGAAACGTGAGCATGCATTAATCCAAGAAATGAAATGTAAATGAGGTTTGTTTTACAGACAGCTGCAAGAGCTAGCTACATGAAGACTTTTTATATTTTCTGCTTTGTCAGGATGCCTGTATCTTGTTCCTGCCCTCACCTCCTGCTGACCAGGGCTGAACAAAGTTGAGAAGATGTGAAGGGATGGGGAGATACATCACTTAGCCAGGACTGTGCTGATTAACAAAGTGCTAGATAGCTCCACTTTGACACCATGTCTGCTCTACTATCAGTTTTACACAGGGGAAAAGATAGGAAAGTCATTCCAACAGGCCTTTTTTTTTTTTCTTCCCAGATAAAGAGCTGCAGTTGCTGCTTTTTCAAGCAGTACTTGTTTGTGCTGGTAGCTGTGGGGTTCATACATGCCTTCTGATTCATCCTCCTCCTCCAGGAAATAGGGGGTCTTCATCTACTTCCCCCCACATCTCCCACACTGGAATTTCTTTGCAGTTCTCTATTGAGAGGGATTAGGGATTTGGAGCAGCCTCCAGCCCCCATCCTACACCAGGCAAGGACGTGGCTGGGCTCGATACCCAGGGGCTGTTTGTTCGATTCCAGCACTGGGCAAATCTGAACAGCTTACTGAGGCACTGCTCTCACCCCCTGACTGCACAGGGATGGCAGTATAATAGGAGAATGTGCTGTCCTTTCACTCTTGAGGGTGAGAAATAGTTTGTGCGACCTTCTCAGCTTCTGCTTTTCACTTTCTCATTGTAAGCAGCCATGCTGATAACCTGACACGCTCTCAGTCAGCAAGTTTCCTGTGCATAACTAAAGCTCTTCATAGCTTAGAACACTGGAGGGAAAATTCCCTCCCTTCTTCCCAGCCATGGATAATATTTTCTCTTGGGAGTTGTATTAGCCATTGGACATCAACAATCTCTCAAGAAATCGGAATCCTTCTGAGATAATGCTGAGTGGGATCACCTGTTTGAAAAATACTTTCTGCCTAATGTCATCTTCCCACACGCGCAAGTGAGCCTGCTGAGTAAGCTCAAGTATCTCAGACCTTTGTCACCACCTAGAAGGGCACATAGGATGTTAGTCAATCTTCTTCTTCAGAGAAGCATCCCCCATTTCACAGTGGAAAAAATACATCGAAAATTCCCCTGGGTGCTGAGTTACAATGAGGTGTAATGTCAGTCGGTCACTCACCCATGTCTCTGTTATTAGTACTGTAAAACCATAGAATCATAGAATCAGAATCACAGAATGAGAATCATAGAATGGCTTGGGTTGGAAAAGACCTTAAAAATCATCTAGTTCCAACCCCAGTGCTGTGGGTAGAGTTGCCCCCAGCCAGATCAAACTACCCAGGCACCCCATCCAACCTGGCCTTGAGCACCTCCAGGGATGGAGCATCCACAGCAAACCCCTTGTTGCAAATCCTTCTGCCAGGATAGGTTTCATTCGTGTGACTGTGGGTTCCCACTATAAACTATTGGTGGTGCTTTGAGGACAATAGCTCCAAGTCTTTGGACAGTTTGTGGGTCATGTGGAGAGGAGCTTCCTTCCCTCAAGAAGATGTGTGTGGGCAGTGTCTATCGCTAGGAGAGAAGAGAAATAATTAATTTCCCCTTTTGCTTTCCAGGAATCAGAAAAGAAATTGGTCTCTTCTTCTATTCCTGTTTCAGATGTGGGGGCTCAGCCCAAATCCTGGGTTAGCTGAGAGAATCCTACCAGCGGCAGGTTAGCCCCAGGCACTAGAGTAACTCTGGGACACCCCGCATGAACATGACTAATACCCTCTGCCCAGCAAGCAACTTGCAACCATACGTTTCCCCCAACTCTGAGCGAGAAACCACTTAACGCCGATGCGGTAGTTTCCCTTTCACATACTTCAGCCCCTGCAAAGCTGTGTGGGTTCCCTCCTTTCTGCTCTTCTGTGGGGCTTTGAACTTCAAATCTCAGCATCTTCTCAACCGCACATCCATCATACATGAGCTGATCCTCATTCCGGGGAGCCTTAATCACCATGGGGTGCATGGACCACAAATCCAGGAGGTGTCCAGCAAGTGCTACTGTCCAGGAACTGCCACCTCTTGCAACCTCTCCAGAATTGAATGCTGAATATTAGTAGACATGCATGAGTTTGGTCACGCTTAAGTGCTGCACAGTGTGTCCTACAGCGTTATGTTGCTCATTATCCAAGTTGAGTCATGCATAATTCAGGCAATAAGGGTTTAGTATGCTGTATTGCTTGGACATCCAAGCTGTGAGCTTACCTTCGTTTAACCCACTCTTTCACCATTCTCATTGCTCAATAGGTTCACATAAGGGGGAGAAAATATGTGTGGGTCTAAACATAATTCCTGAGCTCTCCCTGTGCACTGGAGGCAAGCTTTCTCTCCCAATAACTGGGTCTTTGGCACACATTTTCATTCATACCACCTACCCCTTTCTTCTCTAAAAGCTCCTTTTTGAAGTCCTTGTCTGTGGCTTTTGCGTCACTCATATTGCTTCTATATTTCCTCAAAATATTGGAGTACAAACACTTTCCCATCTTCTTCCTCACTAGTTCCACCAAGAACACATCTACTCTCCTCTCCCATGCATGCCCTCCCTGAACTTTTGTTGTTTACCTTTCTTATCACTGCTTTTCATTTAAATGAATTTTAGTTGATACAAACACTCAGGAAGGGTTCTTCTCTTAAAAAAAAACCAACAGGATCCCAAATCTGCTTGTGCTGGCCCACAACAAAGAGGAATTGCCATGGTCTGCTTATCACATAGATCTGAAAGTCTCACTCTGTGGGACTTCAATCCCTGGGCACAGCCTGCCTTGTGATGGTCAGGAAACTGCTGAGTTCAGTGCTTTTCTCTTGGTCTGTTTCACCCTTTTCAGGATGTATTTTTACTATAGGTGTTGCCTCTTCCGGAGTTCCTGAATTAGGTGGTTTGGCTGACGGCTGCCTTAAAATGGCCAGCCCCCTTTTGTTGGATCCTATTTATTTTCCTCTTGCTGTCTGCAACAAGAGGAACCCACTGGAGGCCTCTGGAATACAAGGATGGTTATCCCAGCAAATATCTCTATTGAAGACCTCTGCTACCTTCAGTTGCAGGTGCATCTTTTGTACAGTGGCCTAGTCAAATCATAATGGCATCTGAATTGGTGGTTGAAGGAAGACTTTAATGGAATACATCTACAAATTTTGCTCACCCACTGTGATCTAGAGTCTTTCGTGTTCAAGGAAGAGAGAAGAGAGGGTGACCCAAGGAACTAGTATCTCTGGCAGATCCAGACACTTAAAAGATTGAATAAAAAGAAAGAAGGGACAGCTGACCCAGAGTTGTCCTTTGTTCCTTCCGCAAAGGGCTCAGGAACAGCAAGAAATATCTTCATCACTGCTGTTGCGAGGGATGCAACTGAGCTGAAGGACTTTGGGGAAGACTTGTCGCCATCTCCCTCTGCCAAAGACCAAATCTACAGGGTTGTGATGGCAACTGAAAAGACATTGGGGTGGCCTCAAAGGTCAGCCCATATATTTCCCAGAAGCAATTATGCTTATGGTTTACCTGAAAGATGTCTCATAATAGAGACCTTGTTACCTCCTGAGGGAGCCTGTCCTAATACCCTTTACAGTTAGAGAAACCTTCCTTTCCACTGTACTGCCCTTACCAGATTGTTGTTGACTGTGGGTGTGGGATGGGGTTGACATTGCAGGATGAGGTGGAAAAATCTCTGGATACACGCTGAAGTCTCCACTACCTTGCATGTCTCAGTAGGGCAGTTTGCCTTTTTATAGCACAGTGTTGGAGTACCGCAGAAAGTGCAGCAGAACGACATTTTTTAGCCACAAAAAATGTAATTCATCATAATTCCTTGAACCTTTTCTGGTAGAATGTGGCCAAAGCAGTTGTTCCTAATGTGTGAACGATGAATGCCATAATTCACATGGTATCCACCATGAATAATTCTTGCCCCACTGCAGGAATTTGCAGTTACCCTTATTGAATTTCAAGGGTGTCTTTGTTTGGTTGATTGATTGGTTGGTTGGTTTTTCCCCAGAGTGTTTTGCTGTTTTGATCTGATAACTTTGAACAAGAGTTCCTATACTTCTTTCTAGCTTAGAATACTCTATGAGTTTAAAGTGATCTCCTCCATCATTTGAGCTACCAGTGAAGATATTGAAAAAGACCTTGGACAGACTTTGTGGAAGCCCATGGCTGTGTTCTTCCACTCTGGTGTGGCCCATGGAAGGCAGCTCACTGGGAACAATTTCCAGCGCTTCCCAACACCTATCCTAATGCACTGCACCATCCTCCCGGCTCTCAGACAACATCAAGGGAGGCAGGATCTGAAGTCTTTGTGAAGAGAAGAGATATGAAGTTTCCTGCATCTCCTTTACTCACAAGGTCTGTCACCAAGTTTCAAGAAAATCAGACTGATTTGAGAAAATGTGGTCTTAACAAACACCTATCTCCTGTTACAGATGCTTGTAGACAGTTGGTCTCAGCAGTTGTTCTGGAGTGAAATGTAGCTTGTTCTAGTCTATAATTTCCAGAATCCATCTTTCCCTTCCAATCCTTTCTTATAAGATAATGACTTTTTCCTTTTCTTTACCTGAGAGCAACTTCCCATACTGCTCAAGCTCCTCAACATAACTTCTAGTGTTATTTTTAAACATCCCAGAAAATTCCCTGGGACCCAGGCAAACTAAAGGCATCTGCTGCTTCTGGGTTCTTTCAGCTTTGTGGTGTCACCCATCAATAACCTCCCCTCTCCGCTTTACAGCAGATTAAAGTTCCTCCTGGTCATATTATGACGGTCAGTGCACGTAAGAAGGGATTTGCCATTGCCCCAGATCTGTTTAGTTTTATGATTTGGGCATTCTGATTTAGTCTCAGCATGCTCCATGTATTCTCTGAGGCTCGTATTCTTGAAGCTGACCTAGTTTCTACTTTCTGTGTGCCACCTCCTGAGGCTGAGGTCAATGAAGAATTTGAGATTCGCCCTGCCTGTAATGATTCTTCTTTCCTTCACTTTGGGGCACTCTGTTCTTGTGATCTCATTAACATTTATTTAAATTTGAGAAAGAAGTTAAGCACACAGGCTAACTTGTGTTCAGCTACAGGCAACTACAAAACTCAGGTTGCAATGTTCTTCCAAAGAATACACCTTTTAAAGAATAATGATTATTAATAAATTATTAATAAAGAGAAAGAACAGTGCTTGGGACCTACAAGAAAGAGGGAATTTGTATATTATTTCCCCTGTTTCTTGTCTCATATAAAATATATTTTCAATGGTGAAATATATTTCAAGTGGTGACACACTGGAACAGGTTGCCCAAGGAGGTTGTGGATGCCCCATCCCTGGAGGCGTTCAAGGCCAGGCTGGATGTGGCTCTGGGCAGCCTGGTCTGGTGGTTGGCGACCCTGCACATAGCAAGGGGCTTGAAACTGGATGATCATTGTGGTCCTTTTCAACCCAGGCCATTCTATGATTCTATGATATATTTTCAATTATATAACTGTGGAGTTGTCTGGAATTGCAGCTTGTGGCACAGGAAAGATGACTAACTCCTCTTTTATGAGTTAGAATCATAGAATCATGGAACCATTAAGGTTGGAAAAGTCCTCTAAAATCATCCAGTTCAAGTGTCAACTCATCCCCACCATGCCCACTAACCACGTCCCACAGTGCCACATCTCCACATTTCTTGAACACCTCCAAGGATGGTGGCTCCTCCACCTCCCTGGGCAGCCTGTGCCAGTGCTCAACCAGCCTTTCAAAGAAGAAATTTTTCAGTTTTTCCTGCTGTCCAACCTGTTGATGCACTGAGCATTAAATCAACCTTTCAGCAATTGTCACAGCAGGCGTATTTAGGGTTTACAATGGGAAAAAAATCCCAGCATTAAGGGCAGCCAATGCAGTTAGATCATGCAGGTAGGCATGCATTGCCCGGGCATGCAGTGAAGTAAAGTAAAGTAAAATTTACACTAAGTAAGTTGTTATGAGGAGATGGGCCGGGCAGCTGCCAGGAATGGCATACTCTATGCTGAATATTTATGAAGGCTGGTGATGGGCTAAGAGTCCTTTCCAGGTCCATCTGCTGTGCTCTTCGGTTCACTCAGAAGCTCTCAATGCTTTGTGTTGGTCGTATCTAGGTAGGGAGGCCAAGGCAGAGGATTTAGAAGTCTGCAACTATAAAGAGGCTGCTCTTCAGAACAATGGAGTCAAATCAAAGGAGAACCAGATCTGATATTTCTCATAAAGCATTTCCCCTGTGTTTGCAATTCAGCAAACACCATTGTGTTTTGCCAGCAAAACCTCGGTTACAGTTCAGCTCTCACCGACTTCTCTAGTTCAGTTCAAAGAAAATGAACTTTTCAGCTTTGGGGTAAGGTTTCAAACTGCCGAGTTTGCTGGTCCCCAACATGAAACCGAGGTGCTGCGGTGTCGGTAACTGCTGTGTACAGGGAAGTGCTATACCACTTCCTACATGCGATAGCACAGATCTAGCACACACTGCAAACAGCCCACTTCCTGCGCCAGGGCTGCTGACACTGAGCAGGACAGCTTAGCTTCTCCTAAAAGGATGACCAAAAAACCTCCCAGTCTTGCTTTCCCTGTTACAATCCGGGGTAGAGAAACCGCATTTCCCGGGGAAAGCCCCTTCTGTGGTGCAGTGTCTGAGCATCGTGCAGAGCATGCACAGGGCAGGATGTCCTCCTCCGTGCTGACATCCTCGGAGTGCCCTGGATGGGATGGAGTGAAACGCACTGTTAAAAATAGTTGCTTTTTTTTTTAAAGTAAAATCCAGTTGCCCGCTGTTTGGTTGCTGATACAGATGGTTGATGGTCTGGCAGCTTTCTAGTTGGGATGGCGGGATGGCTGGGCTTCCAGGATGGCTTTTGTTAAAATCGTTGGGTATCCCAAGTTGGAAGGAAACCATGAGGATCATTGAGTCCAACTTCTGGTCATCGAGTCCAACTCCTGGACTGTTCAACAACATTGTCAGGAAACAAGGAAGCCCAGAGTCTGTGTGTGTATTTCCTTGAGCATCACTGGGCAGGAGGCAAATAAGGTAAACTCCGTATTGCCTTTCCCCCCCGATTTTATCAATAATGATATCTAGCCTTTTTGCCGTAATGAAACCTAAAGTACTAATTGCAATGTTTGTAACTTGCATGGAAAATAATCTTCTACCTGAAGGTTAATTTGTAATTGATGGAGAAAGCAGAAAGCTATCAGGTTTTTACCCACTATTCGTAAATGTTCTTTTCTTATCTCTGGGGACAGAATGTTCCTGCAGGCCAGTTTGTTTGGATGACTGAGAATAAACAACATGTAGCCTTTTAAAGGCTACCTAGATGAGCTGCCTGAATGGATGCTGGATGACAATGTAACTCAGAGCATGAAGGAGCAGATTGAGAGTAAATAATATCATTAAGTCCATTCCTCTATTAGCTCTTCTGAATGTTAGAGTGGTTTCGAAGAGCAAAATAAGAGTTCAACATAGAGCATGACACAGATAAAGAATCTTGTAAGAACGTAAGACTTCATGTTATAAGCACTGACAAATAATATCCAAATAGCTGTAGGGCACCAGTGATGTTCAGGAGAGATCAACTCTGTAATGGAATAAATCAGGCTGAGCAGTTGCCCTAGGTTACAATAAAGAGGGGTGTTACCTGTTTTAATCCGTGGTAGAATTATGTTTTGAAAGGTTTGTCTTAAATAAATGCATGGATTTTGATGACAAGTTTGTGCTGCTACCCCCAACATGTTTTCCCAGTAATGCATCCATCAATGTCCGTGGGGAAGATTTAGGAGTCAGTATAAAAACAGCACAGAAAGAACAAGTCACATTTGGTGGTGTATTTCCTGTGGCGTACCTCCCAGGATGCACTCTGGGGACTGATGGTAACAGCTCTGCATTTATCAGAAATCCACCTTACCACCAAGAAAACCGAGCAATATCAGGCAGTACATTTTGTGATGATTCCTGTGATTTAGGTCTGCGGCTGTCTCAAAAACAAGAACCAAGCCATTGAAGCTGAGCTCTAAACCTGGTGTTTTCGGATTGTTCCAGATTTACCTGCATTTTCCTGTATCTCGGTCTTGTTCTCAATAAGACTTTCTCATGTCCTTACTCAAGTCCATTCAAGATTGGACTTCACATGCTGACTCCTGCCATCCTACCTCATTTGGGTGCTATATAGCACTCTGTGGCCATAAATAATTTTATAATACAGACTTCTTTGCAAACAGATATAGAGTTGATGAATAAATGAATGAATAAAAAGAGGAGGGGAAAAAAGAGATGTAGTTGGTAAATTCAACATTGGCGTCCTCTTTCGTTGCTCCTGTGGGGTCAGCATCTATACACTGAAACTACACGTCTTGCAAAGCCGAGGCAAGAAGTCAAGGCACGGGAAGTCTGAGGTTGGAAGGGAGCTCTGGACAGTCCAAAATTCTACTCACAGCAAGTCTGACATCGGTGTTAGATCAAGATGCTCCAAGCCATTTCCATCACAGACTTCACAGTATCTACAAGTGCTGACATTGCGCAATTCAAACAAGCCCATCATTTTGCCTCCAGTACCTCCTCTTGTGGCTAAGGACCTTCTGATTTAGGGTTTATCAATCCCAGATGTTGGTGGTGGCATTTGATCTTCCTTTGCCCGGATGCGATAATGTATATTCAAGCTGGTGAATCCATGTTTTACTACTGTGGTGACCCTGAGATCCAGAGACGGCAACAAGGTATGGTTCAACTCCAAAGGCTAAAGATGCAGAAATACCTAAAACAATACCCACAGGTTTGTTACCCTCAAGTTGAGGTGTTGGAACAGGCTACCCAGGGAAGTGATAAAAAGTCACCATCCCTGGAGGTTTTCAAGAACAGGGCAGATGTGGCACTGAGGGACATGGTGAGTGGGCATGGTGGGGATGGGTTGATGGTTGGACTGGATGATATTAGTGGTCATTCTAACCTTAGTGATTCTATGATTCTGTGACATGGATTAGATTTGCCTCCTGCAAATCCAGCCAGTCTGGATTTTAGGTGCAACTTCTGTAGCACCTGTAGTTTTGCTGAGCTGGTTTCCTTTCTGGTGTCAGCAAACACTTCTGCTTTTCAAGAGCATACATCCTCTTGTTAGACCTGTCTGGTGGGCTGGAAGTTGAATGCTGTTGCAGCCTGCCTAGACACAGGCTTCTTCCCACCCACAGCTTCTCCAACCTCATTAACTATTCTCTGCCCTTGCAACTATGCCCTACTGAGATACAGGCCCTGGCACTCAGCCCTAGTTGTGGATTCTGTGTTCTAGGGAAGCATCTTCATCTCAGAAAAGGCATCAAAGAACCAGCTGAGGTGAAGTCTGGTCTGGCTGCCTGCAGGTTTATGTTTTTTCCTGCTGGGCTCATGTTTGGGGAAAATTTTCATTCACCACTGAGGAATTTGCCTGCTGTTCTGGCTCATTTTCTCACCCCGGTCAAGTTAGACCTGCAGACCTGTCAGCCTTCAGTGTTCCCATTCCTCTATCCTACTTGCAAAGATGGGTGCTGCCCATGTGTAACACTTTCAAGGCTGTGTCAATGCAGAAACCCACAAAACAAAGGAAATGCTGAGTTTATCTTACCACAGTTTGTGACTCACCATATCTTGTTGACACACTCTTGGAAATACCCATTTCAAATTTCCCCACTTGCCTATTATGGACACAGGTTTGTATTTATAGTAGACTTGTTCTGTGCATACATAAAATGAAAATAAACATTGAATTCTACATCCATGGAGTTGAAACACAGGGTTTTCTTATGCATCCTTTTGGCAATGACCACATCCAGAGAAGTGGTACCTCAAGCAGATACCCAGGACAAAAAGGGAGCATTGCTGGTCGTCTTGGGATCTGCTCAGCCCTCTGAGGCCATCTATTTGGTTTGAAAGGGGAGTGTTAGAAGGCAAGGCTTCACAAGGGTGAAGTCAGCTGCAAGCAAGCATTGGCTGGCTCTTGACTCACTCTGCTCATGGCCTAGCAGCAGGCCTAACTTGGAGCAGCAGCACGAGTCGCTTGCGCAAACAGCTCCTGACTTCACTTCCCAAGCACTTCCAATTTGTATCCAGCCCATAGCTAGACAGCCACCTGCATGCTGGGCGATTTTCTGGTGCTAACAGCAATTTTGGACTTGAGTAACCTGCAGAGCACTACCCTAAACTCAGCCAACCGTGCCAAGAGCTAAGAAAAATAAATCTCTACAGGCTTCTCAAACCACATCAAACAGTTAGATCTAGGAAGATGAAGACTGAACAGCATAGAATCATGAATCATTAAGGTTGGAAAGACCACTAAGATTATCTAGTCCAACCATCAACCCACCCCCACCATGCCCACTAAACACATCCCTCAGTGCCACATCTCTACATTTCTTGAACTCCTCCAGGGGTGGCAACTCCTCCACCTCCCTGGGCAGCCTGTTCCAGTGCTTGGCCACTCCTTCTGAGAATAAATTTTTCCTAGTATCCAACCTGAAGTTGCATGGCATGCATCCTTCCCTCTTATTCTTTGCTACACAGATTATTTTCCTGTTTTGTTCTCAAGTCACATCCTTGTGACTGATGACACAGGAAAGATGCTGTGAGTGCAGCAGGTTCTCCTAGAGTGTTGCAAACTTTCCTGTTTCCTGGTTCCTCTGAAATTCCTGTTGTATTGACATGCCAATGTCATAAGAATTAATGAGGAGGGGCTGTTTGCACTGAGGTCTGTCCATAAGGAAGCAACTTTAGCAAAGGGGAACTTTTGTATTTTTTATTATGCTTTGGCTAGGTAAGGAATAGAAAATAGATGTCACATACATAAAGATGAGGCTCATCTCATGTAATCTTAGACGTGTAAATCAGAGCCTGTCACCCTATTTCCTTGTAGCCATCAGAGAGAAATAAGCATTTTCATAGCACAATTCCACCTGCCTGGTATGACCTGGAGATATCCAAGGTCAGGCTGGATGGGGCTCTAAGCACTCTGATTGAGCTGTGGGTCTGTGACCATTGCAGGGGAGTTGGGCTAGGTGACCTTTAAAGATCCTTTCCAACTCAAACGATTCTGTGATTCTATGAGCTGTGCTCTGGAAACATGCATTAATCTTTTATTGACTCTACAGGCAATGATGAAGACTAGCTCTTTAGCCAGACAAATTCTGTCCAGCAATCAACAGAGGTCTGGAAGCAGATCTGGGAGTCTGTCATTTTGTCAGGGTGAGCTGTTGTGACGGTTGTTGCAATTGTTTGCCCCTCTTAGCTCAGCACTGAGGGCCAGTTTGTTGTGAATTAAGTATGATTGAGGAATGTTCCTGGTGAGGATTAAGCCCTATCTACTTTCTTCATCCACACATTGTGATGCAGCACTGAGCCTCCCTGTCTGAACTCTGTCTTCCCCGTGGTCCTCAGATTATATTCTGGGCTCAAATTTTAAGCAGCAGGTAGTAGTGAACAGATTATGTGGATATGAAATGTAGTCACAAACTTTGTTGTAGTCAGAAACCAAGAATTGCAGCTGGAAAACATCAACAACTTATGTCACGGGCAATCAAAATGAAGGAGTCTTATGCTGACCTCCTACCACATGTACCTACCTTAAGCGATTGTCTCATGCTCCCTGTCTACCATAACTAAACCATCATGCCCCAGATGGGAATAACAGGCTGTTTGCTCATTCTCTGTTAAATGTAGATCCTACCCTAAGCTTGATAAGTGTATTGAATGAAGTCCTAAAACCAACCTCCTAATTGCATTTTAGCACTTAGTGCCCACTGGTTTTATCACCTTCCCGTAAGTTAAGTGTTAAATAGGAATCAATAGATGTCAGCACTAAGCAAGATTTCTGAGTGAAGGATCTGTTTATTTAAAAGTCTGGATTTTGAGTAATGGCAAGAAAGTCACAAAAATGTAAAATGACAGAACACGTAAGTAAGATCAGGAACAAGATCTCACTTGGCAGCTTCAGCATCTCCAAGGGCTTTTTTTCAGATCACTGCTCCCATGTCTTAACAGAAGATGATGCTGGCGCTGTGGCAGGATCTGCCACCCTCATGCCATGCAGCATTATCACATCCTTTGTGCCTAGAGGCAGAGAGCAATGAGCAACTAGAGTTGACATCTTCAGAGGTGAAGATAAGGACTGCCCACCGTGGACAGCTGGTGCTTCTTGCTGTGACACATCCATGGAGTATCCCAAGTCCAGCAGAGACAACCCAAGGCACAACCCCTGAGCAAGGGGACTGCTCTTTCTAATTAGTAATGAACCTCTTCCTCTGGAGCTTGATCTGACGTATTTCCACCCACAACCAACAACCTAATTTCCATATGGAGTGAGCCAGCCACCAAACTGGAAATCTCGTTGACGCAACTGCTAATTATCCTCAGCGTAATTGATGTACAGTAACACAGTTTGTGTATGGCACAGAGGACCAACCTGGGGCTTCCAGGAGATGGAAGCACAGTTCCCATGGGGAGGTGATTTTGCAGGATTACCAGAGGAACTGGGTGGCTGCAGTGACTGTGGGATATCATCATTTGCTCATGGGAGAAAATGAGCTGATGGAGCCTAATCTATCCCCCAGGGAACTCTCAACACTGTGTCTGGAAATGTGCCCTCCTCTTGGATCTTTGAGGTATGTGGTGTCTATTTAGTTATGTATTTATGGGCTTTGGGCTATAGAAAGACCTGAAGATGCAAGATCAGGGAATTTGGCCATCTACTGCATTGCTATAATTTTCTAGATGTGTGTGTCAGGATGAGGAAGGGTAGGAGAAAATGGTAGCCATGTCTACCACAGGATCACAGAGATGCTAGTTGGAAACATTAGCTGGAGGTCTCTAATTCAACCTTGTGCTTGAATACTGTCAGCTCTAGTCTGACTTAGCCATGGTTTCATCCAGCTGAGCCTTGAGTTACCTCTGCGTTTCATCATTAACCACTTCCCAACAGCCTGTTAAAGTGCTGTAGTACCTTCCTAGAGGCAATTTTTTTCTATCCTGTTGTTCAGCCTGCACCTCCCGAGTCACAGCCTGTGGCAGCTGCCCCTTGTTACATTGTCTGGCTCTACCACCAGGAGTTTGACATCATTAACTTTGCAGCTGCCTTTCCAAGTAGCTATAGGCAGCTGTTGCGCTGCCCGTCAGCCTCCCCTTTTTCACCTTCTCCCTCTTTCATCTTTACCTTCAAGCCTGAATCCCTCGGCCTCTCCTAAGAGGTGTGCCCCAGGCCTCTTGGTGGCATATCTCAGGGCAGCTTCAATCCAGATGCATGGCAACAGGACTTGGGAGTCCACCTACATGTTAAAGTCTGGGCCTTAATATATAACATCTTCCAGAAGGACAACTCAAAGGCTTAATAAAAAGACTGTATTAATAAGTAAAGGATTATTTTGGCCTCTTGAAAACACATTTGTATGAAACCACAGTGTGGTTTAGTTTCTATAGGGACCAACCTGTTCATGAAACCAGAGCACAGCTTTTCCCTGGATAAGCTCATGCCTTGCTGGAGGTCAATGACCTGCTGCCCATAAAGGTGAACAAAGCCCGGAGTGGGGAACAGAACGGTCTCCTAGCTGGAAGGGAAGTGAGGGCATTTGCTCCCTGAAGCTTGATAAACTTGACAGCTGTTGAATTTTAATCACCTTGACAGGCTGCAGTGAAGGCTGTGGTTAACTATTTTGGGCAGAGTGAAGCCGCAGTGCTGGGAGACTGAATGAGGCAAGCCCTTTGAGGGAGAAACAATATGGAGAGATGGAAGAAAGGAGTTTCCTGAGGCCCAGAAGATGATAGATCCCAGATCTGTCTGCTCTTCTCCGTTTGTGCTATTTTTCATGACCTGAGCCATGCAAGGAGAATGCATGAGGAAGGAGGGCCCCAAGCCTGCTGACTCCAACGTGTTGTGGTCACTGGCAGGATTTCCCCATTGATTCATTGTTTGCCTTTCTTAATGCAGCACCATGAAATCAGCAGGGGGACGGCCTTCCTCACCCTGAGTCATGGAACTGAGTTTCTTGAACTTCGAGCAAATCAATTTTTTCCGTGGGGAATCCCATAGGTCTGACGTAGCCAAGATTGCTTCGGCAACCACTTCTAGTCTGCAAAAGGTATTAAGACACAGCTGTTCTCTGCTAGTTTTCGTATTACAGTGAAAGAACTGAGCTTCTTCCTGGGCACATGGGACCGAGCTGTCTTGAATCTCAAGGGATGTGTCCCCAGTGACGATGTCCTGCAGTGTTTTTGGGAATATGGACATTGTACACCAAAACCACAGTCACCAATAGGGTAGGTGGATTTATTGCACACGGCTTTAAGGATGTGAAAGTCAGGTGTCTGTAGCGGAGCTAATAGCTCAGGCTGCATTTATACTCAACGTAAAAATAAACACTTAAATTCAAACTATTTTACATAGTTTTACATTTGCCTAATTGTGGGTAATATGTACATCTCCCTGCAGATCTTTTTCCCTCTATTGACTCTAAATGTGATTTCCAAATGCCTGAATTAGGATAGATCTCTCATATGGAGATATTTTGAAGATGAATATCTCTTACTGTTTTGTGTAAGATTATTTTAACATTTCTACGTGCCATTAAATAGATAGGAGCATTCTTATTTTCCTTCTACATCAATATTGCAGCATCACTTTTGCTGTCTGTGGTTTACCTCTGCTCCCAGGCAAACAGCCTGCTTCTTTCTTGTTTCCATCTCTTCATCCAGCGGCACCCAACTGGTGAGCATCTGTAGCATGGGAGTTTGGTGACTGCTTAGCTGTCCCCTGCAGAAGCTGTGCTGCTGCTCAGGAATCAGAAAATGAAAACAACTGATGGATTTTTGGTCTTCAAAGCTGAACAAAACTGAAAGAGTGAAAGTAACCACAAGGAAATCTGCCAGCTCTCCGCTGATGAGTTTTTGTAGCAGAGTGATTGGTGACAGAGACGAGACCCCACTGCCACTGAGCTGTACCTGCTGTGCATGCACAGACCATGGCACACAGTCTGGTCGAGTTCATACACCTAAAGTAACCTCGAGTAATCCAAATCTGGGTAGCCCAATGTGCAAGCTTTTCCTGCTAAGCTGTGATACATTAAAAATACTTCTTGATCCTTGCAGGGACATTTTTCTCTCCAAAATGCAGGAACAGCCCTAGGAAAATAGCTCACGGTCAATAGTTTATAAATATGGCACTCGTTCTGGTGCTGGATTAGGCAACCTCATATCTCTTGCATCCTTATCTCTCTACCCCCTTTTCACCATAAACGTGACACTTCTTGCATGGCCCTGGACAAGAGTTGTGTTGTTTGCATGAGCTATGCTCCTTAATGGAGATTGTACTACAGAGCTGCTTTGAAACACTTTTGGGACACTGGTGAGGAAGAGAAGACCAACTGTCTCCTCTGGGCACCTCAAACCTTTGAGGACCCTCACCTGAGGCCCTCCTCTTTGCTGCCCTCTAAGGAGAACAGTCCAGATCAGCGTTTTATGGAATCATAGAATCATTAAGGTTGGAAATGACCACTAAGATCCTCTAGTCCAGCCATCAATACATCTCCCTTGAATTTCGTTTTCTTGTGCCCATTTGGCTTCTGCTGCTGTGATTTATTCCTTCTTTAAGATCTACACTGCAGTTCTGTGGCTCTTCATTTGCTTCTTCCATGGAGATAGAAAAGTGAAAAAAGACTTCGGTGGCATCTCTTCTGCAGTAGAAATAGTACCCTCCTCTGACTGCTGATTCCAAATCCTCCCCTACCTGCCCTGCAGCCACAAGAGGCGTATTTCTCCCCATTTGGACTGCTACAGCAGCAGTCTAACATCTGTTAGAAAGGGAAAGGAGGTGAATGTCAGGAGAAAATTCTAATGGAGATGCCAGGGTTGGACTTGAACACACCTTCCTGTTTCTTTTCTACTATGACGCAGAAAGATTATTGGAAGTATGTCATGTACAAACATCTGAGCTCCCACATGACTCAGAGAAGACTGGAGGATTCAGTAGGATTTTTCCATCTCTGAGCTTTGACAATTGAAGAAATGAAGCTTTGTCTTGCAGGGCAGACCACAGGGAGCAGGGAGCTGGCCTGCAGTAGAGGGATGTTCAACATTACTCACAGCTGCTCTCCATACAGAAAGTGCACAGCTCCAGACACTGTGCAGCCTTTGCTTACAATGACTTGAAAGACAAAATGGTGTCAGCAATGAAGCATGAGAACAGAGTTTTAATAAAAACCAATAAAATGAAAAAGCATGACCTAACAGTCTTTGGGAGTTGAGCATGGGGTTCATGGCTTCTTCTCATTATTTCCTCAACACATTCTTGCAGTAGTCCTTGACTATTGCCTATATTTTTAGCATAGCACATTTTATTTCTTTATATATATATTCTGTATTTTTTTTCTAGATTAATTAAAACTATGGACAAGTCCACACTTCCATACTACGGAAGAGTCCAGTTTCATTCCCACAGGTCACTCATTCATAGCTAAGCTGGACTCACTTTCCTCTCCTGCCAAATGTGGACTGCCCAAATAAGAATTTTACATTGGTCTGCCCCTAAAGCTGATCTCTATTAGCTTTTGTTGATGCCAACTACATGGGAAAACTTTTTGTCATCCAAGACTTGCTGCTGATTGCTCTGCATGGGATTTCACCATCAGGCGTTTTGAAAACTTCAGCTATGTTTGCACAGCATTTTTGATATCACACCTGGGTCCTGGCTGCAGTACTCAGTACCTTAGCTGATATCTGCTTTGCTTACTTCCTGTTTTGCTGTGGATATTATAAGTCCTTTTTGAAGAAAACCCAAACCAAACAAACAAAAAAAAGAGCCAATGCAGTTTTGGTTCTTTCTTTCTCTGTATGCAGTGACTTCATGCGAGCAGCAGAACTCTAATAATAGCCTGCCACTTCACTGTGTTAAAAGCAGAAGCCCAATGAGTACTGCTGGGACACCAAGCTCAGCATCTTGCTATTCTTATTCAGAAATGTCCATCAAATGCTGTTCTCAACTTGAGTCCCAGAATCCATTTGCTCCAATATCTCAAGGCTGCACCCTGCTCTGGATGTCCCTGCCTGAGGCTGACCAAGTGGACCCAGAGGTTCTTTCCAGCCTCAGCCATTCTGTGATTCTGTGAAGATACACTTCCAGTGGCTATAACACAACATTAGACTCCCTGACTTTTGTCTAATGTGCTTCTGGTCCAGGTCCCAAACTCTGATACATCCAAGTTAAAACTGGTGGTTATTGGTTATCATCATTGTTAACAGTTTTTAATGTCATTTCCAACCCACTTGTAATATAGGAAAACAGCATCTCTCCTACAGCTTTCCTTTGAGAGACCATAGGAGTGAACTCTTTTCATTCCCTTAGAAATCAGAACCCTTTATCCCTCCAAACCCTTTATCCACTACTAATGGAAGAAACCCTGTCTCCACCAAGCCTCCTCTGTGCACGCTGGGATGCTGTTTGGACATGGGCTCAGCAGTGGTTATAAAGCAGCAGACAGAGAGGTTTGCAATCCCCTGTGTGCTTATTCCCTGGAAGGGGCAATCTGGCTATCAGCTATTTCATGGGCATAGGCTTTGGAGTTGATAAGCACCACATAGAAAAAGAGAGTGCCCATAGTTCATGTATTGGTGCAGACAAAGGAGAGGACCTGTCCAGTGAGATACAACTTGAAAATGGCCCTCCTATATCTAGAAAATAGAAATAAATAAAATACATATAGAATGGCATTAACGTGCTATTACAAAACCATTACAATTAGGTGAAGGAAAATGTGTACTCTGACTCTATTAGCTGTATTTTGAGAGGCTGTAGAAGAGCAGCCCATGAACATCTGTGTGAGAGACAGGATGTACTGCCTAATGCCACCAAGGCTGTCCGCTGGGAATAGAAACGCAGCACCCCATGAGAAATGAGGAAGTAGAAAGAGAAATCAGCAGGCTCAGCTATCTGGTTCCGATCTGTTTCTGACGTGGTACTCTCTAGTAAACCTGGGAGAAATTCTGAGGAAATAGCAAGTAGCAATTGTTGCCCCCCATTTCTAGGAAGATGTGAGCAAATCTCCCCAGAATAATAACAACAGAAATCTCTCTTTTTAATGTAATTTTTTGTTTGTCATTGAAAGGTGCAGATTTATATTGGTGCAGGTGCATATTGCAGAAGGGCTCTGAACATATGTCCATTTCTCAAGGGGGAAACACAAACAGACAGTTCAGCTGCTGCTTCTGAGACACGACTTCAAGGTAAGTCCTTGCTCCTTTCTGCATTGACTCCCATATTTGATGGTTAATGGTTGGACTAGGTGTTTTTAGTAGTCTTTCCAACCTTAATGATTCTATGATTTCAAAGCATTTCCTTATTCTTTGGAATAACTACAGCAGACAAAGGGTTTGCTGCAATTGCTGAGATCTAACCATCCCTGTAGGAGAAAACTAGACTTCATGTGTGCACATACTTTTCAGAGCTTTAGCATTTTGTATTACAGAGGGCAAGGGGAGAAGGAATGACTTGGAAAAGAAGTGTAAACATATAGAAGGAAAGATCTGGAGAACGTGGGAGAGGTACTTAGAGGCAGCAGAGACTGGAGGAAGCTGGGAACTTGTAACCATATGAACTGTTCTTTGAGAAAATCACAAAATCAGGTGGAGTCCAGGAAAAAAAAAAAATCACTTTTGGTGATGTTCAGACAAAAACCTCAAAGAAGGAGCATTGTTCCCAATGGAGATAAGCCAGCCCTCTGAACCAGCACTCACAGAATCATAGAATAGAATTGTAGAATTGTTTGAGTTCTAGGAAGGGACACCTAGAGGTCATTTGGTCCAACTCCCCTGCAATGGACAGGGACACCCCTAGCTCAATCAGGTTGCTCAGAGCCTCATCCAACCTGACCTTGAGTGTCTCCAAGGAGACTCAGATCCCCTGGATCCTGTTAGAGATGCAGCACTCAGCTGCGTTGGTGCTGTGTCACCTGTCTAGAAAAGGCAGCAAAGCCTGGTGCGATACTTTGAAGTGGTGTTGCCTCTGCTGCTCACCTGCTGACATGGAAAAATGTTGGACCTGATCTGGGATACTCTGGGGAAACTGCTTCCCAGAAGAAGCCTTGGGCACTGAAGCACAAAATGACTAATGGTGAGCTGAGATGTTGAGCTGTAGGAAAACATATTCCATTTGTCTTTTTAATTATTCAACTTGATGATGACCACCATCATATTATCATCATGACTGTATCATTTATTATTGCTGTTCTGCTTCTTATGAACTTTCACAAGCTCCAAGGGTATTGTGTGCACTGGAATAAAAACAGCACAAACTGGGTTGAGCAAGGCACATCTTTTCAGCTAAGCCACTCGTATCCATTGAGACTGCAGCATAACATTAGCATTATCTCAGCCATGCTGGACCAAGGTTGTATGAGATGCACTGAAGGTGTTGGGTGGCTGGAGCAACCAGGTACTCCTTGGTGCCTTATCTGGCAACATCATTTATCTTTGCATCACTGCCAGCCAATCACAGCGTGTACCATGCAGCTGGGAGTAGACTTGGAGTTTGTACCCTATTTCATACGCAACTTCAGGATAAGGTATATTTAAGATATTATTTTGGCCCACGAATAGACTTTGGCTTACAGCCATAGCAAAGACTTGGTTCAAGGTTAATCAGAAATGCCATAAAACACCTTGCATAATGAACCTGTGAGTTTCAGCTGGCAAATCACCTGGAAAATTCACACCAAACTCTTGAATAAAAGAGGGAGCTTTCTCTACCCCTGACCTTGCAAAGGACCTCTGGAAAAAACCATTTTCAACACAGATACTGGCTCCACCCCTTGACAACACAACACAACTCGAACTCCTGTTTGAGAAATCCAATAAAATAGTCTTACAGCCAACTTTCCCTGCCTGGAGACCATATATAAATCACCCCACAGTCGCAACTTCAGACTGTAGCAGGGGCATTTGAAAATCCTCTACAATTTTGAGGCTGCAAGCAGCATCACGTGAATAAACTTATTTATGTGCCACTCTTTCACACGGTAGGTTGGTTTCTGTATATCTGAAATGAAGTTATGTGTATGTATTAAGCTTGTGGAGGGGGTGGTGCAAAAAAAGGAACTTTTCTGCCTGAGGTGGTTCAGCTCTCTAGGGCATGACAGTACCACCTCTTGTGGTTTTTTCTTCTCAGTTTTCAGCTTGCTTCTCATCATGTTCCTGATCCAGCACTAGTAAAGAGATAAAGGGCCTGATGGTTGGTAACTGCCCACAGCAGGGGGAGTGGAACTGGATGATTTTTAAGGATGCTTCCAACCAAAGCTATTCTGTAATTCTTTTATTCTATGGTTCTATGTCTTGTGTCATATAAAGGATATCTCTGTCTTGGTATTCCAAATGCAATGGGAATTAGTGCATGAGTGTCAGGGAAAACAGTACAAAAGGGCAATGTGCAAGGAGATTTTCCAAGCCAAGAGCAGTCCTCAGCTCAGACACCTCCCCAGACAAATGCGGGGTTTGTGTTTTAGAGGCCATAATGCCTTTCTCTCTTGTGAATCCCTCCAGCTGCTTTTCCTACCAGCCTGGTTTCATATGCTAATTATTTGAAAATCACTCATTTGAACATCTAGCAATGAAAATGGAAATATCACTGCTATCCCAAAGCCTGCAGTGCAGCTGAAAGAAGATAAAGCATCCTGCACCACAATGAAATTAGGAACAGTTTTCTCCAAACAGAAAGATCTTGCTGACTGCTGACAATCAAGTCAACACCTGAGTAAGAGGAAATAGAATCTATTTCTGGACCAGAAATAGAAATTCTTGTGTCCGCTCCTTTCACTGTACAGGAAAAAGAACATGCTAAGCTGAAGACATGGATCAGTAGAAATTCTGTGGAACCATGGGAAGAGCTATATCATTATATGTCAATATACATCAACATATCAGTATTCTTCTCCAGAAGAGTGGTTGGGCACAGGCACAGGCTGCCCACGGAAGTGGTGGAGTCACCATGCCTGGAGGTGTTCAAGAAACGTGGAGATGTGGTTCTTAGGGACAGGGTTTAGTGGGCAATATTGGTGGTAGATGATTGGTAAGACTAGATGATCTTAGAGGTCTTTTCCAGTCTTAATGTTTATATGATTCCATGAGTATCTGTATTGCTATAGCAGCTTCCAGTGAGATAGAGGAATCATCCCTTGTGCTTGCTGCTGCCATCTGCTCAATCCCTTCTCTTCATCCATGTCTCTCTCTGTAAGTTTGTGATTTTGGGTTGGACACCCTAAAAATCCAAGAAGAACACATGTAGCCCAGTGACAGCTGTCTGAGTGCCATGACCCCAAGGCGGACCATTTGGGATCATGTGTCTGATTTAAATTCTGCTGTGAGCACAGATGAGTTAGAAAGAAGTGCATTTCTGTGGGGCAAGAGACATGTAGCAAGCTTAGCACCACTGCAGTTTTCCCTCTGAATCCCTCACAAGACTAATGCTCATCTCCGCATCCAAGCTGCTGGGACAGAATGTGAATTCAGCTGAGGTCCTCTCTTGTGGAAAAGTCCCTGGAGCAGAAGGGAGCAAGATGCCGTAGTGACATGAGGTCTTCCAGACGCCTAAAAAAACAAGAAACCAAAAGTGCTGAGATTCAGGACTCTGCCTTCCTGTGAGCTCTTGGCCAACATAGGTAGGCTGGAAAGGGTAACCCAACCATATGCCTCAGTGCAGGTTTTTGGGTCTGCTTAGAGTGGACCTCTATGGGTGCCCCAATGATCCAGCTGGGCTCCTCCAGCAGCAGCAGATGTTTATGTTACCAGCTTGGCCAAAAGTTTTTCCAGGCAGTAGCATTTGTTTTGCTAAGAAAACTTATCTGTGTGAGCTGATTAGAATTAGGATGGGTTTGGATCATGCTTTAGAGGGACTAAACTCCCACTGCTGACTCCTCTAGACACATCCTATGAGGAGTGGCTAAGGGAACTGGGATTATTCATTGTGGAGGAGGCTCAAGGGAGACCTTATCACTCTCTACAGCTGACTGAAAGGAGGCTGTAGTGATGTGGGGTTCAGCCTCTTCTCCCAGGTAACAGTGATAGGACAGGCGGGAATGGCATGAAGTTGCACCAGGAAAGGTTCAGGTTGGATATTAGGATGAACTTCTTCTCAGAAAGAGTGGTGAGGCACTGGAACAGGCTGCCCAGGGAGGTGGTGGAGTCACCGTCCCTGGAGGTGTTCAAGAAAAGGGCAGATGGGGCACTGAGGGCCATGGTTAGTGGGCATGGGGGGGACGGGTTGGTGGTTGGACTGGATGAGCTTAGTGGTCATTTCCGACCTTAATGATTCTGTGATTATATGATTCTAAAACCTATTTTAGAGTTCAACCTTATTCTGCTGTTGTTTTTTCAGTATCCAAGAGGAGATTAATTGTTCCTTCCTTGATCTTTCAAAGTCTCCTTCTCTACCAGCTGTGCCGCACAAGGACAAAAATGAGTCTATGTTTGATGAGCTTTCTCTGAGCTTGGTGTCTGTCTGCATTTGATCTCCAGGTGAGCAAGAACTCATCCCTCGAAAACCTCCCTGCCATGCTGGTGCTGCTGCTGCTGCAGATCTCACTGAGCTGCCTCTGGCTGGGACATGGTGAGGTGGTGACATCCTTTGAAAGTTCATGCCCTCAGTTTTTCTTCCGGGAGACTCCCCCAAATGAAGCCCTGGAGCCAGAGAGCCCAGCCTGGATCTGCCAGCGTTACAAGAATCAGTATTATTTTGCCACCCTGTATGACAGGAGCAGGCGTATTCCTGTGTACTCTGCTTACCTGTACCAACCTGGAGCTGGCACAAGACCTAAAACCTGGCTGGTGGAACCCCAGGTGAGTGTTCTCCTCATCTCTTTCTGGGAGTACTGTGGGCTCCATGGCTCTTCTCTTCATCCTCTTCCCATTCTATCCACCTGTAAGGACTCCCTAAGTGACCTAAGCTTCAAAGAGGATGCCTGTGCTCTTGTTTTCCCCAAGCCTGTAAAACAGTAGGGTGTTGACAGATTAAACTAAAAGAGGCATGAAAAACAGAGAGCTGTTTGTGGAAATAGGTCTGAATGGAGCAATGAGCAGGGCTGGTGACAGTGTGATGAGATGTAGGTGATGAAGGTTGGATGTGATTAATAGGGGCAGCAGGAACTGAGGAGAGCCTTGGGCAGGTGTGGGATGTGGAGATGAAAAGAAAGGGAACCAGATGTGTCACACTTGTGTCTCTCCAAAGTCAGCTCTCAGACCTGGGAGAATGGAAAATACATCTCATGTATCCACCCACACTCCTGCTGCAGGCTGGGTCTCAAAGGTCACAAGCCAAATGAAGTACTGTCATATTTTGAGCTTTGTTTTATTTTAATCTCTTGTCAAGGAGGGACAGATTTATGATTTCTCTCTGATAAGTGTTTTCATTGCACTGAAATGGCAAAAAATGAGTGCTCGGCACTCAGAGACTTTTGTTCCAGGAAAACCTGCTCCACTATTCCCATCCCCAGTACTAACACTTTTTCTTCATTACCTGTCAAGCTTATGGGTCTGAGTTATCCCAAAACAATGGAAAGAGAATGGACACTCTCAAAATATTACAACGTCACTTCAGAGCAGATTAGCAAGAGCCAGGCTATCCTCCAGGATTACAAGAACCTGACGGGTTTGAACCGTGGCCATTTGAACCCCAGTGGACATCACTCTGACTCCAGCAGCAGGACGGCAACCTTCAGCCTCACCAACATCGTGCCCCAGGACGAGAAACTCAACGGTGGTGCCTGGAACAACTACGAGCAGCAAACCATGATGAGGAGGACAGTGGGCTGTAACACGACCTACGTCGTGGTGGGTGCTGTGCCTGGAAACAACTATATTGCCAAGGGCAGAGTGAATAAGCCCAGCCACATCTGGTCGAGCGCTTGCTGTGAGGTGGACAACAACCACAGGGAGGCTTGGGGGGTCATTGCTGAGAATGACAAGAATGAGGTACAGCTCCTCACGCTGGGGGAGCTGGAGGAGGTGTTGACCTACCTTTATGGGAGGGATCAGGTTTATCTGTTTGATAGTGACTGTCCCAGGGAATAAGCCCTGTTTCACATCCTAGGTATCCTATCATACCCACCAGCATTTGTCCTACTTCCTTCTCTAGGGGTTTTCCAGTTGTTTCTCAGAGCCTCTTTGAAAATAAATGAAGAAAGAGGCCAGCAGGGCCTCTGGCTCGTTTGCTTTCCTACTCTGCTGCCCACCCTTGCAATGATGGTTCTGGGATGAGTCCCTGAAAGCTCTGGAGGGACAGTCTGAATACCAGTCCAGTTTGTCCTTAAGACTAGAGACATATTGCTTTTTCTTCCTCCCTATTTCTCCATGCCCACATACAGATTGCAGTTCCTAACCCTCTTTAATTCAACATCGCTGTTAACATGCTGCTGGCTTATCCATTGCCTCCTCAGGAAAGTTCCCAGGCAAGGTTGGCTCTGATAATCCATGGATTATCCAGATTCCTCCTAGGAGATACTCAAAATCCATCTGGACATTGTAATGGACAACCTGCTCTGGCTGACCTGCCTGACACAGCCAAGGGCAAAAGCAAAGGGCAGAGAGAGGAAAGTGGAAAGGAGGAAGGCTAGTAAGCATGGGAGGACCATCACAGCTCTGTTGAGCTCTGTAAATAAGTAAAATAAGAAGGAAGGAGATAACCTGCATCTAATCTCTAAGCTCCCTAACCCTGAGTTTACATGAAGGCCATGCTTATGTAAATTTACTAGAACATTTTTGTTTGCTTGGTTTGGATCGTGTACCTTCAGAGCAAGAGCTGAGGTATCAGGCAGCCAGGCTCAGGGATCAGATATACAGCAGACTTCGACCAGCCAAAGATAAATTTCTGTGATGCGCTAGTGGGATAACTTCATTCTCTGCTCTACTTCTGAACCTTTTCTGCAGATTTATCTATGATTGATTTTTTTTGCATTGCAAAACGTATTCAGCGGATATAAAAGTTCAATATATGCCATGTAATTTTGTTCCTGAGTCGTTTATGATATAAATTATTTGCTCCAATGTTAGATCCTAGAGTTGCTTTCTGCTGAAATTTCCACTCTTAGTAATGCCTTAGTTTGTAAGGCTTCTTTGCCAGAGGTAGGCTGTCCAAATCCAATCTGAAAATACCATGACACCTATCATCAGACTATCACTACTTTTTCTATTAACTTTCCTCCACTAAGAAGATCATGGTGCAAACTGCACGTACAATCTGTCTCACCTACTAAGATAGCAGCTTGTCCCTGAATTTCTCAGCTCCAGAGCAGCACAGCTCCAGTGCTATTGGGCTGGTTTTGACTCCAGAGCTGTCCCTCCCTGGGTCCATAGTCTTCTGGCATCTCTGCTACATGCTCCGTTGCTCACTGTAGAAATGTTCCATTTAGCTGTGCCACCTTCCCTTTCACATGGTTCATTAACCTATCAGGTCTCATCACTCACCCAGGACATGCTTCTTTGAAAGCAGCACAGAAGCAATGGGGGCGGGACCTCGAGGCCATCTCCAGTGGCACCTGGGCACCTGAACACAGGCAACCAGGTCCCACCCAAGTGGCATCATGGACATCTGCTCCTGTCATCTCCAGTGCCATTCTGGGAGCAACAATAGCACCAACATTTGCTCAGTGAGGTAGGAGAATATTTCTAGAGGACAAAATTAGGGCACCACTCATATCCCCCTTTCTTTGATAGACCCATGTGGACTCAATCCTCCTGCCCTAACATTTCAAACTACCAGGAGCTATTTCAGGCTCCTGAGTATATGGAGCACTGGACTGGGACTGAGACTGCTTTGTGAAATTTCCAATCCATAAAACGAAAGCAGAATTATTTTCATGTTACTGTGCACTGTGTCCTAGAGCTGAAACAGATAGTACAACAACTTTCAGTTTTACTATTTTCCTCATCTGCTGCACTAAAACAGATATTTTTTGAGGATTGGGGGAGTTTCAACAGTATAAAAACAATAAAAATAAGAGGAGAAAGAAGCCTTTGGTTTTGAGCAAAGAGAGCTGGAAAACAGGACTACGCGTGCACAGGAAATTTTGTCATTTCAAAATGTGGTTTCAATCTGAATCACAACAAAACCCCAGAAGTTTCCAAATTCCCCTTGAAATGGAAATTCTGAGAGTTTGGGCCTGGAAATGCTGAAGCAGGGTGTTTCTGATACCTCCTCCTGCCCTAGACATGCTAAAAGAAAGTGACTTTCTCATCAGCTTGCGGCAGCACCACGACCTGCTTCCCTGAGGACGTGGAAGGCTTTCTGGGGACATCTACAGTGACATCTACCCAGAAGCATCTCCAAGAGTCACCAGGCTCTGAGCACTACTCTGGCAGCCCTCATCCCAGATGGACTTTTTGGGCACTGCACAGCTGGTTTGCAACCTGAGTATTGAGCCAAGTGATTGAAGGAGTAGTGTCAGGAAGGTGAAGGAAGATGTAGGCTGTTGGCAGGATGGAAGACTCAATTTCAGGTCTTGCAAGTGGGTGAAACCATTTATGCAGAAGTGTTCTCAGATCCCTGTAGTGGTACTACTCTGCCCTGCAGCCATAGACTTCACCCTTCTCCCATATGGACCTATCCATGTTTGGGGCAAAATCATTGGAGCTTCTCCAGAATAATATTTAGCCTGGATATAAACGTTGCAGCTTTAAAAATAAAATCTATCTGGGAAATATCTTCCCTGAATTTCTTCTACATAAAAACCAAAGGAGAAAATAGGGAATTAGCAGCCTGGAAATGACTGATGGAGCTGGTATTGCTGGAGTCCTGAGTTCTTTGTTCATATGCTTTCATACAAGCATATATTGGCCCTGCCAAACATTTATTCCTATAGAAGAAGTAAAAATGAATCTAGAAAGAGTGGGTAACTGAAATGTTAAGAATGTGACTGAGAGGCGGACCTGTACTGTTCACTGCCTTCATGCACTCAGATTACATCTTTTAAGTTGTCTGAGATATGGGCCATTTTTGGCTGCTGAACGGTACCTGTGCATAAGGTCCCCACCTCTTGTTTTGTCACTGCAACCAAAAGAATCATGCTTAAATTTAAACTTGAGAAATTGTTTTGTCTTTGGATGGTAGGAAATGCTTTCAGCAATGCCTTCAGAGAGGTGAATGACACATTTTGAAAGTCTTGGTAACTTCTGGGGCTGGGTCTCAGCTCACTGCTTGGGCATCTTAAAGTAGGCATCCACATGTGGGAGTCATTCTGCAGGATGGGCTGAGTTGTGCTGCTTGGCTTCCAGCTATCAGTGCAGAACCCCAGATAGATCCTGTGCTGTGGCTTCCATCCCTGTGTAGATGCCTCTGGCAACTCTGAGTTTATCAGATCCTGGCATATTTTTCTGTTTAGGCAACCAGATCAAACTGTAGATGTTTCCACTGATCTACTGTCTGAGCACCCCATAGGGTCGATGAAGATCTTTTTGATGCAGTCCGTGGGTTCTGGAAAACCATTCAACCTGGTCGGACTTCTGCATTTAATAGCTGAATCTCTCTGGATTCCCCTTTCCTCCACTGTGATGGGACAAACTCACACTGAGACATACAATCATGGCATCATTATGGTTGGAAAAGACCACTAAGATCATCTAGTAAAATCATAATCTACTTGAAGGCACATGCAATGGCAGTGTGCAAGACTTTTTGCTGCAGACTTCAGGAAAACCAAGTTTTCTGACACCTGAGTATATATATGAAATAGGAGTATATGTATTTTCACCCCCTGTATGAGGGTTGGGGAGCTTCATTGCCTCTAAGCTGTACAAATCTACTCATTGTTCACATTATCTGTGTTGGAGTTATTGTTGTCAGAGATCCTCCTGTGCAGAACTTTTTAGTTTCCTGCTGCATTTTAAAGGTTAGGTGTAGCAGTGTGCCCATGATGTGAGCTTTAGACAGACCTCTGGAATAAACCTTGTTTATATCATGTTCCTGATTTCTTCATACTTTTCATTAAAAATAATAGAGAGAAACAAGACAAAACAAGAGAGCGACAATGGCCAAATAACCAGGAGATGTTGATGCTGTGGCCTCTGGCATGGTTAGCAATATCCTTCCTTCCCTTCCTTTATCACACTACATTATTCCTCCTCCTCATTATGTGTGCTATGGCTGCCAGCAGAGTAATGGAAAAAAATCTTGGATTTTTCAAAGTTCAGCTCAAACAGAATTACAGAATCAAAGAATCATGGAGTTGGTAGACATAACAAGAAGGACCAGCTGCGTTCAAACATCCAGAATAATTTATTGTTATAGTTTATTGATCATTCCGTGCTGAGAAAATGAAAGTTTACAAAATAAAAGTATCAAACACCACACCTCATGTAAAACAAATGAGTGGCTATGGAGAAAGCAGGACAGTGATGGTACCCGTTTGGCCACAGTCTCCTTCAGTGGTGGATTTTTGCTTCCAGGCTAGATCTTACTGATTTCCACACCCTCTGTGTGTCACATTGAAGGATCGAGCCAACAAGCCCTACCAGGAGGTGAAGTACAGCTTGTCTGAGACTTATGGCTTTCTGATAAAGTACGTGTACAACTCCCATGCTAGAGATCACCTGGTTCTGACCCTATGTAGGCATTAATAGCTAAGAAAATTGAATCCTATAATATTTCTCCAGTATGTATTGCTTAAAGGTACTGTAGCAGCAGTATGTCTCCCTTGATTGCCAAGAAACAAAGACAAAACATGGAGAGAGAGCCCATGAACCAACCTGGCTAAGAAAAGTAGAATAAGTCATCAGAGCAATGGGAGACATGACTAGTTATCTGCATAAAAATGTACATGCTAGAAGCAGGTAAAATATTAGCCTTCTCCAGTCAACTGCCATGAATGGGACAAGTCATGCCAACCTAATTGCAGTGCTTAAAGGAGTTATGTTAACAGTAACTAATGTGCATTAAACAAATGAAGCAGAAGAGCTCAGTACCACTGCTTGCACACTGAAGAGCAGCTGGCAGGTTTGAAAATATATCATCTATTGTATAAATACAGATTGCTGTTTGCTCCCATACAATATACCAGTGTGTAATAGACTGTTACGTATCTATCTTTATAAAGATACATGTTACAAATTAGTCCTGCTCCAACAGGAATAAAGAAAAGTTATGGAAAGTATAAATATCAAAGCTGTGGAGTGAGAAAAGCTCAACAGGAATACGACTCAGTAAAGTAATGACATGCACTCTATTACAAAATAGAAAACTAAACTAACATGTCACGCCTACTGAGTTAGAAGGGATTAATCCTGTTTGGTTTTTGACATTCCATGTAAGCATCTACAGGTAATCTGGTCAATTTGGGCATCATTTAGAGTCAATGAAGAGAAACAAGTGCCTTTAGAGGGATTTGGTCTACATATAGGCATACATGTGTATATCTATATGTACAGCTATGTACATATAGATGTACAGTTACATATACATATGTGTATATATGTAGATATGTATATGTAGATATATATGACATAAATAAATAACTACAGGCATATATATACATATAGGCAACAGGGTGAAATAAACATGTTCCTCTAAGGGACTTGTTCCTTTCCATTGTCTGTATCAGATGTTGTTTATATTTTCTCAGTTGAACTCTATCATACCAGGCAGAATATAGCTAAAGAAGAGGTAAAAGTCTATTCAAACCTCATAAATTCCCAATAAAGCAGGTATATATCAAATATTGCACATGCTGAAATCATACTTGAATCTGTCCTCAGATGCCTTTGCAGTAGGCTTTTTGATGCTCTGCAAGTATAAAAGGAACTGCCAAATTAATCTTGTGCCTCCTCTGATCTGGAGCAATACTGGAATGGAATGGGATGGAATGGAATGAGATGGAATGGAACAGAATGGAATAGAATAGCATAGCATAACATAGCATAGCATAGCACAGCATAGCCTGGGTGAAATCAGGCTTTCAGCATCTCTTTGTAGAGCAAGTGGTGTGTGGTCTGTAGGGACAGTGCTACCATCTAATGTGCTTGGGTGATCAGTCCATTTGTCCACCTGGTCACTTACATGGGGTTGTTGTTATGTCAGAATACTGTAATTGCTATACTGTAGAAGTGTTTCTGGGGGGCAGCTTCAGGCAGGACTCTTTCCTCATCTCAATGATGCATTCCCTCCATCTGTCCTCTGCAGATGGAAAGTCACCCTGCTCTCCTAAGAATTAGGCTGTGATATTTTGTGCCACCTTCTCACATTGGATGTGAGTCTCCAGGCCTCCTGATTATTTGGTCCTGCCAGTCTTTGAGTCACCGGTGCAATCTGGTGGTTCTGTAGCATGGCATTGGTTCCACTACCTTAAATCTCAATGCCACAGTTCCCTCAGAAGTCATCACCAGGGGTAGGAAAGGCTTTACTACAGCTGGGAAGAGTCAGGTTTTCTATGGTCTCTTCTATACTTATTGGGAGAGGTGACCGAATTACAGAATCTTAGAGTCAAAATCATGGAATCATTTGGGTTGGAAGGGACTCTTAAAGGTCATCTAGTCCAACTGCCTTGCAGCGAACAGGGACATCTATAGCTACATCAGATTGCTCAGAGCCTGATCCAGCCTGACCTTGAATGTCTCCAGAGATGAGAGATCTCTGGGCAACCTGAGCAATCAGTCAGCAATTTCTGCAGAAGACACCACTTAGGATCTCAGTTACTACTTCATCTGGTACTGGTTATTTCAGCCCTTGTCCCACCACAGAATCAGGGAGATATAGATCATTCTTGACAATTTTTCACCTATCATATTCTCAGAAACCCCATAGCGGCCCAGGCAATCTGCGTCACAGTAGACCGTCTTCACTAAAACAAATTTCAAAGCATTTTCTACACTTGCTATGGCTTTATCCTATCACATACTGGCTGAAAGCACTGCTAAACACACTGCTGATGGCTTCACAAAGTTCTTTCCTGTGCCGCGGGGGGGTGAGGGGAGTGGTGAGAACTAGATAATCTTTGAGGTCCCTTCCAACCTAAGCCATTCTATGATTCTATGACTCTATTCTATGATTCCTCCCACCTTGTTGAGAAAAATTCCCATTCAGCAGAGAGGCAGAGCCCACTAGTAATTAATAAAGAACATAAGGAGAAACTGGAATGAGCATTTGCAGAGAAAGAGGAGAAAAGGAGAACTTCCAAGTGTGAAACAGGGACACTTTGGATTACGTAGGTGGAGGAGCCTCTGAACAGGAACAAATTACGTCTCGGTGTAGTAATAGAAGCAGTGAGGAGGCCAGACTAAAATAAGTCTGCAGTACAAAGTTGTCATGGCACATCTGAGAAATCAGGGGGACGAAGGACAAAGAATTACATGGTGGTGGTGGCAGATGCTCCATCAGACTTCCCACAGACCAGCCAGACAGAAAAAGACTGATTGCGCAATCTATCTGAAACCAACATATTTGCATAATTAACCTTAATTTCCTCACAGGATTCATTCTCCACCCGTTATTTGAACTGTCACTCTCTGTTCCACAATGGCTGAGACAAAGCGGTTTTATGCACACTTTTTGATTTCAGAAGCTCTGATTCCTCCTTTTCTTGTGCCAGTATTTAACAGCTGAACCAGACAACCCAAAATCCGGGGTCATTTATTTAATACCAGAGAAGGTATTCAGGAATCCAAGCAGTGCAGTAATGAGGTGGTAGATCCGGCTGAGAGCTCTTCCAGGGATTTTTTTAGATTTCACATTTTCCTGGTTCCTTCCCGTTCATCATCTCTGCTCGGCGACTCACACAAAGACAGCAGAATGGAGAAGCAGAATGAAAAAAATGACTGTAAAAAATACAAAATAGGCACAAAATCAGCACCTGGAGTTATCTGCAATGCTCCACAGGGATTATTGCAGTTACCCTAACTGGGAGAAATAGAAGAGCAGCTTATCCTGTCCCTATGCCCAGAGACAAAAATTCCCCCACGTGGCCCCATTGCTTTGCTCCTGGGGGCAAACAGGCCCAGCCAGAAGGGATCTGGGAAACAAGAGAGCAATCATGGCCAAATAACCAGGAGATCCTGGTGTTGCATCCTCTGGCATAGTTAGCAATATCCTTCCTTCCCTTCCTTTATCACACTACATTATTCCTCTTCATTATTATGTGCACTACGGCTGCCAGCAGACTCCAGCTGGAATCAAGAGCCCTTGTACGAAGTCTTGAGCATATGCACAGTAAGAGCTGATTTCTATTTTAGCAGCTAATGATTGAATGGGAGATGGGGAAGGGGGAGGAGAAAATCATTTCAGACTGATCTAAATGCATCAGTTTTAGCTGTGAGCAAATATTTTATTTTCCCTTCCTCTTTCAGCCCTTTGGAAATGTGTAAGAAACACATCATTTAAATATTTACATTTTCCTCCCTTTCTTCAGTGGAAGATACGCACTGAATTCACATAAAGTTTCAGAGGAAGAATTTGAAAATTACTTCATTTAAAAAACAGATTTTTGGGTGATTTATTTTCCTTTACACCCCTTATATGCCTTTGGAAACCACTTCATAAAAAGCTGAAGTGCTTAAACAGCCTGTACACTTTCTTTACTGACTTTTCATCTCATCCGTGGGCATAGATATGTCTTGCAGTACACTTATTGGCTCTTAGAACAGAGATGGATCTCTTCGATAGAACAGCAAATACAAAGGCAAAGTAATTCTCTACAGGATGAGGTGAGCCCAATTAACAAAATGACATACTTGTCACTGGCCATATCAGTGATGAGGAAAAGGATGGATGAGTTGAACATACAAAGAGAGAGAAAATCTTGATTTTGTATTGATTTGCTCTTCTGGTGAGGAGAGAGCTCGTTCCAGCATCGGGGTAGTAATGAGGGCAAAGTTAGGTTAGGTGTGACAGGTCTGCCGCTGCACAGCACACCTGGTAATTGTCATGTTTGTTTCCTGGCCATCGATAGATGTTGCCAGCCTGGATAGCATCATATCTGCTGATCTGATATCTGTCAAAGGTGGGCATGAGGTGGCTTCCAGGGAATAGGATCCAGCTAAGATCTTTATTTCACACGAGACTGGGAAGGATGACTGTCAAAGTGCCAACAAGAATTTGGAAATGTGGCTTCAAATGGGACCTCATTTTCCCCAGGAATGGAAACAAAAACTTGCCAGTTCTAGAAATCCACTGAATTTCTCCTTTTCCTGAAAAAGGAAGCTCTGAACTCTCATACACCAATATGAGGTATTAGAAGGCTTTTTACCTTCTAACAAGGGAGGTATTGTAAGAGTGAATAAATGTTTTTGTGTTCACTGCTAAGGAGAAAACAGAGAAAGGAGAGAATATGTCTATATAGCACCACTAAAGCCATTTCATAGTAACAAAGGGGAAAAAATAATAAAACCATAGAATCATTAAGTTTGAAAAAGACCACTAAGGTCATCCAGTCCAGCCATCCAACCATCCCCACCATGCCCACTAAGCCATATCCCTCAATGCCACATCTACCCTTTTGCTGAACACCTCCAGCAGTGGTGACTTCACCACCTCCTTGGGCAGCCCGTTCCTTAGGGGGAATACATTTTTAGTGCACTGACGAAAAAGAGTGATCTTATTCAGGCTCTAGTGCACTTCTGCAGGAAAATGAAATTATTGTTCTGTTGAATTAAAGGATTTAAAGGCCCAGATGGCCCGTGTCATCATCCAGACATTTGTTTTTTGTAATCCTAATTTTAAAGCTTCAAATATTTATAATCTCTGACTTTTCAAGAGGTTGTATCATGTTCTAGGACTGACGTGTTGATGGATTTTTTCCACTGTAGCAAGAAATTCCTTCATCCTGATAGCATTAAGGGGAATTATGAATGGAAGAAAATGACCTGAAAGAGGAGTAAAGACCAAAAAACAGTTTGTGACTGCCATATTTGAAACACTATTAACTACATACCACAGGGAAACATCCAGATCTATAAAAAAGGGGTGACATTCTTTGTATAATGCTGAACCAGTGTGCCCAGTAAGATGATTTGTTTCTACAGTCAGAGCAGCAATGAGGCAGAGGTCATTCTGAAGGCAAAGGACCCTGTCAGAATGTCCCTGCTCCACTGCGTGGCCATGTCTCTCACCTGTCATTATGTAGGTGTGGCCTCTGAGGTAGTCATATGAGCTCTGTTATAGTCACTGGGAAGAAGTAAGTCTTTCTGTTGTGCAATTCATCTTAAACTATTCATCAAGAAAAAAGCTGATACAATTTTGGAGTTTGAACTGAGGCTACAATGGCCTCATCTGTCAGGAGCAAGGAGAAAAGAAAAAAGCTTATTCTACTATTTTCGTCCTAATTTGTGACAGAGTGGCTCTATCTGCTCCCAAACTCTTCTTCCTTTTTAGTATGAAATCTCCCACGACCAAGCAGGATGTAACTATGTCCTTCCCATCAGCATCATTTCCACCATTGTCAGAGTCCTGTGGTCACTGATCTCTCCATCCTGAACCCCAAGCAGGTTTTTTCTTAGGTTGTTCCTGTGTTGGCAGGGTGTGGACCCTCTGTGAACAGGTCATGACATTGTTGTGACGCCAAGAAAAATCTTACCTGCCTCAATAAGATGTGACAGCTGCTTGTTTATAGGGCAGCTGTCATTGGTACATGGCTTATCAAAGGGCATCCACTTGATTCTTCCAGTCACATTCTTGCACGTGATGGTGCCAGAGGCAGGAAGCTTCTTATTGTAGCCAGTCGGGCATTTGAAATGTAAAACTTGCCCCACATAATATTGATGGTGTACGCTTAGAGAGGTATGTGGGACAGTTTTGGGCATACCACAAAAACCTGGGAATTCACAAAGCAGCACATTGTTAGGCAGATAGATTTGACTTACTGCTTTTATTTTTCATAGAATCATAGGATCAATGAGGTTGGAAAAGACCTCTAAGCTCTCATCCAGTCCAACCATCAACCCATACCCACCATGCCCACCAACCCATGTCCCTCAGTGCCATGTCTGCCCTTTTCTTAACACTTCCTGGGACGGTGACTCCACCACCTCCCTGGGCAGACTGTGCCAATGCCTCACCACTCTTTCTGAGGATAAATTTTTCCTAATATCCAACCTGAACCTCCCCCGGTGCAACTAAAGGCCATTACCTCTCATCCTATCGCTGTTACCTGGGAAGAAACAATGTGATTTGTATTCATATAAAATGCAGGCAAGTAAGATATACCAAGCTTTCCTACCTCTTGAACATCTAAAGAAGTCATTTGCTTGCACATTTTCACTTGCTCAGACAAACAGGTATTATAGCAAATTTATTATTCCTGACTACCAAAATAATTAAAAATTACTCATTATCACTCCTATACTGCTTCCATGGAAATGAATGGGAGAAGTGTTACAGTACTGATTAGGCTCTAACTTACTTGAATTGTTTACTTGCTTCGGAGGTGCTGGGCTCTGGGTTTCTCTTGCTGGCTCTTGTGTAGAATTTAACTTAGCTGTGTGATTCTTCGAGAACAAAAATTTCTCATCTGTGAGAAGAAGATATATTTACTGCATGACAGCAGGACAAAGAGCAGAGTTAAGCCTGAGCAATCAAGCTTTTACAGACAGAACAGACTTGTTAGAAGTTTTAATTTGCGAAGATAAGCACAAAAGATCGTTTGTTACAGGAGTGCCTTGTTACATCTTGCTCTACTCTTTGGGAAAACACCACAAGTGCCAAAAAAGTTGGTAACCAACTTACCAATACATACGAGTTCATCGTAGACCCAAGAAGCAGTCCCTGATACGTTCTGACACCGAATTGTCAAGGAGTTCCCACTTCTTCTCCTGTAGCCATTGTCACATTTATAACGCAGTTTGGTCTTCAGTGGATATGTTTCAGCAGCCACATCAGCAAATTCAGTAGTTGAAAGATGTGGGCATTTTTCTGCAATCAGAAAACCTATGAATCAGAGCAGCCTGTGCACCTACCTTACTCACTGAAGGCTTCCAGTTTCTGAATTATCAGTGCCAGACTGTGCTCAGCTAAGTATCTGGTCCTAATTCTGCTGTCAGTAAGGGTTTGAAGTTATAGAGGTTAGAAGAAAGGGTTTTGGAGATATTCACCTGAACTGGCTAAGGGAAATGGAATTCAGCTTGGTAAGAACATCATCTGGGTGAAACACAGTTCAGGTTGTCAACCAGAGTGAGCTCTGCATTATTGCATTTATGTCTGGGATCCTATGGGGCTGTGGCATTGAAGTTAGATGGGCAAAGGCTCCCCGGTACAAATTTTCTTAGAAAGAGCTCTCCAAATAAAGAGCTCCTGGAGCTGCTTCTTGTGACAGGACAGCACTCCTGTAGAAGAAACAGACCTCATGGGAGGCTTGAAAGTCACCCAAGTGCAACCTGGGTGCATGACCGTGAGGTGATGGCACCGTGTGTTACGAACATCCAGGTCTGTCTGCAGCTCTGTTTGGTTGGTCTGGAAGTAAACCCAGAGTCAACTGAGTCAATGTGCAAATCCAGCTTCCTCCTCCTCCTCTTCCTCCTAAAAGAGGACTGGTCCATTGTTGGAGGGCCAAGGGATGAAACTGGATGGCATGAAAGGAATGGGTGAAGCTTTGCTTCCTTGACTGATTGTCTCCAGGTCAAGAAGGGGCTCTGGTTTTCTGATTAAATTATTAGTTATTTTAAATGCTTTAAAATATATTCATTACTTATATATTTTTTTTAATTGTTGTTATTATCTATCTTTATTCACATTGGAATTAGCTGTTACCATTGATTTTACAAGCACGGATTTGTACAAAGTGCAGAAAAATTCCAACTTTGGGAATCTTCACTATGTAACATGAAACTTGCATTTATCTACACTTACTAAAAATTATTAAAAGTTGCAGTCATCTGCAAAAGGGGAGTAGACTCAGTTCTGTCTGGGCGCACCAACAAGCAGCTTACTGGGAAATATGTTTTCAAACCTATATATAACTTGTCCCCAAACAAGGATGTTAAGTGCTGTGTCATCAGCAAATTGCAACTAAATATACTTCTCAATCAGTTGGAATGAATTGAGATCATTTTCAGTGCACTTGAATGTTGAGCTGCAGGCCCAGAATATAATAAAGGCACTACTTAATGATTTTGTAAGGTCTAAAGGCTGAGAAGTTTGAAAATAAATCATACTGGCTGCATCGGGGCAGGCATTCGGTATATTTGGGTTCATGATCTGTGGCCCCTTAAGCTTATGCATAATAGTAGCAGCTATTATGAGTAAAATGTTTAATCACTGTCTTCACATTTTCTACAGCCATAATTAATGCAGCCTTGGAACTAGTGGGAAAGACTGTGAAAGGGCCTTGAATTCCTGATAGCTGTTCATTTGGCATCTGCCCTTGACTTTCTAAAGTGACTTCTCCTTGAAACAAAGCCATACCTACAGCAAACCAGCCAGCGATCCCCAAGCCCAGTCCTGTAAAGCTCTGTTAGAGGCATTCATCATTTTCTCACTTTGATATTTTCTGCCCTTTTTGCTTTTCATTATCCTGCCACTCGGTAAAAGTCACTAAGTTCAAAGAAGGCCACAATGAAGAGCATTGTGAATGGCTTAACAGCCAAGCCACACAAGGACTATTTTCTTGCCCCCGTGTCTTTGTGTTATCAAAGAACTCACCTCACAAACTACATCAGACTGTGGCTTCAAGTGAAGCACACAGCACTCGAAATAGTTAACCACATGGTTTACCACAGACTGTCAGGGTGATTAAAATTAAAGAGTTATCAGATGAGCAGCAAGTTGAGAGCACGTACTCTCACTTTCCCTATAAGCTAAAAGCATGTTTCCCTCAAGACTTCAAACGCCTCTTTGAAGCAGACTGCAGATCTAAATCTCAACACAAGGTACCCAAACCTACAACTCTTTAGTCTCTTCTTAAGAAAAGCCACAGCATCTAGCCTATTCATCATGAAGGGCAACTGTTGTTTCAGTCAGTGATCAAATGAATTTAAGCTTCTTCTGAAGTTGCAGGCATCAGATGAGGATTGTGTATAAATGGTGCACAGGGGTGGCAGCAAGCAATACCTGATTTCCAGTTAAGCTGTGCTCTTCTATCAAAAGGTACAAGATTCAGCTGGATCTCATGCAACACTCCTATTATCTAGACTTCTCATTTCATCCATGTCACTCGTATTCTCACCTTTTCTCATCTAAACCACTGATGTATCTTCTTTGGCTTTTACAACCACATTCCTGCTTCTGATCCAGAAAGAATTTAGAAAGATGACTCTCCTAGGCCTTACCTTGGCCTTTCTGGGCTTCTCTTTGCTTCTCTCTGTTGGCTTCCACTCCTTTACTGTCACATTGCATGTTTTGAACCACAGAATCATAGAACCATCAAGGTTGGAAAAGACCTCCAAGATCATCCAGTCCAACCATTCACCTACCACCAATATAACTCCACTAAACCGTGTCCCTTAGTACCACATCTAACATTTCTTCTGCTCTCATTTTTGAGAACCTTCTCCTTACCAACAATCATATCCTTTCAAAACCATTGGTCTTGTCATGTTTGACCTCCTCTCCCTTTGTTTGATACAGAATTGATCAGCTTTTGGGCTTGCTATTATACCAGTCCTCACACTGGGAGGAACCTTGCATGAATATGGACGTGCCAAGGCAACAACTGCCATTATTCCTCTTCACTGTCTCTAGGTGTCCTATCTGTGTTCAAAGGTGCTTTTCTTTAAGTGGTCTTTTACCTGTCTTTCAAGAATAAGTAGGTTCCTGACATGCTGATTGATAGTACTTCTGTACTTCTAATATCTTATATTTGGACGTTAAATTTTCTGTGTCTGACAGTTAGTGGCACCATGCCTAACCCAAACAAGCCCTAGCTATCATCCCACACTCCAGAAATTGTGGCAGTAGATGTGATTCATGATCATGGCAATGTACCCAGTGAAGTCCATCTAAGATTGGAAACTATAATTTGGCCACAAAACCCAAAAGAGCTCCCAGTGCTTTGACATTTAGAAGCTTCACAGGCTCAAACTAATTTACATCTTCAGACTCTCTTCAAGGTATTGTTAAGTATCCTCCAAAGCTGCAGGGGCTGTAGGTGGTTGCATATAGGTGTGCAAGAATGTTTCATGGCATTAGGCATCACAGGATAGTGTAGAAAAACTGTGCCAAGGAGGAGTCAGGAAGAGATCTGGATTGTATTGCCTACACAAAACTCTACCATCACCCCAGAACCTCAGTCACTCTTCGTGCCCAAGGAAACTGGATGGTTTGACCCTAAAAGACTCAAAATCCCTCCAGTGTGGGTGATAGAAGAGTCAACAGATGGGAAAAAGCTAGGGAACTAGGGAATAGCAGTGCAGATCTACTCTCTGGCTAGATTTCTGACTTCTTACATTTTTTAAGGAAGGTTAATTTTAATTTTCTGCTGTTTTTCACCTAGGTGGCAATTAATGTTAGATTGTTTGTGTTCTTGTGATGAGAAAATATAGATCTGATAAAAGACCAGCACACTCAGCGATCATAGCCTCTGGTGGCCCAGTTTTCCACAGCCCAGCTTTCCTCTGACTTCTGCATAATTCTACAGCAGCTCTGGGGCTACATTTGTGCCAATAATCAGTTTAAAAACCAGTAAGATCCCATGACACTAGTAATAGCGGTCTTTGTTTCAGTGTCCTCACATCACCTTCAAATTGCCTCTTGCAGTTTTGCCTCCTGACTTTCCTTCAGCACACCCTTCATATCTCCATCCTCAAAGTTGCTGTTTGCCCTCATTGCCTTCTACTTCAAACCTGATAATCACTTTCCTCTCTTTCTTTCCCTTCCAAGCTTCACCACCCCTCACCATTTTCATCTCCTCCCCACCAAAACTGCCATATGACTTTAAGTTCACATTTAGAGGTACTAACTATCTAACAGTTCTATTCCTCATTTCTCCCCATATCAATACAGTGAGGGTAGATGTGCCACTGAGAGACATGGTTTAGTGGGCATGGTGGTGATGGCTGTACTAGATGATCTTAGTGGTCTCTACCAAGATGAATGATTTTATGATTCTGTGATTTTTGGTGCCTGCAGCATTCCTGGAAATTTTTGAACTGTTTTTGAATATTATCATACAGTGGATGGAGACTTATAATTCAGACGATCGACATCTGTGAAATGTAAAATGTAAAGCAGAGCATCTTTTGGTGTGCTCCCCAAAATTAAGGTTAAGTCTTCCAAGGCCTGCAAGCCACTGCTTGTCATCTCTGACATAAGATAGGTGGGTTCCTGCTATTCTTACTTAAGGAAAGACTACCCAGTGCCATTTCAGATGTCTTAAGGCATCCGGGACACCCATATAAGCTCTCAGATATGATATAGGTGCTATCAGAGGCCAGTGCTAGGCAGAATTCCTTGGTGTGCCTCTGTTTTGGCCTACAAACCATGCCATATCTTTTGTAAGTTTATCTTCCTGTGCTAAATGAAGCTTAACTGCCTTTTGTAACTGATGCATACCTAACAATTAAATCACTGTAATTCAGTAACTAAGCAAGGAACATAGGCATCAGGGTGAGACTGGGTCCTTAGCCAGAAATCAGGCAAGATAAACTCTATCCTGCAGGATTGGAGAGCTTTTCAATAACACATAAAATAGCCACAAAGGTCCCATAGCACTAGTGATGGAGGTCTTTCTTTCAATGCTCTGACCAACTGAGAAATTCAATAAGTTACTTGCTGTAGATCCCAGCCTCATCTCCTTCACTTTATCTCTACTTCCTATCACTACAAATTAGGCTTTTGGCTCTCCTCAACATTTAATGCCATTATCATAGAATCACAGAATCGTTTGAGTTGGAAGGGACCTTTAAAGGTCATCTAGTCCTACTCCTCTGCAATGAAGATCTGTTTTTTCTTACATCCAGTCTAAATCTCCCCTATGTAGGCACAGAGGAAAGAAAACCGTTAGCTAAACCACATCAATTCCTTTAGCGCTTGTATTTCTTCCCTGAGATTTCCCTACCACATACATTATTAACCCAGTAGAAAACTTTGCTCACAGTAGATGTGCAGTATCAGTATTTTTGAAGCTCACCTGTGTTTTTCTCTTCCATGTCTGAGCTGGCAAAGTGGTGTTAGATAAGGCATCAGAACAGCACCTTTCGTCCCGAATAAGTGAACGGGGAAATTCCTAGCAGGTATTTTTAGTGATTAGTCGAACACAGGCAGTGAGTCATGCCATGGCAACCTAAACTCAGAATTTCCTCTGCCATGTGACGTTGTGTCACCGGCGCTGACATTATTCTGATGTAAAGTTAAAACAGCGAGCTGCAGACATAGGACATTTTTCCCCTAAATACAAAGGCAATAGGAAGGGATCAGTAGGAAATTGGCTGTTTGAAGATCTGGCTAGGAGCAGGGGACGAAGCCAGGCAGTTCACACACCTGCCAGTTCAGAGATGAAGAGAGCCTTTCCCTTGAGATGCCAAGAAATCAAACCATGTCAAAATGAAGAGATTTCCCCAGCTGTTCCTGAAAAGCTAATTCAGCCCAAGGGGTTCATGCTGTCTGAAACTCCGTGCTCTCTAAATAGAGCATACCTCATGAAGACGTAACTGATATGGGTGAACAGAAGGAACAGATACCAGCAACTGGACTGAAATGGTAATGAACTTTTTCTAACTTCAGAACTTTTTCCCAAAGGGCCCAATAATGAGGTAGCTGTAGCTCTGCCTGCTTCTTTCCCATCTGATTAAGGCCATCTAAGTCTATGTGGATTTGTAAGCTGGCAATAGATGGAAGCTGTGATGCTGAGCTGCAGACCTGATGTTTACAATAATTTGCCTGTGAGATTTTGGTTGTCTTTAGTGTAGATTAAACACAGATTATTTTATGAATTCATCTTGGTTTGTAAGGAGTCTGCAATTTAAATGACAGAAATGCATTGTAGATGAAATTGCCAGGCACAAGCTTTAGTATAAACAGCAATGGGAAAGACACCAACCCTGCAGGGCAGGAGACAGGTTTCAATATTCCTATTTTATTCTAAGGAAGAGGGAATGGAATGCCTGCTGAGTCTGTTATTCTAGAATGTGTTTCTATTGAAAAGACAGCATAAAGTAAGTTGGAATATGAGTTGGGGACTTCTCTATTAACACTTTGTTAAAAAAAATGAAAGCATTCTTAATCTAAATATTTCCATAAACAAGACTGGAATTTGTTACAATGGAAAAACCTTTCTCATGCCCAGGGATAAGTTACAAGCATAGTTTAGCCTCAGGAAGCTGCTTTCTTAGCTCCCTCTGTAAGGAGTGGAGCTGAGCAGGCATCTCTGGAAGACAGTGGGCATCTACATTATATTCTTCAATGCAGTGCCTACAGGTGTTTCTCTTTTTATCAGCTGCAGTGGTGGGTGAGCACTCTTAGTGTTTGCACTGGGAATTAACATGGTGTAGACAGTACACAGATTTCATTTAAATCTTAAATCTCCACTGCTGTGAGTTCCCAACAGAGTAGCCTGAAGAGGCTATTTGTAGTGTCTTCTGATGACCTAGGTGTTCCTTCACTGATAATTCTGGGGGTAACTGGTAGATGGAAACTTGGACATGAGCCGGCAGTGTGCCCTCTCAGAACAGAAAGCCCACTATACCCCAGACTGAAACAAAAGAAGTGTGGCCAGCAGGGCAAGGAGCTGATCCTGCCCCTCTTCTCTGTGCCATGAGACCTCCCCTGGAGCACTGTGTTCAGATGGGGAGTCCTTGGCTCAGGAGAGTCGTGCACCTGTTGGAGTGCATCCAGGGGAGAGACACAGAAATGATCCAAGGGATGGAACTCCTCTCCTATGAGGACAGGCTGAGAGAGCTGGGGCTGCTCAGCATGGAAAAGAGAAGGCTGTGGGGAAACCTGAGAGCAGCCTTCCTAAAGGGGGCTATAAGAAGGAAGGGGACAGACTCATTAGGAGGATCTGTTGCGTTAGGACAAGGGAAAATGATTTCAAACTAAAAGAGGGGAGATTAAAATTAGGAAGAAATTTTTACAAGATAAGGAAGAAGGTTTTACGATAAGGGTGGTGAGGCACTGGAACAGGAAGCCCAGAGAGGTGGTGGTTGCCCCATCCCTGGAGACTTGGATAGGCCAGTCTGAACAGGGCTCTGAGCAACCTGATCGAGCTGTGGATGTCCATGTTCAGTGCAGAGGAGCTGGGCTAAATGACCTTTAAGGGTCACTTCCAAATCAAACGATTCTATCATTCTATAATGATTCTATGATTAAGTGATCTGTCTCCCCTCTTCCATAAACGCATCTATCTCCATTAAAATAGACTCATGCCTTTTTTAAAGCATAAACTAATGAGTGTCACCCAGCAGACAAATAGCAGACATTTCAAATCCCTCTGTAGTCACTAGAAAGGGACTTGCAGGAGGTGACTCATCACTCCCTTATCTGCAATCTGGTGGTATGATCTGTGCCCTAAAAGTATTTATCTCCTCTAGCTACTTAGAGGGTCTACTCATCCATCTTGATGAAGACATCAATGGTACAAATAGCTAAAGTTAAGGAAGATGAAATCTCACACCTGGTAGGGACTGGGCAGGGGGCTAGCACTGCAAATGTGGATTTGAAAGAGGGAATGTTAGGAAAGAGGGGAAGTGTTTCATAAGGGAGGGAATGGTAGGTAAACTAGCTCAAACACAGCTCAGCAAATAGGAAGTGTATGAAGTGGAGAATGGGAAACATTTGTTTTTCTTATTCTGTTCTTTTTCTTTTTTCACTGTGTTTATAGCCTTCTTGGTTCTGTGGTAAAGTCACAGAGCTCAGTTTCTTTAAAGGAAACCCTGTATACAAACTGATAGGAGAACACAGTGTTTGATTTTGTAGATACTGTATGTGAAAGCCTCGTTTTGGTATGTGGCATTTGGTTTTTAAATAGATTTATCTAATTTTTTGCTTAAATCTGTGGCTTCAGTTACACTTGGCTCTTAGGTATTTTCATCTAAATGGAAGTACACATTTCTGAGGAGATTTGGCTTTTTATGCAATGATGGACATTCAGAGTCCTCTGGCTGGAACTTTCTCAGCCTTTCCTTTTGTTGCTATGGAGAATATCCTCTCTGATAATAATTGAACTGGCTGATCAGCAAGTGTCCCTTTCTTGGACAACACTGAAAAAAGGCCTGGTGGGAATCTTGACTTTTGGAATTTAGAACTCATTTCATTTGACTTATGACCTTAGTGTAGAACTGGTCATTGAGATCTTTGTTGGAGCTCTCAAGACTGAAATGGAAATTATTTGTCAGCGTTTATTGCTTTTTCTGACCTTGTGATGCATGGAACATTTTGCCAACTAAAGAAGAATATATATCCTTTTTCTGAGTGTTTGCACTTTAAAAAGAGAGCACGTCAAGAAAAAGCAGCAGATGACAAAGTGCTGGGATGAGGAATGGGGATTTGAGCAAAGAAAGTCAGTAGAGGACTTTGGAAACGTGATTTTGGAGAAGTATCGGAGGAGATGGAAAGAAGAGTAAGTAATCCAGGTTAGGAAATTGTTCCAAGGTTTAAGATAAGGGTCTGGAGATGGAAAACACAGGTAGTTAACATCCAAAAGCTTGGATTTGAAGATGCAGCTGGTGTAACAGGAGAGGCAAAGATACTCAGCTGGACATCAGGAAATAAAACAGTGGGGCCAAAATCATGATACTACAGGGAGCAAGTGATGCTATAGTGAGCAGAGTCAAAGGTAGCTAGTAGTACCTAGTACTTTCTAGTAGTAGCTAGAGCGGATTTTTTGCCATAATAAAAGGTAATCATAGAATCATACAGAATCATGGCAACATTTAGGTTGTAAAAAATCCTTACGATCAAACTGGAAGTGAAGGACATATGGGGACATATGTAGGGAGAAGATCTCTCCATCTCAGAAGCAGATACTGCAGACTTTCTCTCCACAATATTGTTTTTTCCTTAGCAGGATTATTAATTTAACAATTATAAAATTAGTTTTAGATTGTAACTCTATGATGGGCACTTTGCTGCTGGGGATCACTACAACTGGAAGTTCTATAAGCGTATTTGCTCTCTATTTGACCTTAGAAGAAGCACTTGTATGTGGTTGACAACTTTAATTTATTCTGCATTGCATTTCAAATCCATGGAAGCAAGCGCTAATATGCAAGTATAATGGGAAAGAAATTCCTCTCATTTAAATGACTGAGATCTGGTACCCATCTTGTGTGAATGAAATTCAGTTGAATGAAATTCTTCCTTTTGTGAGTTTTAATCCCTTCCAGGTTTGACTTGCAAATATATTCAGTGTGTTCCTGTAAAATGAATACCGAGATGGAAAGGTCGTAGGAGCACAGTCCAGCTTTTATCTTGTATTTGGTCCTCACCTAGCATATGTCTTGTCCATGCCTACAGCTCCTAGGCACTGCTGCTGTGCAGGGCAAATGAGGTAAAAGTGATGTTCTTCAGGAGAAAACCTAAACTTCTCTTTTCCTCTTCAGCACTAAGGTGTAGTTTAAATTAACGACCCTTAGTTTCCCCATATAATGTCAGAGAACTTTGCCCTCTGCAAAGCACTTTGAGACCCATCAGTGGAACTGTTCTTTAAAATAATAGACTTTGTTTTCTTTTTCCCCCAGTGATACTTACTCCCGATAGTTCTTTTTTTTTACAGAAACTCTTGCAAACAACAAGTGTGGCAAGATCTGTTTACTGAACTGAACCTGAAGTATTGGGCAGAGCTGAAAAGAATAAGGCAAAATAACATGAATAGCATTGTGTGTTGGGATTAGAAAGACATGGCTCTTTTTTGACCACTTTGACCTAGCTTGTTTCCTTTTTCTTTGCTTATGCCTGTTCCCAGGTCTCCTTGTTGAACACCATAAGGAATAAACACTCCTTGTCGAACCTCATAAGGAATAAATACAGCAGGTCTTGCAACCACAGTACTTTAGGCATCTATATGATAAAAAGTCCTAAGCTGGTACAAAGGGCAGTGTTTCTACCCATTTGTGTTATTTGCAGGGAGAAATTTATATAGACATAAATTATTATGTATGAGCACTGGGAGAGACATTCAAAATAAATACAGGGACCTGAAGGAAGAGAAGCTTAGAGGTACAGCGAAGAATGCAACGCTATGCATTTATTTATTCATCAAAGAACTAGATCATGTAAAATTGCATAAAATGCAACTACTTAACACCTCACAATTTTTTCCAAAACCCAGAAAGATTTCTGATAAAATGAGACTTGTCAGCAAGAACTCTCACAATGTCTCCTGGGCACAGTAATACAGAAAGCAAGATATAGGGACCTGACTCATCCCAGAAGCGATCCCATCCATTTACATATCTCTGGCTGAAAGTCTCACTGCGATGCTCTCACATGCAGCACTGGAACAGCTGCCGTGGGCAGTGGTACTTCATTTGGCAAACAAAATACCCCGCATAGGAAAAGGTTCAGCCTTTACAGTCAAAATTATTTAACCAGAATGAAATCAGCTGAGGGTGAAATATTTGTTAAAGTAAGTAGTTCTGCATTAACGGGCTGACCTGTTTGGTTATAAGCATCCCAACCTTTCCTTAAGATGCCTTGACCTTAGAGAAAGACATAGCCCTGCTGGAGATGATCCATTAGCAGTTAAAATATCAGTTTATCCAAGACCTGACTTTAGGCTGTGTCTGCTCACACACCTGAACCTAGGCGTCACCAGCAGATACAGAAGGAAATGCCACATTTATCCTGAGAATGTAAGTTTCATCCTCCTCAATAAAGCAGTTTAAAAGCAAACACACTGATATATCACCAGACCATTCCCTAGTCCACACAATTGTCACAATAAATAAGCCAAATATAAGCAGTTTTATAATGTGTACACGTATAAAACTGTGCTGAATGAATTAGCTGCCTCCATTTATATTTTATAGGTGCTGCTGTTTGGGAGGTGTGGCTGAAAGGATATTTGGTATCTTTAGTACCTATAGCAAACTTGGATGGCACATTTCAGCTAATAGCAGGGCTATCAATTTTACCTACAGAAGCAATGATATTTCAGTGTCTATTTTTATATTTCCTAATGTTACGTACAAAATGGAAAAACAAATTCAGAAGCTGCCTGAGAAGCCCAAAGTTGCTTTGATCTGCCCACTGTTCCAGTGATGGGTTGGAGGATACATACATTACTCAGACAAAAGTATCCCGTGCCGCTCTGGATTGCCTCTGACTGATGCTTTGTGGGCACAAAACCCATTCCTCTCATTTTCTTAGAATAACAATTCCTTAAGTGCTTAACATCTTTCCTTACCTGAAAGGAGTCAGGATGTTGCGAACATCCTCCAGCAGCCACCACGAAAATGCAAATCATATTTTCCCTCCCCAAAAAGCAGAAATAGTCATTTACCTGCCCTTGTCCCCATGATGGATCCAAGCAAGAGCCACATCAAAAGGCGCTTGAGCTCCATGGGACTTGTTTACATCTTTCCTCCGAGGATGGTGAAGTTTCTGAGAAGCGATGGGTTGGTGCTGGCTGAACCTACAAGCTATCTACTGCATGGTTAGCCCTAGAACTACCAAGGACTAGCAAGGACTCTGTGGTCAGCAAATGGTTGTTTCACTGACTGGCTCCGCAGAGAGATTAAAGGCTGCTCTCTCTTCAGGTATTAGTAGCTTTTATCCAGGAAATCAAACTTAATGCACAGCGCCGCAGTGCGTGCCATCGTGTGGAGGAAGTGGTTTGACACATCAGAGCTGCTGACTCCAGAACTGTTCCTGCAGCTGAGGGCAGTAGAAGGGACAAAATATTAGCAGGTTGGTGCAGCCACCCAACTCCAAACATGCAGCTGAACGAGCATTTGGGAAGGATCATCACCATAGTATAGCTGTCTGGTGTATGAGCGTGGGTATTAGACACAAGCTGTGCGCTCTACCTACAAAGGAGAAAGTCCCAAGGGATATTGCTTTGGCTTTTTGGAAGTCTATCTGCTTGTAGTGAAGCCCCACTCCATTTGTCTTTTGATGTATGCAGCTCCTCTGAGGCAGCTGAACTTCTGAAGGAAGGACATTTGACCCCCCAAAAAACCTATAAGAATGAGGTTGGCAGGTTTGGAAATGGCTTCTCTTGTTCGTAAATTGTCTAGGTTTCAGCTTCAGCAAAACCGATTCCTACAAATGGAAAACTGGAAATGAGGAAATATTGTGCTTTATCTCCATGCAGTTTTTCTTTAGCCATTCCCACAGAGATAGTTATCAGAACCTTGAGAATCAGTTGAGATAGACAACATAAAAATGGATTTAAACTGCTTTTGTTGTTTTTTTTTTCCCCCCACTGGTTTGGATACAACCTATAAAATGCACTACTTATCTGTTCACCAGGGATTCCATGCTCCACAGGTGGCCATTGCCTTTGTTCCAGTAGCGAGGACACTTTCACCAAATTATTTCCCATATGTAATAGGATAATAGGAAACACTCATACCAAAGCCCACTGAAAGACCTGGAGAGATTTGGTCTTTGCACATCTGTCTGACAGTCATAGGTCCTAATTTGAGCACCTTTTTCCAAGGTGCTGAAAGATATACAACTGCATATGGGTCATCTGGGTTAGGAAAATGTATTTAGTGTATAGCACTGAGAGAAATCCCAGATTCACTTCCAATTATTTCATCTGTTTCTTGCCTGGTTGAACTATTGACTTTCATAGCTATTTCATAGAATCATTATGGCTGGAAAAGACCACGAAGGTCATCTAGTCCAACCGTTGACCCACCACCACCGTATCACTAAACCACGTCCCTCAGTGCCACATCTGCCCTTTTCTCAAATGCCTCCAGGGATGGTGACTCCCCCACCTCCCTGGGCAGCCTGTGCCAGCGCCTCACCACTCTTTCTGAGATTAAATTTTTCCTAAAATCCAACTTGGATTTTGCAAGACGGGGACCATTCCTGCAGCCCCCTCATGCCAATCTTCATCCCCCAGCTATTCTAAATTCTGGCAGTCATTAAATGAGCGCAGACCCTGAGAGAAGGGCAGCAGATGCGGATTCTTCACTAGCTACATTTTTTTTTCTCTTGCTGGCCAAGGTCTTTTTCGGAAGGTAAGCTGCGAGCACTTTCATGCTACCATTTACTTTCAAGCAGCAAATCTCAGTGTAGGTGGATAATAGCCGCTAAGATTTTATTAGAAATGGTGAGTTTTTCTCCAAGCAAGAGCACGCTATGTACAGTCAGATGGAAGGAACGGTGACCCCAGGTGGTTAATTGCTACAAGCACAGTTTGCATGAGAAAGACCCGTAATTCAGCATTTAGGCCTTTTAAAGGTCAGAAAAACGGTTGCTGCTTGTGAGAGCAATTAGTTAGGTCAGCTTTGTGAAATAGGTCAGCGTGCTGAGCGATTCCTGGAAAAAACAGCACTGCTTCTGCCAGCAAAAAGTGTTCAGGTGCCCTAAAGCAGAGCTGGGTACAGAAAGGGGGGGGAAGGGGGGCCAAGAGCGGAGGAAAGATATGTAGACAGAAAAAACACAGGGTTTTATAAGAAAAAATTACAATTGGTGCTATAATTTAGATGATTTGTAACAGAAATGTGTGACAAAAAAAGGAGGGTAAGTGACGAAAAAACTCAGAAGTGGTGGAAACCTGTTCATTGCAGGGGAGTTGGACCAGGTGATTTTAAGGGTCTTTTCCAACTCAAACGATTCTCTGTTTCTATGAAACCTGGATAATGATGGAGAGAACTAGGAATTTCTTGAGCACTGAGGAAGGTGGTAAAAGAAGATGCTGGTGTCTGTGCTGGTAGTTGAGTGTTCTCAAAATGGTCTCCAGGGTTTGGCTGCTCAGAAAGTGCTCTCTTTCAGCAGAGGGCTGGGAGGAAAAGAGACCACCGCATGGTCTCAGTCTCAGAGACAAATGGGGATGGCAAAGCCAGATGTTGCAAACTATTTTTATTTTTAAACAGTGCCGCAAGACCAAGAGAGATGAGAGGCAATGGCCTTCAGTTGTACCAGGGGAGGTTCAGGCTGGATGTTAGGAAATAATTATTCTCAGAAAGAGCAGTAAAGCATTGGTAAGGCTGCTCAGGGGAGTGGTGGAGTCACCATCCCTGGAGGTGTTCAAGAAATGTGTGGATGTGGCACTGAGGAACACCGGGTTAGTGGGCATGGTGGGACTGGGTTGAGAGTTGGATTAGATGAGCTTAGTGGTCTTTTCCACTTAATGATTCTGTGATTCTAAGATGCAGAAAAGGAGTTGTCAGAGAGCAGAATGCAGACTCAGTTCCAGCCTTCCTTAGGTCTATGCTTAATGAGGGCCAATTAAAATCCCTCAAAAAATTCTCTTAAAAATCTTACTGTTGGAAGTCCTTCGATCTGGAGCTCTGATCAGTGGAGGCTCTAAGTTCACCTACCCTGCACCTGATGCAGCTTTATCTGCTGGAAAATAGCAGAATCATTCAGAAACTGGAGAGAAAGCAGAAATTCACAGAGCCCTGCATCAAGATCTCCCAGGAGACACATTTCCTTTATTTCAGCATTTCAAATAAAACAGATTAGTATTAAGTTTTCAGCTGGGCATTGTTTTTTAATAAAACCTATGGTGTTGTAAGCAAAGACAAGTCCACTTAAAGAAGTGCTGTGATGTTTTTGCAACATGGTCCATTTTAAAACAGTGGTAAATAGCCATTGAACTCACTAGAATAAGCAAGCTTTGTGCTTTATTTCTTTAATTCAACTGTTCCTCTGTGACTCATTCTTACCTAAACCCTCTGTTGAAAGGAGTAACATTTCATATGGACCTTCTCAGGACATGGGGTGCATGAATAGCTAACTAAATGCTGTTACTCTGTATGTTTCTTACATTTCCTTGAAAATATGGTGAGGGTGGTTAATAACCAAAAGTTGGTTTTGTCTGTTTCGTTTTTTACTTAGGAAGAACTATATGGGGAACCTCACCTTAGGCATGGGAAGCAGTGCTACACTACAACAAACAGCTGCAGCTCAGATAGTCTTTGCACTTAAATCACTCTTGGCTTCTTTTACAGCTTACTTACTGATTAGTATTTTCAAGAAAATTCATTACAACGACATGATAAAACAGGTTTTTGCCCCACAGTGATAGCCAGATCAGCTCTACTTTCTTTCTTTCAGACACTCTTATTTTCTGGCCCAAATCTTGTCTGCAGTGGAAAAGATGCACAAAAGATACACACAAACACAATATTTTTTGCTCTACCACCACCTTGAGGTATGAAAGTTTTCTCTAAATCTGGAGGATGCTCAGTGCAGAGAGAAGCTTTAGGAATGGAAGAATCTAAAAAAAGCATCTGCTGTCAGCTTTCAGAATTTCAGAATTAAGCCAAATGCGGGAATGTATTCACAGAGATGACAAAAATTACATGTTTGGCACAAAGGACCTTCCTATCCTCCACAACAACATCCAGCTCTGCTGCAAAGCAGAATCACAGAATCATTAAGATTGGAAAGGACCACTAAGATCATCTAGTCCAACCATCAACCCATCAGTGTGAAAATACGGGGAAATCCTGGTTATGCCACATGTTAGAAATGATCATCAGAAATATTTCCCCGAGACCTAGTTATGGTGACCAAATTTTTTTATCTACTTTTTATTTCCCATAAAAATGAGAAAGAGCTGACACGTGGCACACAGATTTTGTACCTTAAGTGGATCATATTTGATGAGGTCAACAAGGACTCTGGTCACAGTCAAGAGAGAACTGCATGGTCCAGATAGTTGTCGAAGTTCTTTCTTGAGTCAGTAGAGAAAGTCACAAGTGCAATCACAGGGTGATTCACCTCTTCTGGACATTGACATCTACACGATGAATCACCCATCCAAACTTCTCTCCATCCCCCCATCTGCAGACCTTTCAACCAGCATAACCAACTTAAACCAACCATGAGACTCTTACATGGCTATAGCTGGGTGACATGGATCCATCCCAAAAATCCACACTGAACTTCAAAAGGAAGCTTAAATTGATTATTTATTGACTATAAACAGTCTCACCTGTCAACCATCCTGGGCATTGTTCATTATGCTCTCATTAACTATTTCTTTCACTGATGCCATGCTCTGTGATGAGGACCATAAAGTTGAAGGGAACCTCTGGGGTCTGGTACTCAGTGCTGGATAAAATCCATCAACCATCTCACTCATTGTCCTTTACAAACTGATTATTCTTTATTTCAAAAGTTGGAGTGTATGTGTGTATTGAAAGGGACCTGGTGTGCTCCTGCCTCTGTCAGTAGGTATCAGGAGATTTTCATCCTCCAGAACAAATCCAAGAATCGACATCTCTCCTTTCTCAGTGTTTTGAATACTTCTCACCATAGCTGTCTCCATGAATATTTATTATACTATGGCTCACTGCCAACAAGTTGAGAATATGGGCTTTTTGTTCGCATCCACAGAGATATAGGAAATTCTGTTTTTCTGAAACACAGAATGCTTCTTTGCATCAAAATTCTCACTGTTGGACAAACAGCTTTAAGCTGCCTATGTAAGACCAGGCCAGGACAAAGAGACCGGGGTCACATAGTATCCCTGAAGATCCTTCATGTGAAATAATAATAATAATAATAATAATAATAACAACAATTAAACAAAAGCTACCCTCTTCCCTCTCAGGTCAGTGTGTGCAAGATCCTGAACCCAAAAGATTCATGCAGTTTCATACATAAAACATAAGCACAACCTAGCTGGATCAGGCCATTTTCCACTAATATCCATGGATGTTACATTACTTACAGGCTGCATCTCTGTCCATGCATTTTGGATCTATTTACGGACTACCATCAACTGTGTAATCCCCATTTGAGTCTGTCAGTACCACTGTCCTCCACAACCTTGTCTGGCAGCAAACTGAAGGAATATTCTGTACCAAAAAACCACTTCCATTTTTTTCTGTTTTAAATGGATCTACCGTTTCTTTTCCCTTCTGTTACTGTAGGATTTGGTGGCTTGTTTACTCTCACCTCCATAATGCAGTTAACCTAACTCGTCAGCCCCATGTTTTCCCTCTCTTCATATCAAAAGTCCCAGATCTGTGCTGTCATTCTTTGTAAGGCAACTGTTCCATCCCTGTGATCATTTAATTGTCCTTCTCTGGACCTTCTCCAATTCCACTAAGTCATTTTTGAGATGCAGTGATCACAATAGCACATGTGGTCCCACCAAGGTTTTAGATGGCAGCAAAACGTTGTTCCCAGCCCATCCCCAGTGATGGAAGCCGACATTCTGTTGGCTTTTTTAGCTGTTGGTGGTATTCTCTAAAATCATCAGATTAGTGTGCAGCAACGGTCAAAATACATTCTGTTATTTCCTTGCAGGAATCCAACACCAAGCACATTATTATTAAAATAAAACAACATCTAATGAGCAGATCTGGAGGAGACATAATTTTTAAACTTTTCTTTCTCCTCAGACTTGGTGTCTGGCTGAGCTTCTGGCTTACAGGAAGAATTGTGTAAAAATGGATGAGCACACTGAATGGCACTGATTAAATGTCAGAAGAGAATGATGTAGTGAAAGGTGTTTCCCAAGTTATACTGTGAGTCTTCGTCTATTCGGTGTTTTCAAGTTATCCGGACCATGAATATAGACAATACTTGCTGCATCTGCAGAAGGTACAAAGCCAAGAGAGCACATGAATATATTAAAGGGCAGGAAGGGAATTCAAAATGACCACAATATACTGGACAAAAAAAATCTGGTTGCAAATTAGACAACAGGTGTGAGTAGTACATGTAGACAGAATGAAACATCCTACCTACAAAACTGAACAGATGCATCACTGATTAGGTGGCTCTTCTTCTGAAAACAAATTGGGGCTCGCATGTAAAAAGATCAAATCACTCACTTAAAAAATGTAAATGTAATTCTGAAATGTAGAAAACATGCAAGCAATTGTTTGTTTGATGCTGTGACAATAAAGCCATGGATAGGATGTTGTGTAAGCATGGACCAGCAGCAGACAGCTAAGAGGAAAGCAAGAAGGATGACAAAAAGGTCTGGAAAACATGACCTCAAAGGAAAGACTGGATAACTTGAGACTGAGAGAGGAATGATGACGGAGAAGGGGAAGAAAGGAATAAGGTAACAGACCTTGGTAATGGTTGGTAATGATTGAGGTGGAGCAGTTTCTGCCTGGGCACAGCATAAATGACCCCTCAATTTTTTTTCCAGATCTAGATTCTAGGGTCTGTTAAGGATACTCCTCCATTTCTGGACACTGCAAGCTACAATCAGTGCTCTCAACCTATAATTTTTACTCAGAGAAAGTCCTTCTGCATTATCATTAACTCTTATTTGCCACCTATCATTCTATGATTCTACGATCTAACCTACCTCTCTGGGCAGTCTCAGAGACCAACTGATTTTTGTACCAACCATTCTTTAGCCCAGAGAAAGTGCTTAGCCTTCCTTTTTACATGAGTTTGTGATTGTACTGGGTCTATACATGTGTATAACATAATGATGTTGTTTGCTGAAGTAGAATTCAGACCGAAACTCTGTGTAATATCTGTCTTGGACACTGGATATGCAGTACCTGCCATTATCTAACCAAGAAAAAGAAGGCTTTCCTCCCTAGACACCAAAAATGAAACTCTCCACACTTTTAGAATCTCACAGAGGAAACGTCTATACCCGAGCTGTCTGTCTAGACTCCCTTTACTGTCAACTAAGACATATAGACTCAACTAGGGCATGACTGTATCTCAGAAAATGTTTTAAATAGGTCAGATGAAACATGCCCTCTAAATATCTGTTTTTCCATGTTGAAAATGAAGAGGATCTAGGTGATAAACTCAGACATAAATACCCCATATCTTAGGCATCTGAAATCAGAGGGATGAGTCTGACCTCTGCGATACTACTCCTATCCTACCATTGGGCACTCACAGTGCCACAACCATAAGAGAACCTACCATAGCTGAAGACCACCATTAGAAATATTTCTAATGGCAGCTTTCTAATTCTTCTTCAGTTTTAGAAGTGGGCCAAGTGCTTCTCCTTAGGAGGCAGTTCAGTTAAGGCAGAGTTAATCTCAGCAGTATGAATTTTGTTGAGTCAGCCCTGAAGTTAACATCTCATAGGAAGCTGTTACAGATGTCCCAAAACCTGGGGTTGAATACTACACCATAGAAATAAATGTGAGTGGTTGCATTTCGGTTCTTCGATATTCTTAATCCAGTGCCTTTTCCCTGAGAGTGAAAAAATTTGTACTGCAGAGATTTTGAAGATTCCTTACAGAAATGTAAGAACTTTTAAATGCAAATACTAGAGGTGGGAAATGTTTAGAAAAGTTTTTCAGCTAGGCTAAGTTGGAGGTTTCTAAATCTAACCGCTAACCAAGAAATGTTAGTGTAAGAGTGAGAAAATTGGTGTGGTCCTGAGGAAGGAAGTAGAGTGAATGTAGAAAGGCCAGGATACATTTTGCATCAGCAAGGCTGAAGAAATAGAAAATATGACTTGGTCCTCTATGAGCATAAATTAGTTTGCCCATTATTCACTGCAGATTAAGGAGTCGTGCCTTTGTTTTTGCTCCTAATGAGGCCCAGCATTCTTTTATAACATCCTTTCGAAGAGTCCCCAAGCTTCTTCTTACAGCATCAAGAGCAATCCTTCAAATTAGTGCCAGAGTAACCCAGGCTGAGAAAATGCTGCAAAAGTCAGACCTCATGCCTGGAGACATCATTCTAAAGCACTCCTTTCCTGTGGATGCTTCAGGATTTTCTCTTTGGAGTGTATTTATACTGCAGATTTAGCTGTTCTCAAATACTGCAATGACACCAGCATTCAAGGACATGTAGACAAAGACGATCTAAAACAAGGCAATTAAGTGTTGCTCTGGCTAATGAGGGAGAACTGATGCTAGTAAACAGAGCTGTAAGTCTGAAAAGAGACACTTATGTGTGAAATACTAAATAGTTGGCTGGTTTCCTTTCTGTTGGGTTAGATTTCTGTGACCTTACTTTATTGCTGTTACCGTAATATTGTTTTCATGGACCAAGCACTATTTGTGCAGTGGAGAAGGTGTGGGGTTGGGATAGCTACTGTGGGATTAGCACACTTGGTCTGAGGATACCCACCAAACCTTAACTCTTGGCTTTCAGTTGCCGCAAACAAACTCTATATGCTGCAATTAGTAGTAAAAAATGTCTTGGAAGTTGTGCTGTTCAAGCCTCTGATGGTCAGTGCCCCTCTGGGGCTTGGGAGGACAAGGAAGGAGAAATGTGATCCAGAGAGGATCGAGCTGAATGAGATACATGCTAATGAAGTGCAAGGAGGTATTTCCATAAAACAGCTTTTATCTGATGTCCTGTAGCTGTTCCTTGGAAACAAACAAACAAACAAAAATACCAACAGAACAGCTATGTATTAGTCTGCTAAACAAAGTCAACAAAGTCAATAAAACTCCACTTACCCTGAGGAAATAAATAAAAGTTCATAAATAAAAGTTCGCACACTTTATAGCCAGACCTATTACCCTGTTCATGTGACCAAGGAAGGGCCAGCCTGGTGACTGGCTCTGGAGGCTGTAGAGTACTTGCTCATGCATGGCAAATGGCCTCACACTTTCCCCCCTGCACCAGGACAAGGCTCATTGTAACTATAGAGCATTTGGTCCTGAATAAGGGTCCTTGCCCCAGGACTCTGAGCTGAAATGGTGCATGCAATCGGCTTCAAAACTAGTTGCATTTCCCAACTGGACAAGAAATATGCAAACTTTGCTGAAGACCAGTTTCCCTCAGCAGCATCCCATCACATCTCAGATGGTTTCATGCTTCAAAAGGGTACAGTAACACTTAGAGAAAGCAAGGGATCAGATGGAAAAACTACATGTGGGCTCCTTCACTTCTCCTCTGGACGTGCATAAACTCTCTGTTGGTACCTTTAATTTTCACAGTTCAACCTATTTTGATCATTTCATGATGATAATCACAGGTAGTCCTATTGAGAACAGAGTTCTATGAAGGCAGCATCTGTGCTGTAGGGAACTTGCTTTTGCAAGGAGGTTGGACTAGGTCTCCAGAGGTCCCTTCCAATCCCTACGATTCTGAGATTCTGTGATTAAACAATCTTAACATTAGACGCTCTGTCCTAAAGTGCATGCTCCAATCTCCTACATCTCTTTATTTCTAATTACCAAAGATGAACATTTCCTAATCTGGAGAGTTCAACTTGTAACTGTCTTTAAACACAGAAATGTTTCATAATGCAATTTACTTATTGTTTTAAAGTAGAAGAAAATAGCCTTTCAAAGTGAGGATTTTGAGGGCAGAGGATTCACTTGTCCTGGTGTTACACTGAGGTTGATGCCACTTGAGTTGAAGCAGTGAAGAGAGGACCAGGTTTCCCAGGACTGCTTTAGTTTGTATCCATCAGATCCTAACTGGTGTTTGCTCAGCTGCCCTCAAGCCCATCCTCATTACATCTGTTACATGCATGATGAAAACAGTAGCATTAAAAAAAATACGTAATAATAAATCATTAACTGTTTTTATGGAAAACAGTGGAAAACCCAAAACAATTGATATGACTAATAAAAAAAGCACAGAGAACACTCCTTGATTCAGAGTGTTTTGCCAACTTATTTAAAGTTAGAAAAGGAAGGTACTCTAGATGCTATGTCAGATACATGCAGCCCAGATACTGCAGGAAGAACAGATAGAGGACAATACAAAAATATAAAGCATAGTAAAATGATGGTATCTGCCTGCTTGGCTGTGTGTATTCGTACCATGTCCACCAAAAAGAGCATATCTGTAACATGACTCTTAAGTGGAATTTACATTTGCGTGAATACACTAAAATAGAAAGATTTCCTTTCCAGTTCTTGGTCCAGTCATCAGCTCACATAACCTGAACTTTTTCTCACTTTATTGAAAAAAATACAAATCTTTCTAGTGACAGAGCTCGGAGTATTTTCTGCTATCTTCAATGAGCACTGGCCTAGAGATTTGCTAGTTGAACTCCAGAGAGAGAGGAGAGAATATGGTGGAACGAGGCAAGTACCAAGGACATAGCTTGCTTCGGCTCAGCATAGCTTCTCACCATGGCTCAAATAACTGAGAAAACAGATGAGCTAAGCAAGGGACAGCTTGTTGAGAATGGCCTGCCACTGAAGGGAGTAAGTGTCAAAAGATAAGCCCAGATGAGATGGCTAAGAGTGCCTCATACTAATTTTGGTCTCTCTAGCTCTGAATGTGGTCAGGGGAAAGCACTTCTCTGCCTTCCCTCTGCCCAAACCCAATAAAGTGTTGATAACAACACATTTTTAATAAAAATCATGACTGTAAGTACAGGGATGTCTCTGTGTTCTCCTGTTTAGTGTCATGCAGCCTTTGAGCAAAGACAATACAGTAGAAGTCTTTGTTCAGAGCAGTTCTAATTCTGAATAGCTAGAAAACAACTAAGCAGAAACTTAGTTGAAAAGTTTTCTAACTTATATTTAAAAAAGAAAGAGAGAGAAGAGCTTCATTTGTTTTTGCTTCAGGAAGCTCTCCGCACCAACAGAGAAGAAAGTCCCTTTCTAAAATAACAAGAAATTCATTAGCACTTCTTGTACTTTTTTAAGGTCACCATTATAGATATTTTTGATAACACATCCTTTTACGTGCATGTGGTCTGCTCTGACGGTGGAGATAATGCTGTTTACAAGGTTCTTACCCAAAGAGTGGGTTTTTCTTCTTTCTGATGTCTTCCTTGTTTTTCAGGAACAGAAGGATAGATGATGTTCACATCTGGCTGTGGTTCATTTATGGCTAAGGTCTTGGTTTTCTATAAACTGGAAAAATGGAGAAAAACAAGACACGTGGTGAACATTCCCTTCAAAAAGATGAAAGTTCAGCATCCAACGTTCCTCATGTTGCCATGCATGATGCCATGGGACCAGATTATTAGGTACCCTATCTCTGGCTTCAGTGTTATGTCTTAAGAAACACAGGAATTCCTAGGTTGGTCTAGATTCCTCATCAGTGTAACTCAGTATCAAGCCTTTTTCCAATAATCAGAATATCTCCAAAGGAAGAAGCAAGAAAACTCACCTAAAATGCTGAATAGTCTGCCCTTGCCATTAAGCATGTCTTAATTTCCAGTCACTAAGGTATTTCATAACATAGAAAATTCAAGTTTTTCTCTCTTGCATGGGCTGGCATCCTCTGAATAAACACATAGCACTTTGTACCTCATTTCAGCAGTACATTGTGAATTGTAGTTACCAGAAACCCCAGGGCACACAAACCTCTTTACGAAATTATGGCTATGAACAAAAATAACTGCTAGGACACAAAATGGAATATGGAAAGTGTCCCAGTAAAAGTAGAAAGTGTTCTTTCGTGGAATGCCTCCTGGAGATGATTTGTCTCCTGTCCATAGCTCATGCTTGAAAACTTACCGGATATCTTACTGTTAGACAACTACAATTGGATGAGATGAAATACACTGTAATTGTATAAGGCTTCTTACCAGATCTTACATGTCCATATATCCAATACAGACAGTCCTATTCTGAAGGGAGTGTGGGATATATCATTGCTAAACAGCTGGGAAATGCTGCCTGGAGCTTGCTGTAGGTCAAAACCCTAAAGCAGTACCATTTAGACCAGACTGGTCCATTCCCAGTGTTGAGGATGAGGATGTTTTAGTATACCTGTTCCTGTTTGGACAGAGAATTTCCATGGTGGAGGCAATCTGGAAGGGTTTGCATGTAAGTCCTCTAGGACTCTCCAAGTCTTCAAGGACTGATCCAAACCAGCTGTCCTTCACTCAGCAGATTCTCAATATAACAGCTTAATCTTAGCTTCAAAAACTGAGAATATCAGCGTTATTCACTTGGACACCGGGGCCAAGGATGCACCACATCCTTCACACAGGAAGAAAGAGCCATATTAAAAATAAGCGAAAACATGACCCAGCACAAGAAGGCTCTATATATCGGAAAGAAGTTGAATTTCTGTTTAAAAACTGGCAATCCTTTGCACATTCCAGGTGAGATTTTGGTTCAGGGGAAATATCCAACTCTATCCACTGACCTAGGAGGAGTGATCTGAACATCTGGCATGGTGCTCCTCTATGGGAAAGGTGTCAACCGGAATCAGGCAGTAGGAAATTCACTGGGATGAGGTTGAGCAAGTGGCTTATTCAGGGAACACAGCAGGTGCCACAATCCACCTGTGCTTTACAATTCCCAAACTATTTCTAAATAACTAAGCGGGGAGGAGGAGAGGGAATCCTTTTGCACATTTTCTCAGTGATCAGAACACTGGGTAAGTAATACAGGGCAAGCTCAGATGCTAAGTCCTCTCCTTGGTCTCACGTTTCTGGAGAAGTATTGCAATAAAAAAAATAAAGGAAATAATCACAGATATATCGAATAATTCAGACTGCAATAGAGTGTCAATTAAATCTGCTGTTTAACGTAAGATTAGTTAACAGATCACCCTTGATTTTAGAGTTTTATCCAGTTGGGTCTTGAAAATCTCAAAGGATGGAGATTGTACAACTTTTCTGGACAACGTATGACAACCCACAACCATCTTAGTGCTTGTCAATTAACCCCAAGTAATCCTGTTTATACAGAGAGATTCATGATGGATGTCTTCAGGGGCTTCAGAGTATTCTGTTTGAACCTTAAATTCTTGGATTTAGCTGTTTTGGACCGAAAACGACTGTTCACAAGAAGTTGATACAAATCTTGCAGCAAGCGGAAGGGCAATCTTACCTATATGTAAATCATGGGTACAGATGCATTTCCAGAGCGATGTCATATCTCTCATTAACAGCCCACTTTTCTTAGAATTTAACCTCAAATCCAGAATTGATAGTGTAGTTAAAGAAGAAACAGCACCTGTAGATTTGGATGGAGCTTTCATGCAGGTGTTTCAATGGATGTTGAATATTAAAGTTTGAGACTCCTTCCATTTTTCGAGGACTCAACTTGAGATCCATTCATTTGCAGAGAATTGATGCTCAGAATGCTTCAAATGGTTTCCAGTCAGAATCTCAAAACAAAAGGAGATGAATTAGTGTCATTATTGAACCTGCAGCATATTCAAGTAATATTTTGGGATGGACAATCAAAGAAATTAGACGGTTTTAGAAGGAAGTCGGCACTTTCACATGGTAAGAGGTTCACTGAATTTAAACAGTGGCTTTTCCTGGCATAAGATCTTCAAATCTGGAGACACGTCTACAAGTCTAATAGCGAAGGATCTCCACTGTAGTACTTAACATCGTTTGACCTTTAAAAAGGAGTGGAAGTTCCTGAAATTTTTTAACAATATAACAGTTCAGCCAAGGTTTGTCTCTGACTGTAGAAGGAGAGTAAAAGAAAGACAGTAAGACCAGAGAGAAAGCTTTCATTGCAGGCATGCTCAGTCATGGCTGGGAAGGCAGGCAAGCAGCTTGCAAAGCTAATCCTTTTACTTCTCTTCCAAGCCCTCCCGCGCTGTTTCTCTTCGCTTCCAAAATCTTTCTGAAAGCTTCTCATTTTAAAGATGATGAACAATTCAACAAAGGTTTATTATATATATATATATTTATTTATTTTCTTTTCCCTCCCTCTTTATTTTCACAAAAACAAACACAACACTCCTGGAATGCCTCCAATTTTCTTGATGCTCCAGTGGCATTTTAAGCACAGAAGAAACCCTCATCTTTGGCACTAAGAGTCCCTTCATGGCTGACACGGGGTATCTGAATAACTTCCCATCCAAAACCTTTCTCTAGCAGAGCAGCACAACTATTTTTTTTCCTTCAATGACGGCAGACGTCCCATCTGCACTGAGTCTGGTCATGTGTAATATTTTCACTGTTATATTTTCAACATGTTTTCTGAGCTCTTCAAGCTCGAGACAGCGATGCTAGAACAAAACAGTCGTGTCGTCATTTATTGTACTCTTCCCCATCACCAGCCAAACAGAAACACTTCACTGCGCAGTGCCAATAGCAACACAGCTTTCTATAGTTGTGATAAAAAACATCAAAATTAGTCTTTCAGACACATTAATCTGTGATGAAATATTTATCTTCCGGGATATTTCTTATTCATTCTCATGGTGGAACTGAGCCAAAATGTGAAATTAGGTAAAAACGTGAAGCCAGTAAAAATTAGGTAAATTTTTTTCCGCAGTTTGGGTCATTTTATATACAGCAAAATATATAGTTTTCTTCGTTCTTTTGTAGGTATTTCCACCTATTCCCTCAGCAGGAGGAAGAATATGTCAAATGTTTTGTATCACTGTTCTCAATTCTTTCAGGTCATTCCTCCTTGGAGATTTCCCAAACCTGAACTGATCTTCCTGAGCCAGCATTAAATTCCTACTGGCACTGCCCTCCTCATATTTCGTTTTGCCATCCAGACAATGCTGAATGCCACTGGGAAGATGACAGCGACAATCAAGCAGTTCTTTCCTAAAGGAGGAAATAAATAAGCAAAACATGCAGAATGGGTTGAAGGCTCTGCCTGAGCCAATGCAAACAGCACAACGTGCAGTGGGGTCAGCTGGCAGCGAAACCCTCAGCTGGAAACCATAGCGCCATCTCATGGGCTTCACCCACCTTCCGAACCCGATGGACCCCTCTCGGAGCAGCCTGGTGTTCTAGCGCCCTGCTGCTGTCTCCGTGCTCCCCACCCACACGGTCACCCCAAAGGTTGCGACGCACTGCCCCCTAATGTCATTTTGGCATATGAGCAGCCCACGTTCTCCGAGGATACCTAATGAACAACGCAAAAGATCAACCCCTCCTCCAGGACCTCCTCTCATCCCTCTTCAGTGCCATTTATCCTCCAGAGCGTCCCACAGCACACAGATCCACGATTTCTATTTCTTTTCCTCCACCTTAGAGATCACCATCAGGGTGAAGAAATGAGATCGCAATATTTCCCTTTTTTTTTGGTACCATTTTGGATGTTGGATGCTTTCTGGGTCCCCTCCAACTGCCTCTTTTCCACTGACATCTGATGTCTTCAAGTCTATACACTGTGTTGTTGCTTCTTGGGGGTGATTGATGCCCAAGAGTGCAGATGGCCATTCAAAGTACACATGCGTGCTGCATTTATATTATGTTTTCTTCTTCTTCTTTTTTTAATTTAGTATTTCCAGCAGCCTGTTTGCTTTCTTGCCTCCCTCAGAGCACTGAGTTGGCATTTCTAGCAAATTATCCACAATGAATGCAGCATCCCTTCAAAGGCAGCAGCTGATTTAGAGCCTGCCGCTGTGTGTGTTTTGTCAGTGCTATTTTCTCTTGCGTGCATTGCTTTGCATTCATTAACATTGGGTCCCATCTGCCATCTCATCACCCAGCCAGCTCTATGCCATCCTTCTGCAACTTTGTGCTTTCAGCTTCTGGCTGATTCCACTGTCTCTCCATCACTTTTTGCTCCTGCCTGTAACCCCTCTACGTGGGGACTTCTACACTTTGCAGCATGCCGATTCCTTTACCTGCCTGCAGCTGCTCCGTGCTTTCCTGAAATTAACAAGGTGAATTTTGTCATCTGCCCATCTCCTATGCAAGTATATTGTGGGTATTCCTGCAAGGAGGAACAGATACATTTTGATCCACATCAGATGCACTTTCCAGACTTACTTAACCAAGACTTGTTTCTCTAGCGATTTATCTGATTCATTGCTTTAGTAGGCAGTTATTTATAGGTCTAATAATTCAGTCGGTACCCTCCCTGTTGTGACTTGTTCCCAGTCTGCCTAGCATGAACTGAAATTTCCCATTATGACTGCATTTTCTACCTTTGCATGCTCTAATCTCTTCCCCATGACTTTCACACTGCGATATTGCGCTGTGCTGTTTCAGTGCAGCGTTTCAATCCACAGTGATTTTTCTCAGTACCTTTCGATGCAATTAACCGTTTGATTCCTCCCTTTAACATAGGATACCGGTCTTTTCTCAATGGGATTCTGTCACTGTAAAATCAGCACTCAAGTATCCTGCTGATTTTCTTTCTTTCACAGAGCTACAGAAATGTGCATCGTATCATTTCCTTCCTTTAAAAATGCAGGCACTTATAGGGCAAGGAGAAAATCATAGAATCATAGAATCATAGAATGGCCTGGGTTGAAAAGGACCACAATGGTCATCTAGTTTCAAATCCCCTGCTATGTGAAGGGTCGCCAACCACCAGACCAGGCTGCCCAGAGCAACATCCAGCCTGGCCTTGAATGCCTCCAGGGATGGGGCATCCACAACCTCCTTGGGCAACCTGTTCCAGTGCGTCACCACCCTCTGAGTGAAAAACCTCCTCCTAAATCAGAGAATCATAGAACCCTTAGAGTTGGAAGGGACCTCTGAAGGCCATCTAGTCCAACTCCTAAAAAATTCTTGGGAGATGCTCCATAAATAAACTGAAGAGCATTTTCTTTCTCACTTTCACTGCTATTATTAAAATAGATCCATCTGGAAATGCACAGCCTAGAAAGGTTTGCTCAGCAGGGGCCAGCAGAAATAGGAGGGGAAGAGTCCAGAACTTGGAAACTGCTCTTCTCAAAGCAGCAGCTTTACTGTCTGGCACTACTTTGTCATCTAACCATGAGGAAATAGACTGCACAGTAGCACAGATGAAAGCAGTGCTGGAGATAAGGCCTTTCGGATCAATAAAGAGACAGTGAACACAGTATACTGAGGATGAAGTGACAACGATATTCGCTTTGGTGTTATGCTTTGTTTTGCAGACAGGGCTGCGTGTTTATCTATTTCCACCACTTTGTCATGTGGTGCAAGAGGCCACAGTTCTTAGAAATCTCACCTCATCTGATTTGAAACTGTCTTTTATGGGCTGGAGATCCATCTGCTCGCTATAAGCCAACAGTCAAAATGAAGGCTCTGAATAAAGAGTGAAAGGTTTGGAGGTGAGCTGAATGCCCAGGCAGACAGATTATTTCATTCAGTCAGCTACCACAGATCTTTTAAGAAGTTAGGATGGAGAAATGTGATATCACGTACGGGGAAACACAGCTTGTACTGGGAACGAATGCAGCCCTGCCCTCTGCCGGCTGAATTCCTAATTCCACTTCAAACTCTAACGTGGCTCCGGTAAGAGTCAATGGCATCTTGTGAAATTGCACGGACTATCACTCCATGCTCGATTGTTACCCGAAAACAAAACTGGGCAGACCTGCCCAAGTGCCCTGACCATGCCAGAAGCTCCTAAAACACCGTTTTATTTCTGTCTGTGTAGGATTTTGCACTCAGGGCACCCCGGTTGGTGGGAGTGGGCTCCACTGTCAGGCCTCCGGTTGCAGAGGGATGGCAGCGACTCCACCCGCATGAGAAAGCAGCCTCCCCGAGGCCGCAACGATGGGAGGAGAGAGGACTGAGGTTGTCTCTGGAGGGGTCCCTCTCCAGCACTATACTGGTATACGCTGGGGCGAAACTGGGAGGGGAAAATGGAGGCGAGGGATGCTTCTCCCTCCTCCAGCCGCCAGTGAGGCGCTACAACGGCGGCGCTGCCGCGGCGCGGTCGGCTCCCCATTGGCCGAACGGAACGGGCGGCAGCGCGCAGGCGCAGACGCCGTGAGAGGAACTCGTTCCCAGCTGCCTTAGCGGCCGGCTCATGGCGGCGGCGCGGTGACGGGTGAGCAGCGGGCGGCGGGCCCCGGCCGGCACACCCCGCCCGGGGATCCTGCTCCGCGTCCCGAGGGTGCGGGGAGGGAAGGCATAGAGGTGGGTGGGGTGAGAGGAGGTCCTCGGCCGCGGGTTGCTCCCCTCAGAGGGGCGTAGGCCTAGGGTGGGGGGGGTCGGGCCCCTCAGCCCCGCTGCGCGGCCTGTGTGCCTCACGGCCTCGGCCCTCTGCCCGCCCGCGGGGCAGGAACAGCGGCCTGCAGCTTGTGCGGGCCTGGTTACAGGCCCTGTGTTTGCTGCCTCGGCCCCCGGTGTGCTGCAGCCCATCCCCTTCAAATTGGAGGCGCAAAGTCCTCTTCTCTCTATCTCTACGTGTTGAGTAACGTACCCCAAGTGCGTGCTATCTCCTCCAGAATAGCAGCACTCCTGCTGCCAGGGTAGATAGTGTTAGGACAAGGGGGAATGGTTTTAAGCTGAGGGAGGGAAGGTTTAGATTGGATGTCTGGGGGTGGTTCTTTACAGAGAGTGGTGAGGTGCTGGAACAGGCAGCCCAGGCAGGTTGTGGATGCCATGTCTCTGGAGGCATTCAAGGCCAGGTTGGATTAGGGCCCTGGGCAGCCTGGTCTCGTACCAGATCTAGGTGGTGGCCCTGCCTGTGACAGGGAGTTGGAACTTGATGATCCTTCCAACCCAGGCCATGCTGTGGTTCACAGACAGCACTTCCCTGTGGCAGTCAGGAATTCATGTTCTAACCTTGTTCTCACCCAGCTCTCATCTTGTTCTCTTCTGTGTTGTTGTGTTCCTATATGTGTGGCGTTCCTCGTGCCCATACATGCAATAACTCCCCAGTAATCCTGTCTTCTCCAGCATCTTGCAGTGAACTCTGTTCTGCCGAGCCCTGGCTGTTCCTGTTCCGCTGCAAGATAAAACCTCGTTTATTTGTCTCTTATTTTTGCTGAGTGTGACCCCTTTGGGCTTGCTGTCAGCTGTACCTGAGACTTTTCCCATAGGCTTAAATGCATCTCAGATATATCTTTAGCAAAGAACACCTATATGCTGAGTTCCCTGTCAGATCTGTGGAAGCAAGGCCTTACTGATGAGTCTATAAGATTTCGCTGCAGACTGTTCATCAGTAATACTGCAGTAAATTAAAAAGCTAAAGCTCTTGGCAGAAGGGACTACAGTCCAGGCCTCATAGAGACTAAATAATGGCCTTACAGGTTGTCCCACAGCTGATAGATTTCTGTTGATGTTTACATTTCCCTTCTACCTTTCACGCTAGATGAAGTAACGCACAAGGTGATATATTTCATTCCACGCTGCTGCTCGTGTTGCTAATTTTATATCCATGTATGTCTGTGTATTTGCGAGGCCTTTAAATGTTGTGAAAATACTCTGGCAAATACAGTTACAATAAGATACTCTTTTTGAGCCTACAGAGAGGCAAAAAGTAGTAATATTTAAGAAGGTGAATGAAGTGTTGATATGTTTGTGCAGATCACTTTTAACGTCAGCAGAGAACAATTCTGTCTGGATCTTGAAGTTCTGAGGATTGTGTTGCACTTGATGTTGAATTGCATTGTAAATCTCCAAATATTGGTCTGGGGTACAGTGCAACTTCAGAGCTTGAAATGATTGACACGTAGTGCTAGAAGTGTAAATTTAGGATGTTTTTAACACCTGTCAACCTTTGAAGAGCACTCGTTGCCTTCGGAGTGGTTATTTTTACACAGTCTTACTTGTAGTCCTGTATGTCTGTTACTGTGCATCAAAAAAGCCAATGTTATTGCCTGGAATTCTCTCTGGCTTGAGGAAAAAAAAGGATATTTAAAAATATGATGACCAGACATACCCGAAATAGGAGCAGCTGGGCACTGGGCATGGATTTGTGACACCATCTGATTTATTTGTTATTGCTGTTGTTTTCTAGTGTTAAATTGAAGTGAAGATGTCACTTTACGATGACTTGGGAGTTGAGACCAGCGATTCCAAAACAGAAGGCTGGTCTAAAAACTTCAAGCTGCTACAGTCTCAACTGCAGGTGAAGAAGGCAGCTCTGACTCAAGCAAAGGTATAGACTCGTCCCAATTTTGCTTCCTATTATTAAAGGTTCTTTCATGCTCAGATCATTGAGAGTTCCTGACTTTATAATGCAGATTTGAGGTGATTTCGTTAGGATTTGTCTGTGGATTTGTAGCCAGGGGCCTCACAAAATGGGTGGGGGGCACAAGATGCCTTTCCTTCAGGTCTGTTCTAGGAAGTCTGGCAAGATGAAAGTTGAACAAAGAATTGGTGTGTGTGCTGTGAGCCTCAGATCTTGTTACTGCTTGAGCCACAAGCTGATCTTCGTGTTTAACATTGAAGATAATGAGGTTAATTATTTTTTTCTTGTTTAAAGTGTAAGTAAAGGTCGTGCTGCACTTGAAAGTGGTCAGGGCTGCTTATTGGTCATTCTTTACATGGTTGTTACTCATACATCTGCATCGTTTTATGCTTTCTGTTTAAAGGGCCTTATGCTAAAGTGCAAATCGTTGTGCATTAGAAATTCTTAGAGAAATTACGTGTACGTGGAAGGGAAAAGGAGTGCAAGCCGATTTCTTGAGCTTAAACTGTAACAAGAGCCATTTTCTGTTCTATTTACTGTGACTATATTTCACCTCATGGCTTTACACAGTACAGTTACTGTGTTTTGATTCATGCAGGATGTGTGTATGTTCTTTGTGATCTGTAAGGTCTAGAGTGAGATTACTTAAATACCGGTACAGATATGAAATGGTTACTCAGACATGGCATCTTTTCATTGGAATTCGTGCTGATTTACGCTGCTAAAATTGACAGCAGGATTTTGCTGTTGGTTGGAGCAACGTGCGTGAATGCAATTTGAAATGGCTGCTATGTTAGGTATTTTCTTTGTCTGTATGTGTGCAGATACCCAGGCTGGATGTGGCTCTGGGCAGCCTGGTCTGGTGGTTGGCAACCCTGCACATAGCAGGGGGGTTGAAACTGAATGATCATTGTGGTCCTTTTCAACCCAGGCCATTCTGTGATTCTGTGAAATAGAACAACAGTGATAGAAGAATAGAATAAGTTGAAAAATGGAGAATATAAAATGGATCAGTACATTTTACTAGATGGTAAAACATGTCTTTAGAATAGGTTTAAGACCCTTCTTGAAAAAAATCTGCTAGTTTCAACCTGATCTGAAGAGATCCCCTGAACTTTTAGTGTGTGCTTTTCATCCTAGTGCAAAGCATTCACTTCTCGCTATGTGTTTTAGCGCACGCACAAGCAAAGTCTGATCTCTCTTGCTTAAAAAGAAGAAAGAGTGCTATTTTCTTATCTTTTGTTTCCTTTTTATAAAACAGAAAATGATTTTTGTAGCTTTTTTAGGCATTTTGTGTTTTATGCCCTACGAGGAGAGACTGAAGGAACTGGGGCTGCTTAGTCTGGGGAAAAGGAGGCTGAGGGGAGACCTTATTGCTCTCTTCCAATACCTGAAAGGTGCTTACAGCGAGAGCGGGGTTGGTCTCTTCTCACTGGTGACAGGTGAGAGGACGAGGGGAAATGGCCTCAAGTTGCACCAGGGTAAGTTTAGGTTGGATATCAGGAAACACTTCTTTACTGAAAGGGTTGTTAAGCACTGGAATAGGCTCCCCAGGGAGGTGGCTGAGTCACCATCCCTGGATGTGTTTAAAATCCGTTTGGATGTGGTGCTCAGGGACATGATTTAGCGGAGGGTTGTTATAGTTAGGGTAGTATGGTTACATTGTGGTTGGACTCGATGATCTTTAAGGTCTTTTCCAATTCTGTGATTCTCTGATTCTATGTTTTGGCCGTTTTTCAGAGTCAGAGAACCAAACAGACAACAGTACTTGCTCCAGTGATTGACCTGAAACGAGGTAGCTCTTCTGATGAGAGACAGATTGTGGACACACCGCCTCATGTAGCAGCTGGGTTAAAGGTAAGAACAAAACAGGCTCCATCTGTTAACAAATGCTTCTGAATTAGGATACTTTGACAGCCATCTGCATTTTATTTTTAAATGGTCTTTCCAAGTGCTGAAAGAACTGATTGTTTTCCAGAATTGGAACCTCAGCTCAGAGGTTCTTAAATTAATGAGCATTTCAGCTTTTTACAGACTTCCATGTGATACAACGTGGAAGCATCCCGATGAATGTACAATTAAAACATTGCTTCTAACATGTTTCTTCTGGACAGCTTCAGAATACCTCGCAAAATGGTGGTTTGGTCAGGTAAATAATGAAGGTAGTTGTAATTGCAGCAGTGTTGGAACTGGACTTGTATAATGATATGGATAGTTATCACAGTGATATGATTGTGTTGGAAGGAACCTTTGGAGGTCATCTGGTCCAACAGCTCTACTCAAGCAGGGACATGCAGAACAGGTTGCCCAGGACCATGATTCTGTGATCTCAGCTGACAAACATCACTGTTCTCCTTTTTCTCTTTCAAGGATCCCGTACCTAGTGGTTTTTCTGCAGGAGATGTATTGATTCCTTTGGCAGATGAGTATGATCCCATGTTTCCAAATGATTATGAAAAAGTGGTGAAGAGGCAAAGAGAGGAACGACAGAGGCAGCGTGAGCTGGAGAGGCAAAAGGAAATTGAAGAGAGAGAAAAGTAAGGCTTTTGTTTTAACATATGGCATGTTGGCAGTTAGGTAAAGAATGGGCTGTGAAATGTACATCTGTTTGCTTTTATCCCCCTGAAGAGTTTCAGGGAATTTCTTCAGGCTTAGTGAATGATATTATTTGAGAGTGTTTCATGTCAGTATAACCTGACATCAGAAATGCCTTTCAACACTCCAAGATAAATCATCTTTTTTCTTTTTACATACTTCACACTGACCTGTGAATTCATTTCTGTTTTAAAGCATAGCGAGCGCTGCCTTTATGAAGCGTAGTTGCCTATTACTTTCTTCATGTTTTGCATTCGGTTTAAGTACATTGTGTATTTATTTATATACGTTACATGTAAATATATATTTATTTTTATATATATTATATATAAGTAATATATATTATTATATATTTATATGTGGAAGGAAGGGATGCTATTCAGAAGGACCTCAACAGACTTGAAAGCTGGGCCCGGGTGAACCTAATGAGGTTCAACACAGCAAAGTGCAAGGTTTTGCACTTGGGCTGGAGGAATCCCAGGCATTTATACAGACTGGGAGGAGCAGTCCTTGAGAGTAACCCTGCAGAGAAGGACCTGGGGGTCCTGGTGATGAAAAACTGAACATGAGCCAGCAGTGTGCTCTTGCAGCTCAGAAAGCAAATTGTATCCTGGGCTCCATTAGAAGAGGGATGTCCAGCAGGGACAGGGAGGGGATTGTCCCTCTGTACTCTGCTCTTGTGAGGCCCCATCTGGAGTGCTGTGTCCAGGTCTGGAGCCGCCAGTGCAAGAAAGATAGAGAGCTGTTGGAGAGGGTCCAGAGGAGGGCCACAAAGATGATCAGGGGGCTGGAGCACCTTCCCTATGAAGACAGGCTGAGGGAGCTGGGCTTGTTCAGCCTGGAGAAAAGAAGGCTGCGGGGTGACCTCATTGCAGCCTTCCAGTACCTAAAGGGAGCCTATAAACAGGAGGGGAGTCAACTCTTTGAAAGGGTAGCTAACAGCAGGACAAGGGGCAGTGGTTTGAAGTTGAAGGATGGAAGATTTAGGTTGGATGTCAGGGGGAAGTTCTTTACTGTGAGAGTGGTGAGGTGCTGGAACAGCTGCCCGGGGAGGTTGTGGATGCCCCGTCCCTGGAGGTGTTCAAGGCCAGGTTGGATGGGGCCCTGGGCAGCCTGGTCTGGTATTAAAAGGGAAAGTTGGTAGCCCTGCCTGGCAGGGGGTTGGAGATTCATGATCCTTGAGGTCCCTTCCAACCTGGGCCATTCTGTGATTTCTCTTTAGTCTCTGGACAAAAGAATACTAATTTTTAAGTAGCTCGATGCTTTTTCCATGGAATAAGAAATCTCTTTAATCTTATTAATGGTGTTGAATGCAGATTCAACATCCTGTTGAAACAGGTGGTAAAACATCTGCCAGCCAGGCAATAAGGTTACATTTGCTTATTCTAAGTGAAACTAATAAGCAGTTTCATTGTAGTACAAATCACGAAGTCTGTGGAATTACAGTGTTTAAGCATGAGGATTTTTTTCTTTTAACACTGCCTGATTAATCATTGCTTCAGATAGCCTTTGGTGGGGAATTTGAAAGAGATTCTCTTCAATGCAGGATGATTAATTAATGTCTCTGCTACCTTCCTATTGCTTGCATCCGGCACCTCTTCCATTGTAGTCTTTCAGTCAGTGTCATCAGTTTGGGCTAGATTTATTCATAGGCTTCTTCATTTCCATACTTTATCCTTGATTGATTTGCAAGTGGAAAATGATCTTCTTGTTTTGAATCCATCTCCTATTTTACAAAAAAAAAAAAAAAAGGATAAAAGCAAACAAACAACAAAAAACCCCACTAAAAGTAAGGATGTTTACTTACACTTTCATGGGAAACACAGTATAAAATGCTGATCTGATGGGCCAAATGCCATATAATTCACATGGCAAAGGTAGTATCATCAGTTAAAGGTATCAATTTATCATCAGTTAAAGCAGAATCGACTTGAATTGTTTCTTATCCTAACTTGCTGTGTCTCCTAGAAGACGTAAAGACAGACATGAAGCCAGTGGGTTCTCAAGAAGACCGGATCCAGATTCTGATGAAGATGAAGATTACGAAAGGGAGAGAAGAAAAAGAAGTAAGGGGGCTGTTTATTAATAGGAGAAAGAAACGCAGGGAGGAGGAGGATATGGTCACGTGGTTTGATGTATTTCTCTTTCCTCAGCTGAGAAGCATACTGTTAACATTGGAGCCATTAGAATAAACCCAGCGTTTTATTACATTGTAACTAATTTAATACAGTGCCTTTTTTCCTGTGTGGGAAAGTGTCATCTCAGTTAATTGTGGCTTTCCACTGGTTTGTCAGTGCCTGTTTTAACTTTATGCACAGTGTGGATTCCAGGAGAGAAGGGAAGTATGGGATAAAATGAAGCCATGAGAATCAGCTTTCACTACTGGTGCTTACCATTCCTGGTTTTGTGATTTGAATGCTCTTAGAATATTTAGCAAAAATATGATACCTTAGCACAAACAAAATGAAAACTCATTCTTTTCAACAACAACAATTTCAGTGGATAATTCAGGCCTGATTTGTTTTAGAAAAGTAAATTTCTGACGGGGACATGCAAAATATTTGCTCTGCTCTGGAAGTTGGTGACCACCTTAAAATGCTGCATGTTAAAATAGGGAAGGGGCTTTGTACTGTACTCTTATGTAAGCATAGTTAAGCTTGAGCAGAGTATTGGCTTAATTGAACAGTTTGAGGACTGAAGGTTTGCTTCCCTTGTAGCCTTTAACTTTGAAATTCTGTGCAATATGTTGACTCTAGAAACGTAGTACATGATTGCAGTGTGATCTTCTTTGATGTGCTTTTCATTTGTATCACTCACACTCCTGCTGCTGCTTTTTGGAGCCAGCAGCTGTGTTAAGTCTCAGTGCAGCTATTCCAAGCAGCAGAACCTAATCACACAAACATGTTCTCTTCCATTTTACTCATAGGTATGGGAGGAGCTGCAATTGCACCACCTACTTCTCTGGTTGAGAAGGACAAAGAACGTAAGTACAACAAAATCCTGTTCTCTGAAAGCAGTAATATTGCTTAATTCTCACTCAGCTTTCTATTCAGTGAAGTCTTCCTGCTGTTCTTTCCATGCAGTTCTTTCTGGCCCGATGACCTGTACTAGTTGTTTGTTGACTGCAGGGAGGGTGCAGGGAAGCTGTAATATTACTGTTTCCTGTCTCTATTCTAAAGGATTCTTTCTGTATCGCTGTAGAAGTGGTTTAGCAGGCTGCTCTGTTGTAACTGTGTCCAGTTACTCATTTGTGGTGTAAAAGAAATGATGTTACAGACAGGCGGATGAAAAACCTCAGTGGTATGAAGAGAGAATTCTTCCATTGCCCTTTGCTTTCAGAGGTGCTTTATGAATCATAGAATCATAGAATCACCGAGGGTGGAAAAGACCCACAGGATCACCCAGTCCAACCATCCGCCCATCACCAATAGTTCTCACTAAACCATGTCCCTCAACACAACATCCAAACATTCCTTGAACACCTCCAGGGTCGGTGCCTCCACCACCTCCCTGGGCAGCCCATTCCAGTGCCTGACCACTCTCTCAGAGAAGCAGTATTTCCTAACATCCAGCCTGAATCTCCCCTGCTCCAGACCCCTCACCAGCTTTGTTGCCCTTCTTTGAACACACTCCAGGGCTTCAAAGTCTTTCTTGCAGTGAGGGACCCTTTTCTAAGGCAATCATGCGCTGCAAACACAGCTTTTAAAATCTTTGAGGGCTAACCAAAGAACGCTCAGAAAAATCCTCTTAAGCCAATATCATCTGTGCATGAAAACTGCAGCTTTGAAGGTCTTACTTTGGAGACAAAGGATAAATTCCTATTTCCACTTCACGGGTAATAGATAATACAAATAGTATCTGTTGAAGAATTATGTGTGCAGAAGGGTTGTCCTCAATGAGTTCAGGTTGATGACCGCAGTATTCCACTAGGTGGCAGAATTGCTGTAAGAACAAAACGCTCAGGGTTCTTTTTGTGTGTCTGATTAAGTTTTTAAATGACACAATGTTCATTGTTTTATGCCCTTAAAAATAATTAAGCTGTGCACATAAAGGACTTTCCAGATTTTATTTGAAAGAAGATTAAAATAAAATAATGGAAGCTTGGCAGAGTAAGTGAATGATATAATAGTGCAAGCATTTGAAGTGTGTAAACGCTAGAAACAGAAATTGTTTTGAGTAAATAATTAGGAGTGATTGAGTAGAGTCAAGGAAAAATAAATATAGGCTGGAAATGTTAGAAATATCCTGAGGGGAGAGCTCTGTGAGGTGAGCTTACAGAGCAGTCTTTGTGCTGCTGGTTACTTGATACCCAAAGCTAGACTGGAAAAAGCTCAGCTAATAGTGCTGTAGCAGAAGTGCAGCAGTTCAGCCCATCTCATGGCAGCCCACAGCTCTGCACAGGGAGCGGAGGGGCAGCGCTCAGCTCTGCTCTCTGTGACAGCAGCAGGGAACAGCATGGAGCTGTGTCAGGGGAGGGGCGGGGGCTGTTAGGGAAAGCTCTGCACCAGAGGGATGCACCGAGCTGCCAGCGTTCAAGGGGTATTTGGACAGTGCCCTCAGACATAGGGTTTGGAGTTTGGGTGGTCCTGGGTGGAGCCAGCAGGTGGACTCAAATCCTTGTGGGTCCTTTCCAACTCGAGGTGCTCTGATTCTAAGCAGTATTTTCTTTTTCCTCCTCAGTGTTCTCAGACTTCACGTATGACATAGTGGGAAAGACATAAACAGTAGTTCACAATAAGATAATTTAAAACAAATTCAGTTTAAATGGCCATAAATACACTCAGAAGCGTGTTCTGCATATTTTCTTCACTATACTGTAGGCTTTTGTTGTGCTTTTTTTACATTTTTCAGTGTGACTTCTCAGTGGAAGATAGTGATCTAATCTAATCTGTATGATGTGTATCTCTTTCCCGTGCTGTGTCAGTTCAGAAATGATCAGAGGGATCTGTATAAATATTATGAGTTGTACTGGTTCTTTTTGGAACGCTGATTTCTCCTTTGTGTAAGTGCACAGTGCGCTCTCTTTACGGTCCTTTAGGCCTAAGATGTGTGTATTGACACAATGTCATAGTTGTGTTCCTGATGAATGGAGAGTTAAGTTTGTTTGTCCTCTGTCTGGATAGACTCACTGTAGTGCAGGTGGCTGCTTAATGCTTTTCTCAGTTTGATAAGTAAGAAGTTAATGAATGTGTTACAGACTTACATGTGCATGATATTTATACAAACTCGTTACTTGTTCTGTGACAAAAATCCAGAATAACTCTTAAGTTTAAATCTTGGGGCAAGGGGAAGAAGATAAGGGGATGTTAAAGCTCTGTGTGCATAGGAAACATTCTTCTGGCTTGGGTTTATATGAAAGACGTTTTTGTATGAAGCAGAAAAGGTACAACTTGCAAATAGAGATCTTTCTCTAAATGAGCTGAGGTTGAAAGCATCGTATTGTAGCATTCATAACACGCAGCATATTGTAGTGAAAAAGCAAATGTCTCTTTTCTTCAGCTGTAGCATCATTCCCATACGAAGATGAGTCAAGACCTCGGGCGCCGTCTTCCAAAGCAGCCATTCCTCCTCCAGTGTACGATGAGCCAGACAGACCTCGTAGCCCCACAGGACCTAGCAACTCATTCCTTGCTAACATGGGGTAAACGTTTGACATGTTTACATTTGGTGGAAAAAAGCATTAGAAGGTGACAGGAATGAAAAGTTATAATAGTTGTCAGTAGAGGCAAATAACACGTTGTATGTACATGGTTAGTCTGAGTGCATGTAGACGTAACTGACAGGATACAGAAAGAGCAGTGGATTTAGTTGAATAAGAGAAATGCATTTGAGATGGCTGTGTTTTTAAGTTCTGAAGCCACGTTCCAGCATGAAGTGTTTATGGGTTGTACCATCCAAGCTAATGTAGTCTGCAGGAAATCAAAGGTGGCTTGTTAGTTCCACCAGGTTTCTTTTCCAGCTTTGTCCTCATTTTGTTAGGTACCTATTTCAACTCCAGTTTGCTTCTGCAGAAATTCAAAGCATATTTGCATGAGTGTGGGAGCAGCTGTGGTTGCAAATCTGTCAGTTTACTTTTCTGCCTGGGGTTTGTGTTGTGTGTGATGTTTGTGTTTCTACAGTGGGTGGCAAAGTGAAGTCAAATGTATGGTTAAAAATAGCCCTGAGACCTCATTTGAAAGGTGTAATGGTTAGCTGTGTGCTCCCTTCTCAGTCATATTGGGTGTTGCAGAAGTGCAGGCTGGATGTGATCCAAACTGCATGCAGGATGAACACAACCGTAAAAGTGTAGTTTGTTACACTGCATGTGTACAAAAATACACATTTATTTTTGGAGACAGTTTTTCAATCCATTTTTCAATAGAAACATCATTTTTCTGGGCAATGTACAAAACAAAACACGACCATGGAACTGAAGTAGTACTGGTGGATCCACTTCTGTATTGCTACCTCCTCTATTTAGCACTGCCATGGGACCTTCACTTCATTGAAGGAGGTGCTGTTATAGAACATGTTTTGTCTATACAATTGACTACTGTTTATTCTGTGGCTTAGTATTTCAGCTTTCAAGCATTACATAGCCAGGCCTTTGTATGTGTCACGTAGTCACTGATCCAGTGTGTTCTGTGTAATCTTAAATGCCTCTTAGATGGCATGGTAGAATGGAGGTGACATAGTGTAGATTATTTACTGTGGTGTAAATGACTCTACCATGACATTTCTTTTATGCCTTGGCCTATTCAGTTATGTGCTCCAAAGAAATGCCAACAAAGATGGTACTTTTAATAGATGGGAGAATTACTACCTTAGTAAGCTCTTGGAAATTCAGAAAGAAGAGCCATGTCAATTAATACTGAGAATATCCAGGGTTGTCATAGAAAGTGCAAGCAAAACCATGTGCTTTGGAACTTATGCAGACTTCAAAACAGTAGGTAGTATAATGTGATCTAATGTGGGAAGCAGATGGCTCCACATCTGCCTTTTCTCTCAAGCTTTTGATACCAGCCACTGACAAAGATCAGAAACTGGACTAAGTGGACTTTGGCATGATGTGTGACTTGCTCTGCTACTGGAACTTTGAGTGTGTTTGGAAGAGTGTGAGCAACTTTTGAGTACTTGCACACATTGCATTGAGAAATGCAATGATAATGTCGTTGTAAGAAACCTTTACTAACTGATGTTCTTTTTCTTTTTGCAGAGGGACAGTAGCTCATAAAATCATGCAGAAGTACGGTTTCAGAGAGGGCCAAGGGCTGGGAAAGCACGAACAGGGGCTGAGCACAGCACTCTCTGTAGAGAAAACAAGCAAGAGGGGTGGCAAGATCATTGTTGGTGATGCTACAGAGAAAGGTAATCTTGTCCTGCACCAATAAGTGTGTGAAGAATTATTGTGGGAAATAATGGTGCTCAGTGGGAGCTCCTGGATTTTTGTTAGCCATTAGCTCTAGCAGAAAATACTACTTAGTTGGAACAATGCCTCGTGCTCCTTCTTGTGGAAACTTACCTTTATAACATTCTTCTGAAGTGATCTATTAATTATTTTAACTCATCCTCCCCTATTAGCTGTCCTTCTTTAGTGTTTGTAACCTTCCATCTGTACATTCACTTCAGTGGGTGATCCTGCTGTATTCCTGCTGGCTTTTTTCCCTATCGTGTGCGTTAGGTAACGCCCTCATTTCCCTGCTGTTGTTTGATCTAGAGACAGCATCTCCACTTACTAGAACAGCACTTGTGCTTGAACACAAGTGTTGGAATTCAGGAGATCTGGTTTTTAATTATTAGTGGATCTGATGCAGTTCTGAACTCATGAATGGTTTCCCTCAAGGAAATAGCACATTGTCTGTGACCTTTGTAGCAGTGATTTTTCTGCATATTGTCCTTCCAAGTGGATACAAGATCTGAGATACTCTTCCTCACCAGTGCAAAACTATACTTAGTGGCTTTTATTTCACTGTTTGCTGACAGTAGGATTCTGATTAAAGCCTTTATATGAGTGTTAGTCTAAAATGATTCCATGATTAACTTTTTTTCTCTTCCTAGCAGATGCAACTAAGAAAGCAGATTCTAATCCACTGACTGAGATACTGAAATGCCCAACTAAAGTGGTCTTACTAAGGGTAAGTTGTGATTAAAGGTGTGTCTTGCTACTTCCAGCGTGCACAACTGATTTAAATGCTAAAACCTGCATTCCTGTTACAGTGACTCTTTGTGGTTTGGACAATTCTGAGCTGCACCTACGTGGTGCTCTTTGTGTTGTGAAGAAAATGTATGTTTTCCTGTGATACAATTTGTGACTGTAAATCAACATCGGTTTAGATTATGCAGTGACCATGTCACAGTGTGTTAGTATCAGGGAACTGTCTGGGCTCTGGAATGCGACAAAATGGTTCTTGACCTGGTAAACAATAGCTTAAATTATTCCTAGTCACAGTTGCATGCATCTGTGACTTATCTCCGTGATCATCTATTCAGGCCGCATCCAACAACTTCTGTTTATGGTTTAAACTTTCAGAACATGGTGGGTGCTGGCGAGGTGGATGAAGATCTGGAAGTTGAAACTAAGGAAGAATGTGAAAAATATGGCAAGGTTGGGAAATGTGTCATCTTTGAGGTAAGAGAGAATCTTTCTCTCGTTCTGGCTACTCCAAAAGCGAACCGGCCGTTTGTCTTTCATGACTGGCACACCACTGCTGTGAAGGGGCAGCACAGATGAGAGCATTTCAAAGGGGCCTTTGTTGTGTTGCGATTCTGTGTTCCCAGTATTTGTAAAGTGCAAACTCTGAACGTCAGAAATAGCAAAATCCTTGAGTGTTGTGTTTTTGGAACCTTCTTTAGTTCCTCCTTTTACTTTGAGACACTTATAAGTTTAGATTACTGAAACTTTCCACCCTAGCTGATTTAAAAGGTTTCCATAGAGAAGCAGGACCCAAGTTCGGCAGTCTTCAACCTCCCTTTGGCAACTGGAGAATTGAATTATATTGGCTTAATTTTACATTCTACTTCTGTGAAGAAGTGCTGCATAGAACAGTGTTTTGTTACTGTTCTAATCAGATCTGTTGGGTTTTTTGGTTTCGGGGTTTTCTTTCAGATTCCTGGTGCCCCTGATGATGAAGCAGTAAGAATATTTTTGGAGTTTGAACGGGTTGAGTCTGCAATTAAAGGTAGGTTACTAAACTGTGCCGTACGAATTTCAGAGTTCACCTCTTCAGAGAGATTAAACAATCTCACTCGTAAGACTCAAATTTTTAGTCGCTGAATCGCTGCTTGCTGACCTGTTTTTTGTTGCAATTACAGCTGTTGTGGATCTGAATGGAAGATACTTTGGCGGCCGCGTGGTGAAGGCTTGTTTCTACAACCTGGACAAGTTCAGAGTACTGGATCTGGCAGAGCAAGTTTGATTTTAAAAATCTAGCTCGAGGTGTCACTGTTTTGGCAATCATGTTTTCAGCAGTAGGCTGGGAAAAGAGAAGAGAAAGTAGCTTTCCTAGCAGACTGGAAACAAGCCTCATTGAATGGATTTTTCGCATTCGTTGTGACTTCATTTTTTTTGTAATATAAAGCCCTTTGAAATTAAGATTCACGTCTGTGTGTTTTTGAATTGCACAGTTCTGCTTATTGCTCTGGGAATCCTTGGTTTTTTGAACTTTTCATCCACGACTTCGTTATTTTGAAAACCCACTGCTGAGGAAATGCTTTGTCTGTACTCCTGTTTTCCTTGTTCTGGTGCTTCTTCACAGTTTCCCTGTGCAGCATCCACAGTAAGTGGGAAGCTTTGGAAAAGGACTGCGTGCTATTATGCTTCTCTTTCCTGATACTTCTCTTGCTCGTCAGTCCTCCATCTCTGCACACCAGTGTGATTTGGAGTCGTTGGACAGTTGGCAGCTAGTTTGTTCTTTCCTGACTTCAGCACAATATTTTCTATGCCAGAATGGAGACTAAAGTAACAAGGAGCGAGTTTGTGTTTCTTCCCAAGTCCAAAGACAATACATTTAAATACAGGGAAGCGGAAGGAGAAAGGAAATTAAAAGGCTTAGGCATTTGAATCCGAATGAGGGGACCGTTAGCAGATGCTCTGTACTGTCAGGCAGTCTTTGCTAGGAAGCCAGCGTTAGCTGATTGCAGGTAGTTATTGAAATGCTGCGTATAGAACTGAGAGAAACTGGTTCTTTCATCTGACCAGCTATCAGATTCTCAATTCCTCTAATGTAGGTAACTAACTTTTTAATTGATTCACACCTAAGAAGAAAGCAGTGGAAGAAAATTCTCATAGAAAAATATGAAGAAATGACAAACTAAACTTCTAAACACTGCAGCTCTTTTCAGTCTGATGTAAAATAGCATGTGGCATTCTGCTCCTGGTTTCGTGTTCACCTTTTGTTTGGGAACAGTATGTGACAGAGGTGGCAAGAGAAGGCTGTGCAGTGATGGGGGTTGTCTGTGTGCTCCGTTGCATCTACAATTGCCACTGAAATTGTATAGGTTTTAAAATGGAAGGGAGCTTTGAGGGCATTTTAGCTGTTCAAAAGCTGATGCTGGATGTCTTTTTCCTGTTTATATACATGTACTTGGGGGAGGGGATATAGACCTGTAGTTGATCAATGCTGTGAGTATCTCCAGTTATTGCCTTTTTGTTAAGTTTTGGCTGCAGATCCATATGACAAACCCTTCGTCTCGTTTCTTGCTTATTTTGTCTGCTTGTGTTCCAACAACTCCTGTACAAACATTTGCCTGTAAAAGAGAAAACAATTTTTTTAAAAAAACTTGTATTTTACCTACTGTGTGTCAGCTTCCTTACTGTCCTCCTCTGTTACACCAGGCCTTCCCTCCAGCTTGGTCACTTCTATGGCACATCTCCGCTGTTGGCAGCGGCTGTAATCCACCATTAGAAAAACCTCACTGCAGCAAAGGTGAAGAACCAGCCTGACTAATGCTAAAACCACAGGTCTCGGGGCCATAACAGAATTCACATTCTGTTATTACCTCTGCTGGTAGTTTTCTGTTTGACCTTGAGCAATATACTTTAAAGCCCTTTCTACTATGTAGTAAAATGAAGAAATTAGCATATATTTGCTTACAAGAGTTAAATAATTTGAATGTCATGCTGCAGAGAGTTACCTGCTGGTAATCCATTTATTGTGATCTGAACTTCACTTGAAATAGGAATTGGCTTTTATTTCAGCAAATACTGCTGTTCTGAATGAGCAGCTGTTAGCATTTCCCGAGTATACAGACTTTTTCTTCTAACTAGCTCTTCTGCCTTTTTATCTGTCACACCAGCTTCTGAGCTTCCAGTTTAATGTGTTCAGAGTCTGCTGCTTGCTGAGAATTGCTTTACTGGCAAGCTCTGTGCCATTTAGTTATGAAGATCATTGTCAGTGTTTAAGACTAAGGCCTAACACTTATCTCTGTAAATACAGAGGAAGTGGCTTGTTGGTTTAGTGATCTGCGTAGGGGAGAGACGTAAATAAATATTCTGTAAGTGAAATATTTATCTGTACCATGGGGTCACTGAGAGAGCTGACCTCCTTCTGAGGTGTTAGCAGATGCACATTGCCTTAGCTGCGTTTCAAGCTTCGTTCCTTTGTAGGCAGTAATTTTGCTGGGTGCAGCAGAGTTAAGCGGTGTTGGAGCGTGGTTTGTGAGCAGCTGGCCTCTAGGTGCTGCTACAGGAAATGCCAACACAGAGGCTGACGTGGAAACCTGAAAAGGGTCAGACATACTGACCATGGCCCTTAGTCTGTGGTCTTACAGATGACTGACTTGTTACAAGTAAGGTAGGTAGTAGAAAAGTATTCCCTTTTTTGCAAGTGCACATTCTTCCACTTCACCTATGTTGATGTGTTGGCTCAGGCTTTGTCAGATAAGACTGCTTGCATGCCTATAAAAATGTAGTTTCTGAATTCTCTACTTCCTGCCTCCTCTGGAAGCTGTTGTTACTGACTTTAGGTTCTCAAATTCCCCTTCATTTAACACTTTCAGCTCTTCCTGCTTATGCATCCTTTTTTCCGTCCATAATTTGTCAGCACCCTGTCAAAAAGCTCCACAACACTTAATATGGAGTTCTGTCACACCTATGAACTTGCACTTGCACTCGTTTCTTTGTCTTTTTGTACCTGAAGTTATGCACCAACCTTTTTTCTGTAAGGTATATTGTAAACATAACTTCATAACAGTAGCCTAGAGCAATAGTATTTTTGTTTCATTTTGTGTGACGCCTTAGAAAATCATGATTACAGAAAATGAGTAGAATGGTGGCCTGTTCATTTGCCTGATTGGAAGTACAGTATTGGTTACATTACTTCAGGTGAAGTATTTTTCAGGCCAGATTTCCTGGAGTTAAACTTTAATTCCGTGTTGCCCTTGTAAGGGCCCTGATTCTAAGAGGTGCTGAATTACTGAATCTCCTCTCAGGCTAAGCACAAACTGTTCATTACTTCCAAGAATCTAGATTAGATACTTAAGGAAGATTTGGCAGCGTCCTGATGCTAACAGCAAGCTGAGAGGGACGTTTAGGACATGTCAGCCAGGGGCTGAACAAGATGTCCATAGTGTGGTACCAACCCTGAAGTCTAAAGAACAGGGGTTTGCATAGTGGCATAACCATTTGCTGCCTTTTTACTTGTGATTGTTATTTTAAAAGCAGGGAAGCACTGACTTGATGCCTTTAATTTTTAGTTTTCATAACCTCCAGGTTTCATTCCTGAGTGGTAACAGCTATTTCAGAGCCCATCAGTATGAACATAAGTTACGACTGTATTTTCTTATGTGCACTGTTCTGTACTTAGCCTATGCTGAATTTCATCTGGCAGTTCATCACTTGCCCACTTAGTGTCAGACTAAAGAAATCTGATGAGCCTTGCGCTCACAGGGAATGTTAAGTTTTAAATTACTGTTGTCAAAAAGTAAGATTGATGTGCTAATATTATATGAAGGATGAGAGTTGTTGCCTCAAAATGTTATCTAAACAGCCGTGCAAAGAGGGAGGGAGACAGCTAAAACGTGTCTTGCCCAAGGTCATGCAAAAGGTTGGTTGCAGAGCTGAGATGATACCCTATAGCCCTGTATTTGCAACTATGCAACTAAAACCCAAATTCCTCCTGGAGGAGTTGCTTTTTATTTAAAGGCAGAAAATGGTAAGTGCTCTTAGCCTAACTTAGTTAGACTTTATAATGACCTTTTCCCTTAATTACCCAGCATTCATCAAAATAACACACTTTGTACTTCTGAAGCTCTTTTCTGTGAGACAGAACTGTAGTAAAACAGTAATAAGTCGTTGATTTTATAGAGAAGGAAATTGAGATAAACTGTGCAGCAGCAACAGGAATGTCAACCACGGGAACAAGAGGCTGAAATCCCAGGTCCTGCTGAATCAGCTTGAAGTTGTTAATTCTGCAGGTGATTCTGCTTGTATGCTGTGCTGATCCACGCACAGGTAAGTTGCAGCTTACCTCATGTCGCAAATTACATTTTGCAGAAGGTGCAAAGAAATATTATTGCTTCTTCCATTTCTGCCAGCAGATGCAGCAGTAAGAATATAGCACTTAAAATAGCTTCTTTTTTATTATTATTATTTGTTTTTTTCCTTTTCCCAGTTTGAGAAGTACCAACGAACAGGCACGGCCAGCTAGAGTTGGTAGTGAAAAGTGATACACCACCAAAATCCAGGAAGTGCTTATATTTGTATTCTGGATCTCATGGGACATCAATGTTACTGGACTACCAATGCAGGTCCTTCAGTGCCCTGAATTTCACAGAATTGTAGAGTGACTGAGGTTGGCAGGGACCTCTGGGTCCATCTGGTCCAACCTCTGCTTAAATAGGGACACCCAAAGCAGAGTGCCCGAGACCATGTCCAAGCAGCTTTCAGAGCTCTGCAGGGAGGGGATTACAATCACTCTGGACAGCCCATGCCAGTGCTCCGTCACCCATACAGCATAGAAGTGCTTCCTGATGTTCAAAGAATCTCCTGTGCTCTGATTTGTGCTCACTGCTCCTTGTCCTAGAGCTGGGCACCACTGACAAAAGCCTATCCCCATCCTTCGATATTCCCTTCAAATATTTATAGGCAGTGATGAGATTCCCCCTGAGCCTTCTGTTCTCTAGGCTGAGCAGTCCCAGCTCTTTTCAGCCTTTCCTCATAGGAGAGCTATTTCAGTCCCTTCATCTTCATAGTCCTTTACTGGATACTCTCCAGTACGTCCATCCTGGACTGTGCTGGGGAGTCCAGAACTGGACCCAGTACTCCAGGTTCTTCACCAGCGCTGAGTAAACCACGTGTGACCGCCTGCTGGTCACATTCCTCCTAAAGCAGCCCAGCATAATTTTAGCCTTATTGGCATCAATGACACACTGAGAATCTCAGGGATGATGATTTCAAAGGCCTTCCTGAAGTCCTGGTAGACAGTGTCCTCTGCTCTCCCCTTGTTTAGCATGCCACTTCACCATACAGGTTAATTAAGTTGGTCAAGCGTAGTTTCCCTTGGCGGCATCATGCTGAATGCTGATGATGATTTCCTTTTTGTTCATATGCCTGCAATTTTTTTCTAGAATTTGCTTCTCCAGAATCTTAGATATAAATGAAAATTCTCTAGAGAGTTTTGGAAAAGAATAAGAGCATCCATACAGCTGAGGGCTGCTTACAGTTGTATCTAGTGTTGATAACATTTTCCTGACTGTAATCTTGCTCCTTTCCCTAATAAATCAAGAGCTGCTTACGAGTGCAGAGAACCAATCATGTTGATTACAGGCACCCTCTGTTCCAATAACTGCAGTACTGCGTGATAATGATTGGACTCTGGGAGAATTCATACCTTTAAGTGATGAGATGCTTGTCCTTAGAAGAGGAAAAGCGATTTGATTGCATTAGCACTGCACTCAGCTTGTTAATTTGCTGCCAGCAGAGAAATGAGAATATACAGTCTCATAGGAACTGCTACTTTGAAAACTCTCCTGTTTCTTCAGGTTCTGTTCAGCTGTCTACATTTTTTAATCTGCATTTGCATGTAGGAGACCCTTCAGGAGAGACAGGCACCATGATGAGTTAGTTGTTGTACCACTGCTTCTATTTCCACCCCCTGGCCAACCTCCAGCTCCTGTTTGCAGTGTCTGAGCTGGCAGTGTCCGAGCTGGGGCTTTTCCCCTGTGCCAGAGGAAAGAATTGAGCTTTTGTGAAATGTTGGATCTGTCAGCCAGGAGATCTGGCTTTCTGCTGTGCTGAGCTGTGGAAGAGAAGGTTTTTCAGAGATGAGTTTGAGAATGACTCTGAGCTTCAGAATTTTATGTGTCCTACAGGCAAGACTTCCATTAAATGACTTCTCTCTTGCCCTCTGATGTTTTTCACTCAGAGGGTGGTGACGCACTGGAACAGGTTGCCCAAGGAGGTTGTGGATGCCCCATCCCTGGAGGCATTCAAGGCCAGGCTGGATGTGGCTCTGGGCAGCTTGGTCTGGTGGTTGGCGACCCTGCACATAGCAGGGTGCTTGAAACTAGGTGACCATTATGGTCCTTTTCAACCCAGGCCATTCTGTGATTCTATGAAGACTTCATTCTAGTTGCATGGAAGTTAAAGAGCAATCACAGAACCTTTCACATCCAGTCATTTTGGGTTATGTGAATGGTCATTATTTTTCTCACTGCTACAGGGCCTGCCCTATGTAATTCACAGGCTGCCCTCCCCTTGGAAAACTTCCATGAACCTTCAGATATGGGAGGGCTTCGAGATGAGTTACTGGGCTAAAACCATCAATAGGAAGGCACTGATGAGCAGCAGGTACTGAGTGTTCAACCTCATGATTAAACAGGTCTTACTGCTTACTCCTAGATGTATTTCACCCATTTTCTTTGTTGGAAATACTCTTTGCACTATTCTGGTCACTCCAGCAGCCAGCTTTATGTCACCAGCATACTTTCCTAAAGACTTTGGTTCTAGCTCAACATATGGACCTCAGAACAAAGAGGTGACGTGATCCATCTCTCCTCCCCCTCACAGCATGTTGCTGTAAGTAGAAAGGAGACACAGCACATAAGAAGATCAGACTGACCCTTGTAGCTGGAACAAAAAAAAAACAACCCACAAAGACAGTCTCTGCAGAATATTGTTTGCACAGCACCACTAACATCTGATCGTTGGTTGTTACAGCACTTCTGCACAGCCCAGCTGAAGATGGGCAGGCAGCTCCTGGAAGGACACACAGTGCCCTTTCTTTTTCTGAATGTTGGCTTGCTGTGGTGCTCTGGAGAAATAACTGAGCTGAGGAGGGGGACAGCACTGGTGCTTAGGGCAATGAATGAGATATATATGTGGATGTTCTGAGGTGCTGTGAATAACTGGTCTGTGAGAGAGGAGGCAAATCTCAAGGGAATTCTCATATCTGTGCCTGTTACGCATTTGCACAGTGAGTTTGAAAATGAAACTTTACCTCAGAGGACTGCAGTGGTGTTTTATGCATCATAGAGGATGACAGAATTTTTCAGGGTTGCAAGAATTGGCTGATTTGCTTATAATGTCAGGCAGCTCCAGAGCATAGAAGCCTTAACTCCTGTGCAGCTCCATGCTTTCTCATCAGTATTTATGCCTTGTATCAGGAGCAACGAATGGGGAGCTGCTCCTTTCTCCTCCTCACCTGTGAACTCTGAAACATTCTTGAAATGACTGCTCATGTTGGTACAATTGCCTTTCTCTTTCTACAAACCAGCAGGTATATGTGCTGTATGCCTTCAATATCCAGGGTGATTTTACATGCTATTTATTGCTACAAGTCTAGTGTTACTTAAGTTGCAATGCACCAAATTAGTGGTAAGGAGGAAAAGATGGATTAAAGTCTGCAGGGCTTTTAACTGCTGGAGAAGGTTGCACAAACCTATCATTTCCACTTCTGTGTGCCTCAGGAGAGAGAAACATGACAAAGCCCCTGTCTGTATGCCAGACATGGAGTGGGAAATGGACACTGAGGAAGATCAGAGCAGATGAGACCCAAAGAAAACAAAGCAGTTAATTGGAGCAGGGATAGCATGCACACTTGTGCAGATTTCTCCTCTCATATCTGCTTTCTCCAGTTTCCGTACCACACAAATATTTATGGTGTTTCTTTTGGAAGTGGGTTAATCCCAAAGCACAGGGCTTGGTTCCTTGTTCCTATTGTGTTAGTTTAGGAATGCAAGAGTTCAGCCGTATGTCTGCTGCTGGTCACCATGCAGCATTAATGCACCCTAAGCCAGATAGGTGGGGGACAGAAGCTGTGCTCCCCTTCAGCTGTGCTCCCTGTGCAGGACCCCGCTTTGGCAGGCATGAAGGCTGGTGCTCCCCTACATCTCCTAGCAAGTGTAGCATCTCCAGTACTAAATTTTGTTTACAACGTAAAGCAGGTGCCAGAGATTTTGCAAGGGTGCTTTACTGGCTGATAAAGCACAGGAGAACCTCAGCTATAAAGAAAACAAGGTATTTCACAGGAAGATGACTAACCCTTTTCTTGTTTCTCTTCTACCTCTTATTTCTCCTGTAGGAAGAACGTGTTTTTCCCAAAGCAGTTTTTAAGCATCTCGCCACCTCACAGCCCTTTTGCTGTTTTTATTCCTTCAGTCTCTAAGGCGTGATCTCCTGCCTCCATCCGAGACAGCTCAGGAATCCATATGGTCCTGCCAAGGCAAAGGTCTTCAGCTCCTCACAGATCTCTCCACCTCTTGCTGCAGGCAGAAAGCTGGGTAGTGTTTTTGGACTTTGCTGGTTCAAACTTGTAAAACTTGTATAGCAACTGTGAACCAAAACTCAAATGATACTCTAGCAAAACAAGCCTATGCTCCTCTAGCACCTGCTCCTCTTGCAAGGATGGGAAGGGAAAATGGATGGGTTTTGAGTTGTTTGAGGCACTCCAGGAGAACGCTGGGGTTATGCAATTGTAGTGGTGCACTGTCCTCACTGGGAGAGGATATGAGTTGCAACAGTTCACAGTGACCCTTCTTCCCTCTTTGTGTATGTGTGAGGCATATAAAGACCTTGATAGGGAAGTAGCTTTATGGAAATGAAATGCACTCAAACCAGGATTCAGATATTTGCTTCAAACATAAACGTAAAGAGAAGCATGCAACCCAGCTCCCTACAGTGCACCAGTTAAAACTCTGCACATCATACCATACAGCACAACACAGCTGGTTTCGCAAATGAAGTCCCCAGAGCATCACATTCACTTGCAAAGGATCAGCTCTACGCAGGAAGTCAGGAATTAAGGATTAATAAGGAGAAAAAAAAGTAAGTCCTGAAAATATGACCATCTATCACAGTGCTACTCATGTATTTTCTTCCTCAGTTTGCTTTGCCAAAGTGTTTTGCTTAGTTTTATTTCTATGAAACGGGTTGCTTTATTTGTGGACAAAGCCTGATGGTCATTGTTTTTCCTCCAGTGCTTTTTCAGGCAAAGCTCAAGAAATATTAGATAAAAACAAGAGAAGAGTGAGGCTGTTATTTCTTTTTGTATTATGAACATTGTGACGTTGGCACTGATAAAATCAATGCATGCATCTTTCTGAAAAAAAAAATTAAAGAAAAAGCATAGAGTCTGGATTCACCTTTTAGGGGGACTTGGTGAGAAGGAATTGATTATTTGTCACCCTGGATGCATCAGAAGAAGGATGTAGGTGTTTCCCTCAGTGTGACACTTTCCCTTCAGTGCTGGGAAGGTGTGTTGTAGCAGTTCAAAGCCATGGAAATCAATGGAAATGTCCCTGGAGAAGCAAGGCTGGGTTTGCATGGAAAGAGCACGATCACATTTAGGAACCTGCTCGAGCAGGCATCTGCAGGGAAGCCACTAAGGTATGTACCTGGCAGCGGGTGGTACCGCTGCAGTAATTACTGCATGCAGATCACTCATGGGAAATGCTGTCCGGTTCCTTACAGTGCTCTTGGGCCTTTCTTGCTCAAACCCAAAAGCCGATTACTGCGGGCAGAACATGAGACGGGCCCAGAGCTGTGCAAGGGACCAAGAGCACCTTTACCTAAGTCTTTGACCTGCATCTCTCTAATCCAATCTTCTCATGACACCTTTATAGAGCACCTAATCTTTGTGATATGAGGATGCCAGCCCTAATACCAGGCTAGCAAAAATAATCTGTCTAGGTCAGGTTGCGGTGCACGTGGAGCCTGACGAGAGAGCTGCTTGTTTCCAGCCTGTGGCTGCACCTTAAACTCTGACAACCTGGTTGTGTGCTGTCTGCTCTCCCAGCAGAAACACTACTGTTACTGCCAGTGACATAGTAAGAAGCCATAGGCCTCTCTCCAACTTTCCCTTCTGCTAAATTTTCAAGGCTGAAGCATCAAACTTGTTATCAACAGCTGCAAAACAGAGCTTGGTATCAGATATCTCTGCTACCTGGAGAACAGGATGGTTGGGAAAAGCCTTGGAAGAGAGGATGCAGACTGAAAACAGAAGGCTCGGGGCTATAAACAACACACAGCTTGGCCAGTGGCTGGTCACTGCAGTACAACCTTGGGAGCTAGGGAAGATTGACTTAGAAGAACAGCAGCAGAAAAATAGCTGAGCAGGGGGATATGGTCTTGGGAAGCAACACCTTCAATCAAGGTGTAATCCAGGGGCTGAGGCCAGGGGCTAAGAGCCTGTGCCCAGGGAATCCAGCATCTTACAAAAGGATGAAATAGAATTATGCAAGCCTGACTGACCATGTAAGCATGACCCACCATGCATTCAGTGCCAGCTATTATGAGCACCCTCATCTTTCTTGGGCTTGTGCCACACAAGTAGTTTTAGATGATATAAATATTTTAAATGAGCTGTTCACATTATTCTTTGTTCATAGTGCACAAGCCTCTTTGCAAAGTGGATCCTTGTGTCTGATTCTCAGCATGAAATGACTGCATGGCTTCAGCCCAAGAACAGCACTGACATCGCTGGCTTGCAGACAGTTCCTGTGCATCATCTTGCTATGCTGCTGATGGGAAAGGCAGCTCAATTCAGCAGTGATTTCCTGGCTGGGCAATCACTGATGGAAATATCCATTCCTCCATGTATAGGTTAATATGTCTCTGCTTCCCTTAGGTATGTGCAGAAATGCTGAGCATCTTAGCGTGGCAGAGCACCCCATCTCCCATGCCCCTTGAAATGTGCAAATACTGATGAAAATGAGTAGTTTTGGTTTTTAGCTGGAGTTTGTCAGGAGTCTGGGCTGTATCTCCACCCCGTTTTCTGTGCAAATACTGCCTTCCTGGCTGCAGACCTGGCTGCAGTCAGCATCTCAGCCAAACACAGGCTTAAAACCTGCTATAAAGGTAAAAGAACTCTTCACTGAATTAATTTTAACTAAACAACTCCACCAACATTTCAGTAGCCATTAAATCATGCTTTTGTTTCCTTTGGTAACAGCTTCCTACAGGCCACGGCTGGGAAAGGTGCTGGCAAACGCCACTGCTGTTGGTGCCTCTCCTAGCATAGAAGCCTTGGGAAGATCTTGAGAATCCATCTACACCATCCCTCAGCCCCGAGGCAGGATCAGCACTGGCTAGGACCACTCCCAGCATGTTTGCCCAACCTGTTCCTAAAAGCCTGAGTGATGCCAAGCTGCCTTCTCTGCCTGTGCAGTCTGGTGTTTGTGCTCCACCAAGAGAAGAGCCATCCTTGCTTCCCCAACCCAAACCATATGTTGTTTTGATTCCATCTAAATCCCATCTTGACATCATCTTCCAGATTTTTTTTAATGTTCTCAATGTTATGCTATTCTTCTGTTGAATATTGGGTGAGGGATGAAAATCCTAGCGTACCAGAAATCCCCAGACTATGTTTGGAGACTTTCCTGTTTATTTAAACTGCTTGGAACCACGTAGATGCCTGAGGTGCTTTCTGTGGGCGAAAAACAGTAGGATGTAATATAGAGAATGAGGCAACAAGATGCTTTGACTCCTACGATGGCCTTGGCTGGAGCTTGCAATTTGCTTTCTAGAGATTGCCCACAAGGAAAACATGGAAAAGCAAAATAGACACATGGAGACATGGTTCTGTCCAGGAGCCTTCTGGCCCAACACACAGAGCAACTGGAGCAAATCCCAATTATCAACCAGGTGTTTTACTTATTTGCCACCCCCTTTGCACCACTCCAAGTGCAAAGGGGATGGTAAAGCCTCTTTGCCTCCCTCATGGAAGCAAGGTCCTCCTAGGGACATTAACCACCAGCCTCTAACATAGATCCTGATCACCTCTGAGATGTTCCTAATAAGATGTTTTTGGAGCATCCAAGAAAGATCAAGGTTGCAGAACAAAAACAACTGAGGATTTATGCACTTTCCAGACTATGCAAGCATGATCAGGATATTATGGACAAAAGATCCGGACGTAAGCATCCAAACATGGATTTTAATGAACGTGATGCCCAAGTTCATCATTGGATCTAAACCTGATTATAACACATTTGGAGGTTATTCTTCCAGGGATGAACAGCATTTATCCCAAGAAATACAACTACAGAAGTCTTTGTGTTTTCCAGAGATTGTCAGTTCAAGGAACAGCACTCATTTCAGCAGAGTACAGCACTGATGTTGAGCCAAGCTCCCAGTCCTGCTAGGGATGGATCAGCAGAGCTGCTGCACGGTAAACAGAAGAAATATAAATCCAACAAATGGAGGGGAAAAAAAAGCTTTACTGTAAAAAAAAGAATTGACTTCTGCTAGGAAATCCCATGGAAGACAGGTTGCTGACATGGCACCCTGTCCTTGGGCATGGCTGGGGAGTCCTTCCTCCGCATGGATGTTGGGATGCATGGAGTCAAGAAGGACCCTCCTTTAAAAAAAAAATAAATAGTAATACTAGTTTTCTGATTGTCTGCCATGAGGAAATGGTTGTCCACATGATCTGAGTGTGCAGAGACTCATCTTCAGTGTTTTCTGCTGTATTTGCTGGCAGTGGGGCAGAAACCAGCTGTCCTAACAGGTTCCAGATGCTGGCAGGAGGCTCAGCATCCCCACATCACCAAATCTTCCATCCTTCTGTCACTCGAGGCTGAGGCTCGGGGATGTCTCCACATGCAGCCACCATCCCTTCCAGAGCAGGGCAGAATCAATGCCACTGCCACAGCCACCTCTTTGAGGAAGGTCTTCTACCTCCAGTGAGAGTGGTACAGGAGCCATAGTAAAAACAAACAACTCTCAAGCCAGTAACACTCTACCTTTACCTCCTGCTGCAACCTGAACTGCAGGTTGAATGGTAACCACAGTGATGGTGCTTCAAAACCTGGGTTCAGCTCACAGCTCAGCCCTGTGCTGCTTGTTCCTGCTGTGATCCAAATAGGCAGGGACTGGCTCATCCTATGCATGTGGGTGAGCACAGCAAGATCAGAGAATCACAGAACCAATAAGACTGGAAAAGACCACTAAGATCATGCAGACCAACCCATCCACGCCATCTATGCTCACTAAACCATGTTCCTCAGTGCCACATTTCCATGCTTCTTGAACACTTCCAGCAATGGTAACCCCACCTCCTCCCTGGGCAGCCTGTTCCAATACATCACCACTCTTTCTGAGAAGAAGTTTTTCATAATATCCAACCTGAACCTCCCTGGGCACAACATAAGGCCATTACCTCTCATCCTATCACTGTTACCTGGAAGGCTGACCCCCATGTCACTACAACCTCCTGTCAGGGAGTACTAGAGAGTGATGAAGTCACCCCGAGCCTCCTCTTCTCCAGAATAAACAATCCCATAAGACTTGTGCTTTAGACTCCTCACCAGCCTTGCTGCCTTTCTCTGGACAAACTCCAGGGCCTCAATGTCTTTCTTGTAGTGAGGGGCCCAAAACTGAACACAGTACTTGAGGTATGGCATCACTGGTGCCGAATACAGAGGGACGATCACCTCCCTGCTCCTGCTGGCTGCGCTATTTCTGATACAAACCAGGATGCCATTGGCCTGCTGGGCCACCTGGGCACACTGCTGGCTCATGTTAGTGGAGCATCAACCAGCACCTCTAGATCCTCTTCCTCCACATAGCTTTCCAGCCACTCTGCCCCAAGCCTGTTGCAATGCATGGGGTGGTTGTGACCAAAGTGCAGGACCCAGCACTTGGTCTCGTTGGAGTGCATCCCACTGGTCTCAGCCCATCGATCCAGCCTGTGCAGATCCCTCTGTAGGGCCTTCCTACCCTCAGGCAGATCGACACTCCCTCCCAACTTGGTGTCATCTGCCAACTTACTGAAGATGAACTCTTATCTCCTCGCCATCAATAAAAGTACTAAACAGGGCTGGCCTCAGTACTGAGCCCTGGGGAGCACCACCAGTGAGCCTCAGCCCAGCTTGTTTGCACAAGGGTGGCCAGAGGATGAATGCCTGGGTTCCTGGTGTTGGGAGAAGCAGTGTTTTCTCAGTTTGACCCAATAGCACTGCAAAACAAAGATGAGATTGATGCTCTGCCGCTCAGCTCAGCAGCCCTGTTGTCTCCAGGATGCGAAGAGTTAAGAGCTGCAAAACCCGAAGAACTTCCTCCTTTTGGCAACGCCTGCCTCCAAATGACGCGGTTTCTGCCGGGCTTTGCCCAAATATGTTCATTTCCTTCTGAAGAAAAAGAAAAAAGAGAGGAAGGAGAAAGATAAAATTAAGACACGGAGCTGGACGTTGCCACCGATAGCGCAGCCCTGCATCCTGCCCACCCATGCCGTTCCGCAAAGGTAGAGACTGGGGATTTGGGGTGGGCAGCACCCCCGGATGGGCTTGGGGGGGGCTGGGGAGAGGGCTGAGGTGTCCCACAAACCCTTTTGTAGGGGTGCAAGATGGGAGCACCAAGCTTGGCTGTGTGTCCAGGGCACAGAGACGCTATGATGCTGGTGTGGGGGGGGGTTGCAGAAATGTGTGCCCTTGGCTGTGGGTTTTTAGTTTCTCTCTGCTTTTTGGGGTAAATCTGCTCTGGGTGTTGTAATAGAGGAAGAGGATAGGCTAGCAGGAGCTTTCTGTGTCAGTGTATGGGGTGCTGGAGGGGGTTTTGGGGTGACGCAGGCTGAGAACTGGCAACCTGCATGCATTTGTGTCTGTCCTTGGGAGATGCTCAGCTGGAGGAACTGTGCCACCTGAATCCCAGGAGGAGACAGGCTTCTGAGAGGGATATTCCACCTCACAGCCCTTCTTCATGATCTCCCATCCCCAAAAATCTCTTCTTCCCATGTAACTCCATTACATGGAGAGCATTCATGCTGTCACCCAGCTTGGCAGCATGGGGTAAGGAGGACCCAGCTCAGGTTGCATATTAGGAAAAATTTCTTCCCAGGAACAGTGGTGAGGCATTGGAACAGGCTCTCCAGGGAGGTGGTGGAGTCATCGTCCCTGGAGATGTTCAAGAAAAGGGCTGGTGTGGCGCTGAGGGATATGACTTAGTAGGAATGGTAGTGGCGGACTGATGGTCGGACTAGATGATCTTAGCGGTCTGTTCCAACCTTAATGATTCTATGATTCTCAGCCCTGATAGCACTTGTTTGCTGCCCTGCAGGTGGGTGGATGAGTTTTCCATCCTCCCCTGAGCTGCTGAAAAATGGAGGCCTTCATGTCACCTCCTTCTTATCATCATGTGTTACATCAGGGTATAGTGGTGTTGGCATGGTAGGGATGCTCATGGTGGCTTCTTGTCCCAGGAGCTCTACTGGATGGAGAAACTGGGTGAGGAAAAGCCTTATCCAGGAGTTAAAAAGGCAGGGGTAAGTTAAGGCATGCAAAGACATAAGGACAGGATGCTGCTCAGCCTCTAACCCATCCTCTTTGCTGAAGCAGAGCAGTGTCTCCTTGCTGGTGTGCAGCTGGGGAAGGGGCACAGGGTACCACTGCAGGGATGCTGCACGCTGAGGCTGGTGCAGTGTGAAAGAGCAGCAGGGATGGACTGAAAACTGGGAAGAGGTGGCTGGATTGGGTTTTCTCACCTCTCCCTGCTGTGGGGAGGATGTTTGGGGTGTGAGGCAGTTTGCCCTCAGTCATGTTCACAGCGCCCGTGATCTCAGACGCAGAGATTGATGTTGCCATTTAAGGCTTAATGAGAAGTGATGTGGTTCACACCCTCGCATCCTGACAGCACAGCAGGCTGCAGGTCCTGGTTTAATTTTAGGCGATAAATGGATTCATTTAGAGCAGAAGGAGAGATAGCAGGCGTCAGGCAGTGGGAGGAGAGCAGAATGCATCAGGCTTTGAAAATGCAAAATCCTGGTTGGTGAGAACAGGGAGCAAAGTGTGGCCATGGTGCCATGTTGTGGCACAACTACCCTGCATGTCCTTGTCACCTTGCTATGGACAATTCAGCTCTGCAACTCTTGGTCGCTGTCCCAGTCACAGCTCCTTTACAAACCACCTCTAGAGGTCAACCTTGAAATGCCAGAGAGGCTGCCAGCAGCTCCCTCATTAACTTGCAGCTTCTCCAAAAAGACCTTGGGAAGGTCCAACACAGCTCAGAGGGCAGTGCAGATGAGTTTTGTTCATGAGTCATTCCAAAGAGCCCCCCAGCAAGAAAACCTTCTTCTTGCAGATGAAGACTGTAAGATTTGCTGAGGCTAGAAAAGCTGAAGGTGGTGGCCCCAGAGGGGTTGGAGTCAGGATGTAAAGCCAACCCTCCCAATGGAAAATGGGGCCTCCAGCCAGCTTGGCAAGAAGGCTGAGCCTTTGGGAGCCTTCTGGGTGCAGCACCTCACCCCAGGGCTTGCTCAGGGCAACTGAGAGCTGCACAGAGGAGGCTCTGCCTGGAGGCTCCGCAAACTCCAAGTAGCCTGAGGCATGTGGAGATTGGGGCTTTCATGTTGGAGGCCTCGAGCCATCTTTTCATGTGGAAACAGAGTATCCTGGGAGTAAAATGCAGATTTCTCCCTGGTTCTGTTGGCTTCTCAGTCTTACAGGTATCACTTTCCTGGGTTTCCCTGACAAATCTATGCTGAATCCTGCACATGTAGGCTCTGTTCTGCTTCCTTTCTCTCCAGGCACTGCAGCCAGTGGCATCACCTCAGGATCTGTGGTTCATGCCTGCACTACAGTTGCCATTCAGCCAACCTCAAGGCATTTGACAGTTTCATATGACAAAGAAAGGTATTTCTAGCGGGGATGCTCAAGGACAGTTAGAAGCAATGGGCTCAGAGAAGGAATTGATTTCTTACACACTACCACATCAGCTGGGAGCACTGGAGAAAATCTCATTTCTTATCTCAACAAACGCTGGCCATGCTGCAGTTCTGCTGATGTGAGTGTTGGGAGCTCTCAACTAAAACACCCTTCACCTCACCTGAAAAATACAGCTTTATTACTGAGGGGGGGAAGGCTGGGAGAGGGCAAGTGATAAACAAACAGGATCTTGGCAGAGAGAAGGACATTTGTCAAAGGACAAAAAAATTCACTGCAGTATTACAGGCTGGAAAGGGCCTGGAGATCAGACTGAAAGCCAGAGAGCAGAGACCAAACACATGATGTTGGTACCAATGGGCTGCCATGGGGTATTGCTCCAGAAATTAGCCAGTATGAAAGGACTTGATGGATGCAAAGTTTAAAATAAAAAGTGTTTGATATTGTGTCCAGACCTGGGGCCCCCAGCACAAGAAGGATGCAGAGCTGTTGAAGGAGGTCCAGAAGAGGGCCATGAAGATGATCAGAGGGCTGGAGCACCATGAAGAAAGGTTGAGGGAATTTGGGAACTGGGAAAGAATAAAGACTTGAGGCTGATTTACGAGAGGACAAATTCTGAAGTGGCTGGTGATGATTTTGAGCATTAGTGGTCTTCTCTGGTACTGCCAAAGATCATACTTTTTGAGTGCTGATGGTATTTAAGGTCCCTTCCAACCAAAGCCCTTCTGTGATTCTATGGGAGAAGTGGGCTTGGATGGGGATGGGCTGTGGTTTGGAGAGGTGATGGGGGACACCAAGTCCCTGGAAAGGGGCTCTGCTGCCTAGATCATAGAACCATAGAACCATTTGAGTTAGTTGGAAGGGAACTTTAAAAGTTGTCTAGTCCAACTCCCCTGCAATGAACAGAGACATTACAGCTAGATAAGGTTGCTCAGAGATGTCAGCAGCAGCTTTGCAACACTGGTGCAACTCCATAGTTATGATAAACCTTCACATTGTCTGCTCCCTAGGCTCAAAGAAGTCCCATTTCCAGACAGGGTTGCTGGGTATGTCTGGGGAAGTCCCCCATGGAGCATTCCTTGTGGTACATGGAGTGGCCACTGCATGTCCCCATCCTGCACCACACTGCAGCAGGACCATGTGCATAGTCTGGAGGAGCAGTGACAGCTTGTAGAGGCGGGAGAGGAAGGAGGGACGCACAAGAGTTTCGGAGCTCCTGAGGGATCTGTGTCTGAAACTTCAGCCCTGCTGGGCTGGTGATGGGAAAGGGACTGGTGCCTTGTGGTGTTCACACACAAGTTGAATTAAACATCTCTCCTTAGTCTGAAAGCAATCTGGAGGGCATCCTTGCATATAGAACAATGGATATAGGTTGCCCAGAGACATTGTAGATGTCTCATCATGGCATTCAAGGCCATGTTGGATATGGCCCTGGGCAACTTGATCTAGAGGGTGGCAACCAGCCCTCTGCAGTGGGGTTGGAACTGGATGGGTTTTAAGGTACCTTCCAACCCAAACCATTCTATGACTATGATTCTATGAAATCATAACTCCTGTATGCATGTATTCAGATTATAACACACCCTGCCACAAACCTGTCTACTCCTCCAGAGTGATTACAGCAAAGGGTGGAGATGTGACTTTCTGCATATATTTGGTACTTACACAGCTAATTTTGTCACCTTTCATCACTCTGCTTGCAAATGCACACGCTGCTGTGCTTGCTGGTCACGTCATCCATTACTCCTTGCTTCTGTGCTTTCCTGGCAGTCCTGTGCATGTGTTGAGCACTTCGCGTCAAAGGGGAATTTATGGGCACAGATGAATTACATCTCCTAGTGACACAGCTGAAGAGAAGCAGAGCAGTTGTTGGGAACTGCCTGGGGGGGTCTGGGTGTCATCCTCCACTGTGGGGTCTGTCTTGGTGTCCGCAACCATGTGAGCGTCTGCTCAAAGCCATCTGCTCAAAGGGCAGGGAGGAAATGTGCGGCCAAGCTTTCTCCAGCTCTCCTGACTCACTGGCTCATGCTTTAATTAAAGCGTCACCTTGTTTTCATCAATCACCTTTCCTGGAAGACTGGAAATTCCCTTGTGTCCCTCTTTCCCAATGGCCTGTGCTTCTCAACAGAGTGTGCTCCTTGTGGCTCTTAGTTTCACTTCAGCCCCTTGGGCAAAACACGAGCAAACAACTCAAATGCGCAGGTGTCCATCCCCAAATCACACCCATCATGATATATCCCTGCTCTCCAAGAAAGCACTCGATGAGCGTCACCTCTCCACTGTGGCATTACACTTTCCTTAGCTTTTTCTGGCATTTGTTAAGAGCTTTAAATGTGTTGAAGGATGCACTGTGCCCGGTGGTTGTGTTCCTACTGGCTCTGATGAAGCTTCTGTGGGGCTGTGCAGAAAGCTCCACCAGGGCAAGTCAAGCAGCAAAGCCCACTTGAAATTGCTCGAAATTGGGATAGGAGGCTTACAATAGGCTATGAATTGTTACGGGTGCTTTTGGGGACCAGCTCACAGAAACCAGCTGATGGAGAGAGATGGGTTTTTACAGCCTCTCAGACTTCCCAAGTCTGGGAATTGAAACCAGGCAAAGACGCAGCTGCTGATAGCATCATTTCATCTCCTGGCCTGGGAGCAGACAGGCATCCCTTCAGCCTGCCTTTCCAGGGCCAGGCAGCCACCAAGCTACTTGGGTCTGCTGGAAGAACTCTCCTCTGTCTCCTGCCTTCCTCCTGCATGGATGGAAGACTGTCCTGTGCTATATTTAGAATCATAGAATCATGGAATTGTTAAGGTTGAAAAATACTTCTAAGATAATCTACTCCAACCATCAACCCATCCTCACCATGCCCACTAACCATGTCCCTCAGTGCCACATCTACCCTCTTACTGAACACCGCCAAGGACAGTGACTCCACCACCTCCCTGTGCAGCCTGCGCCATTGCTTGATCACTCTTTCTGAGAAGAAATCTTTCCTAATTTACATGATGAGCAGGTGTTAATACAACCTAAGTGCTTTTTACCTGCGCCACCAGCATGAGAAGCCCAATCTACCTAGAGAAGACCAATGTCAGTGATCATCCTAGGTAGGAAAAACCTACCTGGCCATGCCCAATCCCATCCTAACACACCCTCAGTTATGAAAAAAATCCATCTTGCCATAAAAAAAAAACAACCTCTGAAGGCTTTCTGATTCCCAGATCCTACCCTCCATCTCCTTCACATCTTCTCCCTGCTGCCACGGCAGCCGCCTCTCAGTTTCATCCCCGCATCTTCGCCTGCGGCAGGAACCTGCTGAGATCCCTTCTTGCGAAGGCAAAGCTCTGGAGGTGTTCATATAAAATCAGATGACCACGGGCTTTTAGCAGAGGAACGTGGGAGGATTTCAAAACCAGCAGCCAGCAAGGCGTGATTGCTGCCTGCCTGCTGCGTGCGTGCACACACGCACACGAGAGCTGCCTTTGGTCTCTGTAGGGCTACCAGCTTTTTTTTAAAACACAGACACATTTTAGCAGCAGGAAGGCTAAAAAAGGCCATCAAGGATGGTCCCCGGGTGAGCAATTTTCAGTTCCTCTAATATTTTCCCCTGAAGGACTCACAGAATCATAGAATGGCTTGGGTTGGAAGGGACCTCACGGATCAACTCCTTGTCCTCCCATGATAACCCTTCCCCATATTTTCCTCTATAGCTGGGCAACTTCCCATACACCTCCCTTCAATCTTCCTCACTATTGAGAATGGTTACATTTTCTTCATAACACTTTTTTTTTTTCAGTCTGAACGCTCTTCCCATACTTCTCCCTCTAAGATTTCTCCCTCCTAGAGCACAAACCCATTCTCTTTGTGCTCTCCCACAAATCCCAGTTAGGAAACATCTCCTTGGTGTTGCTCTCCCTGATTCAACCTCTTCCCAAAAGCAGAAACTGAATCATAGAATCACAAGGTTGGAAAAGACCTCTGAGATCACCCAGGCCAACCGTCAACCCATCCCCACCATGCCCACTAACCATGTCCATCAGTGCCACATCTGCCCTTTTCTTGAACACCTCCAGGCACGGTGACTCTGCCACCTCCTTGTCAGTATTTTTCCTCCTTGCTTTTTTCATGATTTTATCTTTTTTTTTTTTTATCCCATGGACATCATTCTATTGGTTCATATTTGGCTGCTGAGATTTTTTTTTCCCTTTTCTCCAGCACGTCAATCCTCATCTGAGGATAACCAGATATATGACTTGTGGCAGGGGAAAGTGAGGCATGGGAGGGTGCAGCAATGTGCTGGTGGCTGTGGTTTTAGCTGCTCTTTGGAGATCTTCAGGACCCGATCAGAGGCACAGGGCTGCAATGAGCCTGTACTATTTCTTGCAAAGACAGCAATTCGATACCATGAGACGGCAAGTCCTGTGCACTGTACTGTGTGTGTGCCCACACCAGTCCTACTATACCTGGACAGGCTGTCCCCAGCCACACAGTGACGTGGGGCTTCATAGGGGGGTTGATGGGACAACACTGGCGGTTCTGCTGGTGGCTCTGCTCCAGGGTTAATGCTGTGCGTGGGTCTGGCTGCATCCCATCCTGGTCAGAGTACCACTCTGGGTGCCATCTGCATGCCACATATGGGCGCAGCCTGGTGTGTGCACTCATGCTTGGTTCTCAGCCACAATCCCTAGCCCTTTTTTCCATTAAGATACTGCTTCTCCAAAGGGAAATTGTGATTGTTACACACAGGGCAACTGAGCTGGTGAGAAATCTCCCTATGAAACCTGGCACATCTCCAGTGAATTTTGGGAGATGCATGCAATCCTGGCTGCTCAGCATCACATGCACCTAGCAGTGCTTGCAGTCATGCTGCCAGCTCCTTTCCAACAGCAGTGTGGCAGCAGTCCAAATCCCTTATCTTATCTTACCTTATCTTATCTACAGATCCAGCGCTCTTTGCAGCAAGCCTGTCCCTGCTGGAGCATGCAGCACTGTGTCCCCTGTCGCAGGGCAGGGACGTCCTGGTGTGCATTGCTGCTGTGTGCCTTACAGCAGTGTGACACAGAGCTTTTACCCTTCTGGGTAGCAGCAAGGGGTTAAAATCCCACCTGGAGATGTTTGGGCTGGATATCAGGGAAAGCTTTGTTCATCCAGCCCCAGACTGGATTATTTGAAAACAGATTGCAGAGCGTGAGACGGACAAACTTCTCCTTGCAAGATGACCTGGGTAGGAAGGGAGCTGCTTTGGGGATGGGGAATAGGCAATGAATTTGCTGGAAAAAGGAGGCACTGCCCTCAGCACCAGGATTTTGGGCAGGGTCGCAGCAGGGCTCAGGTTAACCAGCTGACACACAAAATCCTTCCAGCCAAAATGATTGATTCCCCTCCCTGAGCCAAAACCCCGAGCACTCCGCTTGGCAGCTGGCTTACCCGAACTGACCTGGGGAGAGCACTTCAGCAGGGCAGCAGGGTAAACTTGTTTACACGTTCTTTTTTTGGCCATGCAGAGCTCACTGCCATGCGGGGGACGGCCCAATGCAACACTCCCAAGCACGTGTGAGCCTGCAGAGCTGCATGGGTTGTGCACGCCCCGCTCGCGTGTGCGCTGGGAGGAAATGCTGCCTCTACTTCCCAACCTCGAGTCCCTCCGGCTGCCAGCACGCGACGGGAGCATGAACAGCAACTGCTGGTGCTTGGGTTTCTTCTGCCTAGGAGGGTATTCTAGGAAAGCTTGAGGACCATTTGGTAAACAACAGGGAGAAACTGCAGTACAGGGTGTTTGTTTGCAAGCAGCCCCGGGAAACTGAGTTATTTTGCCCCTAAAAGTACAAATGGGCACTGCTGCATGAGTGAAGAATAAAAGCTCCTAAATCATTGATATATATTTATTTAGAGGAAACTTGTCCCTTTATAGGGTACGAGACCGAGGAGCATCCAATCTTGATGTCAATAGGAGACCCTAACATGCCCAAGGCAGAGATTTGAGCTGTTACTTGGTTTTAACTTTGCTTGATGATTTTCTTAGTGAAAATCACTCTAATTAGTGGAGGATTTCTTATGGGAGCAGCAGGATGTGGCTGGGGCTGAGATTTGGGCTTTGAAGCCCAAGGAACCTCCAGCACTGAGGGATCATAGAATCATCAAGGTTGGAAAAGACCCACTGAGGTCATCCAGTCCAACAGTTGACCCATCCCCCCCATGGCCATTAACAGTGTCCCTCAGTACCACATCTGCCCTTTTCTTGAACACCTCCAGAGACAGTGACTCCACCACCTCCCTGGGCAGCCTGTCCCAATGCATCACCACTCTTTCTGAGAAGAAATTTTTCCTAATATATATATATATATAAAGCTGTTAGTTATTTTCAATTTATGTCAATTTCCCAGCTGGAATGCTGGGTGCAGTTGACAGCTAAGGACAAGGCTTTGGGGTGGGAAGAGGAACTCCGAAGCAGCTTTGCCACTGAAATCTCTGTGTTGTTGAACCGTGCCCTGAGAAGGATGAGTAGAGGAAGAAGAGTCACCTGTCAGCAGTGATTTGTTTGTTTGTTTCTTCGAAGTTTCTTTGCCAAAAGCGGGCAATGGGTTTCCACCTCAGCAATTGGGAATAACACGTGCACAGGGGAGCACGGTCTGCAAAGTCTTTGGTTCTATTAAGCATGAAATTGCCTCTAATTGCTGCTGTATTTCTTTTTTCTTTTTTTGGTAATTTTTGGGCACAGCTGAGCTGCTCAGAAACCAACCCAAGTCAAACACATCAGCATTGTGAATCTGAACGTGATTTTATAAAACATTAAAAAACGCTCAACAAATTGTTGTTGCAGTGACAGCAGTTTTCATAACTCCTTGGTAGAGGACACGTGGGTGGAAACTGGCCTTTTCTAGGTAGGGATTTACTGTCTGAGTGCCAAATTTTGGAAAATCTGTGATTACCTTTTCTGGTTTGGGCTGTGGATTGCAGCCGTGAGGTTGGGTTGGTGCCGTGGCCATGGTGGCTAACAGCAGACAAGACAAAACAAAGCAATGTGGGATGTGGCTGGTGTGCGCCGGTGCCAGGACTTAGTCACCCCACTTCATCGATGACTTGAGTCTGCCTGAATGCAAAAGGACCTGATTTTTAAGTAGCCTCAGAAGGCTATCGCATGTGACCCAGCACGTGTTCCACAAACATGGGAGCTGTGCTCGTCTGGGTTTGGTGGGCTACACGGAGGTGGGCTTTCAGGTCTTTTGAGCTGCCTACATCTCACACTGGTGGGGTCTTCAGTAGTAAAGAACTTTATCTTGCATAGCTGGCAGCTTTGGGAAATGCTCTGGGCTCCGTGAGTGTCAGCATCCCAGTGGGTGCAGGAAACTGGGGTTCCCATTGACTCAGTGCATGGGCTGGGCAACCCAAGAGTCTATCTGACCCAAAAGTCTGTCTGACCCAAAAGTCCGTGAAATCCAAGGGTCTGTCCAAACCACAGGGCATCCACAAGGGCCCATCATTTGGTGCCCTGGATTATGCAAGCCCAGGCGACAAAAGCGTGACAGGAAGCAAAGGAAGGTCGTGCCTTCAGCCTGAGCGCCGCTCACTTTCTTTATTGGGAAGTTGGCAGGAGAGCCTGCCTGGGCGGCTGTTGGAGCCTGTGTTGACTCAGGCTGTGCTCTAGCAGTTGTTTTAATGCCACCTGAACACTGAGTAAACAGCCGGGCTGGGAAATGTGAAACCCTTGCTCTGACCTTCCTGTCTCTGAAGGCTCAAACGGAGACATGCTAGGCTCACTGGCAAGGTGCGGATGAACATGTGAGATAAACGCGTATCTCCTACAGTCATTCGTTTGGGTTTTGAGGAGGAGGAAGGTAGAATTGCAGCCTCCTTAAGGCAAGGAGTTTTGCTCTGGTTTCCTGATGGGTAATGTGACCAGAAACATTGAAGCAATTATAATGAGAATGCATTTTCCACCCTTTTCCTTCATATTTAGCGGGAACAACTCATGGTCAGTAGAGTAGCCAACATGCTTCCATCTGAGTTTTTCCTGAGAATTTGTTAACAGCTTGTCATTGTGAGAAAAAACAAACAAACAAAAAAAAACCATAAATATATTTAAGAAAATATGTTTGGCAGCAAGCTCCCTGTATTATTTCAGCTTGTCCCAAAATTCCAGATGATAAATATTTTTCATGTCTGATTGGAAAATGTCAATGAAAGAAAAAGCAAAATTGGGATTTCCATTGTGTGACAAGCAGGTCCTCAACCAGAGTCTTTCATCTCTGGATTCTTTCTGTTCTTGGTTCAGAGAATTCAGAAGTCTTTGCCATTTCACAGTGGCTTTTCAGCTGGCTGGTTCTTGGAGATTTTTTCAGCGTAGCTGTTGATTTTCCAAGTCTGAATTTCAACGTACTGACCATACCCCCTCTTTAGGTTTTCACAGACATCCTAAAAGCAGTCCCTGTAGGTCTCAGATTTAAAAGCAGAACTGGGACACTGAGAGCTCCTTGCTTCTTGATGGCTTGCGGTTTCCATCAGTCAAATGGACAGGTGAACTTTTAGGGAGGCTGACCCAAGGAACAGCTCAACCCAAGCAGTGGTGTTGGTCCCAAACATGGCTTTTAGAGCTGAGATGTGTGGGATGCTGTTGGGCAACAATCACCTGTATCACTCCAGCTCTGCAAGGAAGCAGGGACAAGCGAGTTGTCGATATGGCAGATGTGCTCACAAGGGTGTGGAAAGATCACCAGCACGTACGCAGTTTCGAAATGCAACTCCTCATCAAAGCTTCTTCCTGACTCCCTGTGTGAATTGTGCCTTGAGGAATGAGGAATTGTGTTTCTGATCACCTCATTCCAGAGCCCACCAAGCTTTGCATCTGATAGCTTTGGCTGTAGGCAGCACTAATGTCTACCTTCATGCTCACGGGCTGCAGACACCCCCAGGACACAACTTGGCCTGATTTACAACCAATATCCGCAGCAGGGCAAGTGAATTGCTCTGGGAGCGTCCGTTTCTCTCCATGAGAGGTAGAATTGGACAAAGGTACCCAGATTCTTGTAGCCACCCAAATGACATAAATCCTTCCCAAATATGGTGGGTGTGGATGTGACAGTGGGCAGAAGCCACGATCCAAAGGGAGCAGATCCTCCTGGGATGTTACCTGGTAGTAAATAAACCAACCTATATCAGTAGAATGGTGTTTTATCACCTACTGATAAAAGAACTAACACTGGTACTCATACTGATATCAGCAGGGGTTGATGGCAGAGATTAAAAGAATATCCTTTTACCCAGGCTGCGATTAATCTGCACCTACAAGTAGCTCCTCAAGCTTCAGGAACGCCAACCACTCAATTTCCCTCCTCTCTGCTTTCTCCCTAACCCCAGATGCCCTGGGGCTAACTTTTAATATTTGCAGTTCTGTGACCGTGTTGTAGTTTCTCCCACTCCTTTGAGAGATTCCACACCGTCCCCTAGCATCTGGCTTCATGACATCAGTATTCTTTGAGAAGCCCAGTGGTTGCCATGGCGATGCTGAGGTTGTCCCTGTTACATCACAAGGTGAGTCAGTCCCAGAAAGAAAGGCCACAGCCTTTGCCATTGTTGGATTTAATAATCTGCAGCGATGAGATAACGATCCAGGCCCTTAATGAAAGGCAGGTGCAAATAAGACATTAGGAAATAATTCGATAGCAGAGTCCACAGGATAATGAGAGGCTGTGTTTCCGGAGGGTGACCATCTTGCACTTTAAATGGGTTGAATGGGCTGCTCCATAGGGTGTTCCCTATGCACCTGGAGGGCTGCATCCCACATGCACTACTGGGCTGGCGATTAAGCTCCTAATTAACATAACCTGCCCCAAAAGAGTGGGGTTATGGCTGGATCTTTGACTTGCTGTATCACTTGGGATTAGGTGTGGGATGTGGTGTGACCCCATTTCTGCTGATGCGCCTCTGCATATGGCAGGGTTATGCTGGCAGCAGGGCAGGTGCTGTCTGATCTGGCTCACCTGGGATACAGTAATCCTGTAAACACTTTTCTTTCCAACTAGCAGGATTTTGTGCTGGATGCTTCGTCTGAGAGGACTGTGGCATCTTGGTAAGGGACCAGGTCACCTGAAGTCAGATGTACCATCTTGTGGCATCACACACTAAATCAACCCCAGGGCTTCAGTGAGGGATTTCCCATTGGAAAAAGCATGGGGACAAAGTGGGAGATGTTGGTTTGATATAACTGGAAGTACCTGGGAGGAGGAGGTGCAGCCCAGTGCCAGGCTAACATGAATATTGTGGAGTCAGAGGCAGTGCCACCACCCGGAGTTTGGCTCTGGCCTATCTGCACCCTTTGACCCACTCTGTTGGGACCAAGCCTGAAGTTATACAGACAGATTTCATGCCAGGAAGCAACAATATCAGATTCCCAAGACTGGAATATTCCCAACTGCTTGCCATGCAATTGCCCTCTAACCATTTGAAAACCCTGTGCCTGTCTCTGCAGCCCAGGGAGTCAGCTATCTGTCTGATTTAGCAGTTTATGGGGTGAGATCTGTTTTGCTCTTGCCCTGTGAGGTCAGGAACTTACACAGGACATTGCTCAAACCTCTTGGACCCATTTCTGAGCAGACTTTCAGGCAGCGTTGAGAAATGTTCCTGCTCTGGTAGACATTGCAGGTTCAGAATGTTATGTTCAACTTAGTTTTCTTTCTTGAGAATTCCAGGAGAGGTTCAGACTGTAACTTTTCTCACCTCAGTTAGGGTGCTCTCATAGGTGAGCCATAGGGACCTCCTCCTGGTGCTTTCCATGGGAATACATTATAGTAGCTTGGAAGAAGAGATGCAATTGCATCCGATTCTTTGGTTTAGGCAAGATGGGTCCATGAATGAAATGTCATCCCTGAGATTTTAAACAGGAACATCGGGGTGGAAGGCTCCTTTGCAGTCCATCTTACACCCTCATCTGGCCCTATGGGGACTTCCCAGGGACCTGTCACCCCCCTCACAGAAGGATCCCTGAGGATTTTGCTCCTAGCTTGGGGAGTTTAAACCAGGCTCTCATCCTTCCTTCCCTCACACATTCATCATGTTCAGGCAATGTGTTTGCAACTCCCATTTCCCAAACTATCTGCCTTTAACTCACCCAGTTATCACCAGCACCCCACCCACAGCACCACTGTCCTCCCTTTGCAAAGCCCTTTGCTGTAAACCAGGTGCTAACTAGGTTTGAACCCTCATCCTTCTGTCTGAAAAAGAGAAATAAAACAAAACAAAAAAAGCCCTCCAAGACAGAGGGTTGACTTCAGGCAGAATTTACTGTCCTGAAATAGTTTCTGCACTGCACCCAGTGCAATGGCAACTGCACGCAGGAGGGCTCAGAGCAGGAGCTGAGCAGAAGCAACCAGAAACACTTGTTCAATGCAGCCCAAAAAAAGCATTTAAGGAAAGCTTTAGGGCGTATCACTTTGCTGCAAGGCACTGATATGAGTTTCCTTTTTTCTTTTTTCCTGCACCTATTGCTGCAAGAGAGCTCACGTGCACAAAGCTGATTTTTTTATTGCCACCTGTTGCTTGGTCATTGCTAAAAGCTGTATTTGGTTTTAAATGGTTTTAAGTTAAGGATGGAAGATTTAGGTTGGATGTCAGGGGGAAGTTCCTTACTATGAAAGTGGTGAGGTGCTGGAACAGGCTGCTCAGAGAGGTTGTGGATGCCCCGTCCCTGCAGGTGTTCAAGGCCAGGTTGGATGGGGCCCTGGGCAACCTGGTCTGGTATTAAATGTGGAGGTTGGTGGCCCTGCATGCAACAGGGGGTTGGAGCTTCATGATCCTTGAAATCCCTTCCAAGCCATTCCATGACTCTATGATTCTATTTTTTGCAGCTCCAAGGTAAAAGCAGCTCCCAGCACAGTGCTGAGCTGCTCTTGGTACATGGGGTTGGGCAATGAGTTGTTCCTCAGTGGGGATTTCCCCCCTCTCGATATCAGCACTTGTTCCTCAAGCCTGAACCCATCTGAATTATTTTCCCTTCTCTGCTTGCAGCTATTTTAAGAAAAGCCACTGCTTGCAGCAGCGGATGTGCGCTGGGCAGCCCGGAGCAATTGCTTGGTGTATTTCAGCGCTTGGAGATTGCTTACTGCTGGGGAAGGATGATGCTCCCTTAGCACACCAGGTCCAATTGCAGAGTGCAATAGGTTAAAACCCGGACAGCCTGTCCCTGGATGGGGGAATGGGTTCGTTGGGTGTTTGCATGTGGCTGGGAGAACGGAGCTCAGCCCCAAGCACGCAATGTTCCAATGCAAACCCTTCCACTCTGCACGCCTTTTGCAAATGCTTGCAGGGTCCCCCCAAAAAGCACTGCCAGCAGCGAGTGGAGGACACAACCTCTTGGTCCCTGTCTTTGTGAAAGCCCCCATTTCCCCCAATACATTTGCAAGCACAATTTTCTTGGCTCCTCCACAGTCCTGCTGACATTTTTTTGGAAGCAAAAGAGTTTGTTCTCAACTGCTGTTTATAAATGCCCCTCTGCTATCCCAGATGAGTAATTTTCTCTGTTGCAATGTGGCGTCTTTAGGGCAATGGCAAGGTTTTGGGCAGCTGCTGGTTCAGTTTTGCAACCAGAGAGAACTGTGCCCAATTCACAGATTGGTAAACTGAGGCCGCGCTGGGAGTTGCTGCCAAGCTCACACAGAGCTGCATCCTTACAGTGACAGCAGCCCAACTCTGACCCACCATCTCCAAACTTTAATCATGCGGAGTCACAGAATCATAGGATCAGGTTGGATATTGGGACTTGTAATTTCATGGGTATCTCCATCTGATGTAACTCCATTTGATGGTTGGATGAGATGATCTTAGTGGTGTTTTCCAACCTTAATGACTGTATGATTCCATCTGTCTTCCCGGACCCCCAGAGCATCACGCAAACTGCACCCCATCGTCTCGATGCCACATCACAAAGAGATGCACTGCACTGAGCGTAGGCATGAATAGCTCTCACGCTTTCCTTTCAAGTTTCCATTAAAGGAAAAAAGAAAAAGAAAATAAAAGAAAAAGAAAGGGAAAGGGTGATGAATCACAGCTTAGTCAGAGTTGGGGCTGCTGTTCCCTGCATTTTGATGGCGTGGGAGCAGTGCCAGGGTGGCTGGCTGCCATCCCTGAGGGGATGGGGACTTGAGGTTTTGATTTTGGGTCACATCACGTTGGGATGAGCTGCTTGGTCAGCAGGGACACAAAGCAGGGAATGGAGGAGTTTGGGCTTTGGCAGCGGAGATGCTAGCAACCTATCATCACCATAGGTTTTGCTCTCAGGGAATTGGGATTTCACACTCCCACCTCCACCCCCACTGCCTGTGGACCCTCAAGGTCGTTGCAGCCCATCCAGCACCTGCAGATCTCAAGCCATTCCCTTTTTACACCTCCCCACACACCTCGTGCTGCCCCACCCTTACAAATCAGCTTGCCTTATAAATAGTAATGATGCTCCTTCCAGCTGACCTCCCTAGCAGCAGCTGGCTGCTCATGCCTTTGAAAACCAGGCCACTTATTTAGGAGTTTAAGGATGGTCTGGCTTTCCGCTCCAGTTATCAGGCTGTCTTTAGCCAAGAATTACAAGGTGGATCTAATTTGAAGCGACGGTGATTTTTGCTCAGGCGGAGGTTTACTCTCCTCCCACTCTTCTCAATGTTCCCAGGGTGGTGATTTTAGGACCAGCTGTGAAAAGCCATCCTGCCATCCCCACCTTCTTATCTTCCTACATCCCAAATCTCAGCATCCTCTCCAGTTCCCTCAAAGCAGCTTTTTTACCCCTCTTTTTGCCTATGAATATACTTACCCTGTATACAGGGGGAGGCACACCGTGCGTTGTTTTGCCCCATCCATCTTAGTTCCATATAGGGGGGAACTAAAAATATATTCCTTCTGGGTTTGTTATAAAAATATACACCAGCTTTGCTTCTAGAGGAGGAAAACATAATAATATTGAATACAATATATATATATAGAACAATACAGACGATTATATATAAAGAGAGAGGAGGCAAATAGCACAATATCTGGTATATATAGAATAATATAGGGGATTATATAGAGATGAATATATAGAGAGAATGAAAATATCGTAATATCTAATGTATATAGAATAACATAGAGCATTATATAGAGAGGAAATAAAGAGAGGATTATCTATCTATCTATCTATCTATCTATCTATCTATCTATCTATCTATCTATCTAAAATAGAATCATAGAATGGCCTGGGTTGAAAAGGACCACAATGATCATGTAGTTTCAATACCCCCGCTATGTGCAGGGTCGCCAGCCACCAGACCAGGCTGCCCAGAGCCACATCCAGCCTGGCGTTGAATACCTCCAGGGCTGGAGCATCCACAACCTCCTTGGGCAACCTGAATATATACAGAGAATAGGGCAGAACCCCAGATGCTACTTCTTGGCATTTTAATTTCCATGCAATATTTGCATTGTTAACACCTATACAAGCAGACGTGTGGCATTTCCAGCCATGAGATACATCAGGTTTACACACTGACCACCCAGGACCCCTCTTAGGTCCCCCTCATTGCACGGGGACTGCATATCCCCGAAGAGATTCTTTCTAGGGGGTGACACAACACATTTAATTACTGGGGAAAGAAAAGTATTTCTTCGGGTTGCTAATACAGCTTTACACGATTAAAGTGGACAGGTTAACCCGTGGCAATGCAGGTTAACTGTTAAGGACGCGGGGATGCAACGCGTAGAAAAGAACTCGGCGCAGCGCAGAGCGCACCGCTCTCCTTCAATCCGGGGCCGGCAGCGCTGCGCGGAGAGGGGCGGGAAGAGGCGGAGCGGCGCGGGGATACCCGCGGGGGGAGGAGGCGGCCCTGCCCGGCTCAGCCATGTGCGACGTGAGCGACGTGCGGCGCCGGCAGCCCCGCCGGCCACCGCCCCCCCCCGCGCGGGATGCGCGCACCGCAGCGCGCCTTTGCGCGTCCCATCCCTCTGTTCCGCGTTACGTTATTCGCAACCCATTTCTTTCACATTATTTTCACTTTATAATTTTTTTTTAATTACATTTCTGCTTCAGTCTTTTTTTTTCCTTTCTTTTTTAGCTTTGCTCTATTTCATGTTTTAATTCTTATTTCTTATTTTAGGGGGGGGGGGGTTTGTTTTTTTTTTTTTTTTTTTTTTTTTTTTTTTTTTTTTTTTTTTTTTTTTTTTTTTTTTTTTTTGGGGTGGTTTGCTTTTTTTTTTTTTACTTTTTATTTCTGCTTTATTTGCATTTTATTCCTGCTTTATTTCGTCATTTTCTTCTTTCGCTTGACTTTATTTGCATTTTTCTCCTTCATTTGCATTTTATTTCTGCTTTACATTTAATTCCTGCCTTTTCCCCCCATTTTATTTCTGCTTTATTTTTTCATTTTCTTTTTTTCTTCATTTTTTCTGTAATTTTTTTTTGCATTTTTGCATTTTTTTTGTGCAATTTTTCTGCTTTTTTCCCATTTTCTGCCTTTTTTTCTGCCTTTTTTCTTTGCATTCACCTTTCTTTTTTAGAGTCCCGCTTTACCTCGTTGCGTTTTATTTCTGCTTTTCCTTTCAGTTCAGTCCCTGCCTTTTATTTGCACTTTCTCTCTGCTTTGTTTGCATTTTACTTCTGCTTCATCGCATTTTTTCCTGCTTTTTTTCTTCTTCTTTGCCTTATTGCCATTCCGTTTCAGCTTTTGCTTTCCTCGTCCACATTTTTTCTTCCGCTCTCTTCACGTCCCGCTTCCACTCTTTCATTCCGACCCCATTATTCCAACACCCCCACGTTCACTCTTCGCTCCCATCCCTCCCCACCACCTGCACCCCACCCAGCCCCGAACAAAGCCTGCCTGGGGGGGCACAGCAGCACCGCCTTTGTCCGCCCTGCAGTGCGGAGGACGCTCAGCAGGCGGCAGCTCCGCTCCGCTCCGCTCCGCCCTCCGCAGCGGCGCAGCGCCGCTCCCCCCGGACCGCCCCCGGGGGCGGGGAGCCGCTGCCGGTCCCCCCGGGCTACAAATAGGCGGCGCCGGAGTCTGGCAGGCTTCAGTGCGAGGAGGGAAGAGAAGCTTTGCTGCTGCTCGTTATTCCTTCCAGCCCCTTCTCTGCTGCTGCCGGCTGGAGGGGTTTGACTTTTAAAGCGGAAAGAGAAAAGCCCATCTTTTTAATTTATTGTAGTTATTATTATTTTGCGTTTTGCTATTAAGATCAGCGTTTCGCCCGCCTCTTGTGCACGCGGTGACCGCGCGGTGCCCGCACCCCCATCCCTTCACCCTTCAAGCAGCGAATTGTTTTTATTTTACCTTTTTGCCCTCCTTTTTTTTTTCCCCTCTCCCTTTTTATTTTCTTCTCCGTTTCCACCCCGTACAAACGCCCCAAGGTGGCCGCGGAGCAGCGCAAAAAGACCTTTGTTTTAACCATGCCCATGGAGCTGACACAGAGCCGCATCCAGAAGATCTGGCTGCCCAATGACAACCGCCCGGCGCTGCCCCGCCGCTGTGAGTACGGGCACGGGGATGGGGGGTGCTGGGGGGTGGTCGTGGCATCGCAGCGATGAGATGGGAGCAGCCCCGCATCCCTCCTGCGCGATGCTCCCTGCTGGGGCGAGCCCTCGCCGTGCCGGCACATCTCCTTTATATTCGCATGCAGCGTGCAATATGCGGTAGCGTCTCTATCATCTGTGCTATTTAACGTGGCGTGCGATATGTTGTATATGCTACCCGTGCGGTGCGATATGTCCCTTGCCTCAGCTCTCCGCCGGCCCGTGACTCATTTCCAGCCCCGGCGGTCGGAGGAAGGCACAGCGCTCCGGGATGCGGCCCCATGGGACGCGTGTGGCCTCATTCCTTTCTTCCTCCGCCCCGTAATGCCGATGGGATTATAAGGCTACGGGGCAGGTCGCTAAAATGGGCTCCCTGTTTAAATCCGCCGGGATTTTCGGGCTGCCCTGCACCATGTGTGAGGTCTGATTTTCCTTTGCTTGGATACCTGGTGATCAACTCAGAGCCTTTAGCAATGAATTCAGAGCCTGTAGGGGGGGAGGTTAGAGCAGCGGGTTTAGGAAAATGAGGGTTGCTCGTCCCCGTGCTAAAGGTGAGATAGGAGGGTTAGAGGAGAGCAGGGAGGTTAATCTTTTTAAGTCCTGCAGTGATTTTGGGGGGGGTGGGCAAAAATGGCATTTCCGAGCCCTGCACCAAAGCTCAGAATGAATGTGGCTGTTCAAAAGTGAACTCCGTGCTTAGAATAAAATAGAGTATTTATTAGTATAAATAAAAGCGAACGCGTGGGTGCATCTGTGGCATGGATTGCAGCATGGATTGCAGCATGGCTCTTCCTTCGCCCTCAGCTGACAGCTGCCGCTAGGGCAGCTCCGTGGGATTCCCTAATGGGCGGCTGGGAATCCATAGGGCCGTGGGGGGGAGGGAGGGAGGAGAGGTGGCACTTTGCAGCCCTGGAGGAGGATGGAAGCAGTTGGGTGAATCAGTGTTTCCGATGGTTTTCTGGAGGTTTTCTTTGAGCCGCTTTGCGTTTCACTTGGCTGGAAAGTTGGCCAGTTTGAAGGAAAACAAAGCAACAGATTCTGAGCGACATTCATTTGCACGGCGGTTGCCCCATGGCTTTGCCGTGAGGGATGCTGTGCCCCGTGCACATCTGTGGGAGCAGCTCCAAGGGCGCTCTGCAACATCTGGATTGCCGCAGGGCTTTGCTTTTAGTGGGACTGGTGGTGGGGGGGGGTGGGAATGGTGTAATGCTTTGCAGCTGGAGTGCGGTGATGTGATTTTTCTCAAGGGCTGACACCTCTGAAAGAAATTCCTAAGTTGTTTTGGGTTTTTTTTTCTTGCTGGTTTCTGACAGGGCAGAGTTTTCTTAGTGTTGTAATATATTAAGCGGCTCGTTATGAACTTGGCTTCTAATTATTTTTCTTTTGGGGTGGAAACGAGCCACGCTTGGGCATCATTCATTGCGATCTATGGAAAGAGCCCCACTGGGCTTTTGGAAACTCAGCAGTTTCCCATAGGCAGCGTCCATTCCTCGGCAGCAACAAAGAACGGGGACACAAAGGCTCGATGTGAGGCTGTTGCGGTCGCGGTGGGAGGAGAGCAGGAGGAACTCGCAGAGCATCAACGGGAAACCGCCGAGTGGATGCTCTGCGCGTGGAATAATTGGCCCGATTGTTCCCCGTCCTCATGGCAGCTCGAATGGATGCGGCGGTGCCTTCATCCGGCCCTCTGACGGCGATCCATTCAATGGGGGTCCGGCTGCACGTCGCTCACGTAGGGGCTGGGAAGGGGCCGGGCAGGGGGATGCAGGGGGGAGAGAAAGCAGAGGGCCCCACTCCGTCGCATCGCTCCGCACGTGGGACGCGGAGAGACTGCATGGGTGTGGGTTCTGTGGGCTCCTTGCGGTGATGTGTGGCGTAGGAATGTGTCCCTTGGAGGTGTCAGCAGAATGGAATAGGAAAAAAGCTGGGAAAAGGGAATCTGAGAGTGGTGCGGAAGATGCGGAGTGGGTTTCAGGGAGGGGGAGGCGCATGGGAGCGCTGCCTACAAAGAGGCAGTAAAAGCACATGGATTTGGGAAGTGGCTCTTTTTTATTTAACCGTTTATAGAGGAAAAATAATAATTTTTTTTTTAATTCTTTTTCCTTCTGCACTCCAGCGAGCTCTCAGCAGCTCCCAGGCACAAGGTCCTGTGATATTTTCTCATAGGTTGGGGCAGTTGGGCTTGTTAAGCTTGGAGTAGGCTCTGGGGAGACCTCATTGTGGCCTTCCAGTACTGGAAGAAAAGTTATAAGCAGGAGGGGGAGCATGATCTAATAATGACAGGATAAGGGGAAATGGTTTTAACTAAAAATGAAGAAATTTAGGTTAGATGTTCAGAAGAAATTCTTTACTCAGAGGGTTGTGAGGTGCTGGGATGGGTTGACCAAAGAAGCTGTGGGTGCCCATCCACGGAGGTTCTTAATGCCAGGTTGGATGGGGCCCTGGGCAGCCTGATCTGGTGAGTGGCAGCAGCCCATAGCAGTGGGTTTGGGACTGGATGGGCTTTAAGGTCCCTTCCAACCAAAGCCATTCAATGAAATACACTGCTGGAGCCTTTTGAAAGTCATCCCTGACCTTGGCTTACCTGGACTGCTGTCCATTAAGAATAATGAATATGCATTGAAAACCCTGATAGCTTTCCAGCACGCTGAAAAGGAATGATGAATTGGGTCTTTGTGAAGCACTAGGAGCAAAACACGGGTTCTGTTTCATCCCTGCTGCAAGGTTTCCTAGAGCTCGGGGCTGGCTTTTGTGATTTTGCTGGATTTGGGCTCAGGTTCCCGATAAGTAGGTGCATGTACTGAGCCCACCACTGACCTGGAGCTCTGGGAAGTGTTTCTAGGTTCCTAAACGGGTGCTTTTTCACAGTATGCGTGAACCTGGATTTTCTGTTTGATAGCAAACTGATCTGGGGAGAGATTCTTCCAACTGTTCGCTTTGGTTTTATTGCCCCCATGCAGGCAGGAGCTCTGGGACTGCCTCAGTTCTATTTGTTTGGAACCGAAGGGGGCATGAACAGTACCCAGCATTGTCCCTGTCCCTCGTTAAGCACTATTATTTTAATTGCTCAAATCCTTTTGGCTCCAATCTTCGGTATCTTGTGTCTGCTAGCAAATAGAGAAAGGAGGAGTTGATCTATTCAGGTGTAATTCTTTTCCCTATCAAGTTGTTAGAGCACATGGGACATGTTTTCTCTGTCTGTACTTCCACACTCAGAGAGCAAAAGCACTTTTCCTTTGGATGCCTGGCAGCCCTCTGAGTACCCTAGTGTGCAAAATCAGTGCCTGCCACTGAGGTCAGTGGGAGCTGCCCTGATCTGCCCTTGGCTTTTGAAACGTGGCACCCAAGGGGACTGGTTGCACAAAGGGATGCAGTGCACTGTCCTGAGGAATGCAGAATACTTAAAGGGGATGGGGGGGGAGGGAGAAACCCCACCTTTTGATAGTTTTCTCATCTCCTTTCTGCTTTGGTGAGATAGCCAAGCAGATGATGAGGGGCTCTTTGCAGTTCTGGCATTTTAACGTGTGGCTTTAATTTGGCTGTAGGATTTTTGTTTGTTTGTTGGAAGGGAAATGCCACATGCTTCGCATACTCTCTGCATACCTCTCAGTTTGTTTGCCCATCCCTGAGACCAGTCCCTCCCCACTGCCTCCATCCCCTGGCAGCCACCAATTGTGCTGCATCCCGGGATCCCACCTGCCCCATAGCGAGGAGAGCAGCTCAGCTCACAGCCCATAATTAAGGCACATTTTTATGGCTCTGCCATCAGCCATTCACTCCCCGCATTCCTTTCCCATGAGGTTTCCAGGACTGAAGGGTGGATGAGAAATCCCGTTGGAGGGGCTTGCTCCTTGCCGGGAGGGCTCAGCACGTGATGCTGAGTGGTATGAAAGGTGCCTGCCTAATCCAAATTCCATTAGGCATCGTTAAGATCTTCCCTTCCTGCCTGTAAAGCACTTGGCTTGCTGCCTTGGCCTCTTGATGTGTAGAGCCATGTGAACATTGGTGACGTGGGAGGGCAGAGGGATGCTGCCATGCGTGCTATGAACCAATCAATCCATTGCCCCAGAATTTACTTTTTAAAGGATTTACAGAGAAAAGTGACTCTCCTGGGTACGTTTGTCATCATTCTATCTGTGTTTTGGTCATGCAGTTCTGTTAAATTGGAGTTGTCTTCAACTTCTCAGTCACCACTCTGGGTTTATTTCCACCTGTTTGATACAAGACCCTCTTTATAGCAAAAAGTAACCACCTTAGGTTTAGGAGAAGAAGAGAGAAATCATTCTCGCGTATCTGCTTTTATATGCTGATGGATCTAATCAAATTAGAGCCATCCTCTGGATTTTCCTTAGATCAGCCAACCATAGGGATGAGGGGTTGTGTTCCCCTAGATGGAGAAACAGGCCCAGAGGATCCTGCAAGATGCTTTGGGAAGCCAGCTGTGCCTCTACAGCCATCAAGATGTTCTCTTTTGTCCTGTTGGGTCTGAATTTGGGTCAGCGTGGCATAACTGGGGCAGTCGTCTCGCTCGTGACTCATAGAGCCATCCACCATATGCTCCAGCTCTGATATGCTCATTCAGCAGATTCCATTGTGAAATTGAGTCGGTGGATTCCCTTGCTTGAGGTTTTGGTCATTGAGGCTCATGGGTGGAGGATGCAGGGGCGATGCTGCAGGGGCTTTGGGCTTTCTGTAACTTCGGAAGGACCTGGAGGAGGCTGGCTCAGCAGCAAGGAGGATGAGCTGGTGGATTAACAGCTGCTTGTGTTTTGCTTTTTGTTCCTTCTCACAGCCTGTGGGCCACAGCTTGCCAATTCCCCCACTGTGATAGTGATGGTTGGCCTCCCAGCCCGGGGGAAGACTTACATCTCCAAGAAGCTGACTCGCTATCTCAACTGGATTGGTGTCCCAACGAAAGGTGAGGTGTTCACAGGCTGCTGGGGAAAGGACCAGCTTCAGTCTTCAGAAAGTGCTACGGGACCTCAGTCCTATTGCTGGTGGGACGTTGTCCCACGTGGGATGCGAGATGCCCCATTTTTCCCATCCCTTTGAAACAAAGAGTTATCCTGGGCCTTTTACTCTAAACATGTCTTTTCTCAGTCTGTTGCTAGAAAGTGTTATTCCTGGGACCTGCGTGCTGCTTTAAGCTGATGTGTCCTCCTGGTTTTGATGATTTTTACCTTTCTCCTGCAGTTTTCAATGTGGGGGAGTATCGCCGTGAGGCAGTGAAGCATTACAGCTCCTATGACTTCTTCCGCCCTGACAATGAAGAGGCTATGAAAGTCAGGAAGTGAGTGTGTGCCCTGTCTGCTGTTGGTGTCCCAAATGGGTTGTAAAGCTCAAGGTGGGGTTACTATATTGTTTTGGGGTGATGGACAGAAGGGCTGGGCTGGATCTTGAGATTTCTCTGATGTAGAGGCAAATTGAAGCTGTTGGGGCTTGGTAGGTCAGGATTGCCAATGCATCCCTGTGTAACTGGTACCCTGAGATCACCATTAGGCTCAGTGATGGAGGGCACGAGCTCTGCAGCAGTGTTTGCCCTTTGCTTCATCTGCCATGAAGAGCGGCTTGGTTTTTCAGTAGGCTGAGGGTGTCACATGGGAGGGAAGAATGTAGATTTGGGGCCTCCCTCATTCACCTTCTTAGCTGTGTCCATTTGGACATAAGCATCTTATAGAACATCAAAAAAAAAAAAAAAGGGTTAAGAGGCTGAAGCAAAAGCTCTGAGGAAACGAGACGGGTATGGTGCTGGCATTCAGTCCCTGCTCTTCCTGTGCAGAAGAAACATGCAAAACTATATGGACAGGAGATCATACAAAGTATCCTTCCATGCTATTGCTCAGCTATCTACAAAGCATAAAATGCTTCATTTTAACTGATGTTTAAATACGTGGCTCTGGTCCCTTTTGCAGGCAGTGTGCTTTGGCTGCCCTGAGGGATGTCAAGCTGTACCTGACAGAGGAGGCTGGCCAGATCGCGGTAAGAGATGCCCTCTGCGGTGCTTGGCACTAATCCTGAAAGTGCTGAGCCCTGTGCAGCTCAGGGCAATGTTGCCTGCAGGAAAAGGGGCCATATGCTCAGAGATTGGGAGAAGGTTCCTAAACATTCCCTGAAGTTAGGCAGATGGGGGAAGGATGTTATAAAATCTCCTCAATGAGAGGGAAAAGCGTGTGGCTAGTGTGAGCTCAGCTTTTATAAAATATCCACTGTTTCACCTAGATTATTTAGATTGAAGAAGGGCTAGATGAGAAACCAGGCATCCTTGTGCTAACCAGAGTCTTTGTTTATAAAGGTTTTTGATGCCACAAATACCACACGGGAGAGGAGAGGGATGATCCTAAATTTTGCCAAAGAGAATGGGTTCAAGGTTGGTACCATCCTGCTGCTGCCCATGTTGCATAGACCACTTTACATTATTTATTATTCATAATGTGTAGTTTATCACTGATGTGTTATCCTCATGATGCTCTGTTGTAAGGGGGATTTTGCTGCTGGAATGGGAGACCTTTCCTGGTCCTGGGGGTTGAAAGGATAGAAGTGAGGTGGAGGGAATGCTCCTTGGGTGAAGCAGGGAGGAAGGCTGGGTTGAGCAAGAGCTGGCTGAATGTTCTAAACCTTACTGCTGGCTTTTAGCTGATCTTTGCTGTGCTTTGCAGGTGTTCTTCATTGAATCTGTCTGCAACGATCCCAATGTTGTTGCCACCAATGTCATGGTAAGAGTGAAAGCCACTTCCCTTTGTTTTCTCTTGTGTAGGATTTTTCACCTGTGTCCAATTGGTTTCTTTTCAGAAGACCTTGCCAGACTCTGCTGAGGGTTAGGAGTTCTTTGTCTGTTTATGATATATTTCTCCTGGAATGAGAAGGGAGCTCTTGCAATTCTGTTGATGTCTAATGGTATCAAGGAGAAGTGTATAAAGTATTTAGGATACTTTAGTGACCCCAAACTCCCTTTTGAAGCGATAGGTGTGGTTAAGGGCTTAAATCCCATCAGATTGCTTGGTGGGTGTGGTTTAAATTCCAGTTAGATTTGGTGACTTAAGCCACATCCAGCTTCACAGTGTCTATTAAGGTCTGTTTTGAGGGGAATAGCAGCTTAGCAGCTTCCTGCCACTAGCTGACATCTTGAGTGAGGGAGTGACATAAAACATTGCTTATCAGCTCCTTTGGGAGCTACTGGATCTTTGATTTCTCATCAGCAGAAATGAGCTTTTGCCCGTTAGGCTTGGCTAGGGTGAGTAGATGCTAATTGGCCTACCTGGGCATGATTAACTTCAGTGGAAGTGTCCTTTCCCCCCTTGGGCTATGCTCCAGCCTTATCTCCAGCCTGTCTATTGTGAGTTGTTTTACAGTGTCTGGGAATGTGTCACGGGATATCCAGAGTCTACGAGGGGGTTTTCATGGGCCTTTGCCTTGTCCCCAAGACTGGCTTCACAACAGGCACCAGTCTAGGGGTGTTTGTTCCTGCTGGGAGCTGCTGCCCTGTGATGTTATCCCATTGGTTTCAGGGTTGGCTGGGGGGTTACTGAAGTGTAATACTTATGCTGAAACCCAAATCTTCAGGAAAGACTGCATATTAAAGCAAGTTAGACAGAACTTAGTCCCTGTGAGTTCTCCTAGTCCACTTCTAGCATATTCTAGTGTAGTCACACAGTGGTTTATAGCAAATCTGTTTTCCTTGTGCTTTACTTTGGGTCTTGTTCATTTCTGTCTTATAATAAGTGATGGATGTAAAATGGCTTAGCCAACAGCTGGGTCATGACAGGATTTTGAGATTAGCATGGTCTGACTATCTGAGCCCTACTGTGCCTGTTGCCCCAGGTGGGGCAGCAGCCTTCTCTGCCTGCTTGGGAAGCTTCCTAACCTCTCCTTCTGGTGTGTTCTCTCCCCTGCTGTAGGAAGTAAAACTGTCCAGTCCTGATTACCGGGACTGTAATTCGACCGATGCCATGGAGGACTTCATGAAGAGAATCAATTGTTACCAGGCCAGCTACCAGCCACTTGACCCTGATGACTATGACCGGTAAGAAACTTTCCTGACTTATAAAGAGCCTGTCTTTGAATGCCTTTTGTTTCCTGGGAACGGGGTAATGAAGTATGGAGCTGTATTTCACTTGGTGTTCAAACACGTGACTGTGCTAGCATAGTGTGTGGCTGAGGCTTGCTGTAAATCATGCTTCTTCCTTGAAAATGTAATGCTGTCTTCTCCAGCCCTGTGTTAGGGAGTGTGTACTGGTTTAGGCCATATTCATAGGGACACAAACGTCTTGAACTGGAAGAGACCTTAAAGATTATCTAGTTCCAGGCATAAATACAGATAAAAACAAAGGGATGGGCAGGTGGGCTGGAGTGTTTCTGGGGTGCTTTTGTCATGGTGCCAGTTAAAAGAAGGGGTTGCTTAGACAAGCTCAAGGTTTACCCAGGGCATACAACTAAGGCTTGCTCAAGCTTTGCTGTTCTGCATGGTCACATGGGCAGCCAGTCAGTAATGTTTTACCTCTCAGCCTTTCCACTTCTCACAGACACATCCATGTGCTTTGTGTGGATAATCCTGGTCCAGCTCAGTGCTGTCCTGAGGTGGGATGTGCTTCTTGCTAGGCTTAATCCTCTTTACTGCTGCAAGGAGGAAAGCTGATTACACTTGTGTTGCTTAGCTCTTCATGAATTGCTGCGACCTACCAACTTCCTGTTGAAAATAGCCTGCAGGAAATCCTTTTAGCTGAGTGATTATATTGACTGAGGTACCTCACAAAGCCGTTTTGTGGAGTGATGGTTTTCCTTTCTACTTTCCCCACTGATGCCCACCCCACCCCTCATCCTTGCTGTGTTTTCCCTAGGGAGCTTTCTCTCATCAAAGTCATTGATGTTGGTCGGCGGTTCCTGGTCAACAGGGTTCAGGATCACATCCAAAGCAGGATTGTTTACTACTTAATGAACATTCATGTCCAGCCCCGCACCATTTATCTTTGTCGGCATGGTGAGAGTGAGTTCAACCTCAAGGGGAAGATTGGAGGTGACTCAGGCCTCTCCAACAGGGGCAAGAAGGTAAGGAGGAGAGGAATATTTCCCTGGGATTTGGCTGTAGGAGATGCCATCTATTGGGCTGAGTGTATATTCAATGCCACTGAGATGATCTGAAGATGCATCTATAGGTCAAATTTTGCTTCGAGCATGGCCTCAAAAAACCCTCTTAGATAATAGTTAAGAGATCAGTTCACTCAGTAATTGATTCTTCAAGGGCTGGTCAAGAGAGCTGGTTCACGGAGGGCTAATATCTATTTTGGCTTTCCATTACCATTTTGAAGTCCAGATGGACTCACTCACTTGAGGTGTGACTTGTGAAGGACTACATGAAACATCAGTTTACTCTCTGACAAATAAACAGCTGTGGTTAAGGATGGCCTGGGATATTTCACATCATAGGAGAGTCCAGGTTGTGACATGGTTCCTTGGATGCTGCTGCTGTTCCTTGATTACATTAGATTGCAGCTTTCTCTTCTTCTGTTCTTTGTTCTCATACTCCTTTATAGTTTTTTGGGAATCACAGATGTGTGAGGCTGTTCCCCACCTTAGAACAGAAGGCCAATACATCTGCCATGGAAGACAGAAGAGGACCTGGAGAAGGGAATGTTTACTAGGAGGCAGGGAGGGAAACTCATTGGGAAGCTGAATGGGATCCCACTTAAATCAAGAATCAACCTCTTCTCTGTCCTACAGTTTGCACAGGCACTGAACAAGTTTGTTGAGGAGCAGAACCTGAAGGACCTCAAAGTCTGGACCAGCCAATTAAAGAGAACAATCCAAACAGCAGAAGCACTCCAGCTGCCCTATGAGCAGTGGAAGGCCCTCAATGAAATAGATGCTGTAAGTAGCTTTGATTGCAGTAGGAGATGATAGTGCTGGCTTTTTTTCAGTCTTGCTTAAGTCTCACCTCGTGTAGGGAGTTTTCCTTTCTATGAGGAATAGTATACTTTTTCTGCTCTGGCACTCAAAATTTGGCTTGTGATTTTTTACCTCTCTACCTTATACAAAACGTTCAAGATGTTGGCTTGAATAAGTAGATTAAGGTGACTTCTTAATGAAACTGCTCTATATCTGATCCCTCAGCAGATTAAAGACAATTGCCTTGGAGAAGTGTGTGTGTGTTAGGTGGGCCAATTCTTTTTAGCATGGCCAGTAACCTCATGGCTATCCTCTTCTCACAGGGTGTGTGTGAAGAAATGACTTATGAAGAAATCAGGGACCAGCATCCAGAGGAATTTGCTTTACGTGATCAGGATAAATATTACTACCGCTATCCTTCTGGAGAGGTAGGAGACCTTTGGAGATGTGGCAGTTACTTAAATATGGCCTTTTTGTTTTAATGGCTCTTCTCTACACCTGGAGTAGGAGAGTAGAAGAAAAGCAGGTGTTCCCATTTTTTCCTAATCCATCCTCTCCATTAGGTTCACTCAGTGTTGTGCTGCCCAGGTTTTTCCCTTTGTTTCATTTCTGAAGTAGTAATTTCATCCTCTGCTCTCTGCGTCATTTGCTGTGGGTTGCTGTTGATATCTGTTTGTCCCTGGCTTGAGGAACACTATCTGCTTTCAAGGTGTGACATGCGGAGGTGGGAATTTACGTCAGTTCTAGATGGTAATTTTGGCTGTGAACTGACCTCTTTAGTCCCAAATTAAAAACCATGTCCATAGACACTTGGGAACAATAAATATTTATTGTCATCATAGTTGACAGCAGGTCTAAAGGAGAGTGTCTGGGAGTGACTGACACTGACTCTAGGTGACTGGGTTCCTTCTGGGTGTCTGTCATGGTTCTGTATGAAACGGTTCTTCGTGAAACCTTTCAAAACCTTAGATATATTCAGGGTGCTTCATACTTTAGAACTTAAAAACTCCCAGAAAAGCAAGTTTTGAGACAAAAGACACAGTAATCTCAAAGCATCTGTGCAGTTGTAGGTTACTCCAATAAACTCTTCAGGGCTGTAATTGAGACATAAATGGTTTATTTCTTCCTCTGATCAGTAGCTATGTTCTAGAGTAGCCAAATCAAAGCACTGTTAAATTTACACATCTTTATCAGTAATTATGTTGGTTTAGTTCAATCAGAAGCATGAAATCAATACTTAGACCAAGACAATGATAATTGTTTCTTGTGAGGTCCTTGTCTTCCTGTCTCTATGCCCATCTCCCTGCTCTTCTGTTTCAGTCCTACCAAGACCTGGTGCAGCGCCTGGAACCAGTCATCATGGAGCTGGAGAGACAGGAGAATGTCCTTGTGATCTGTCACCAGGCTGTCATGCGCTGTCTCCTTGCTTACTTCCTGGACAAGAGTGCAGGTGAGCTCCCTGTCCCTGGGCAGGAGGTGGATCCTGTTGGAGGAGGGATGCAGCTTGAAGGAGATATGTGCTTGTGTCCATGCAGGGCCTGGAGTATGCATCTCTTTGGTATGGGATGGGTTTACGTGCTGAGGAAGATGTCTGAACCTGTTTTTAGAGGAGGGTGGGGTTAATCTTGCTTTGCTTTCTCTGCAGATGAAATGCCCTACCTGAAATGTCCTCTTCACACAGTATTGAAGTTGACCCCAGTGGCTTATGGTAAGTGGGAATGCTACTTATTGATGTGCTGAGGTGTTCAACTTGCACCTCCTCCCAAATCCAAACTTCTGGGACATGGGCAGAGGTCTGGGATGGAGCACCTTGTAACACCTTCTCTTAGGTTTGCTGACAGCCTCTGTATCTCTGTGTTTCCTTCTGCAGGCTGCCGTGTGGAATCCATCTCCCTGAATATCGAAGCTGTTAACACTCATAGGGAGCGGCCAGAGGTAAGTGATTCTTTCCCTCTGAGACATCCTTTGGGTGTTTTCTTCCTTTCCCCTGTGGTAACCCAGCAGGGAGGATGCCTGGGGAGATTGCTCAACCCAGTGCTCAAAGTGCCTTTGGAGGACTGGGAGTATCAACTGGGCTCTTGCTCTGCATAGATGTGGCTGATTGAGGGTTTTCCAAGGGAAAAGGACTCTTGCATGCGCCTGCTACCTAGTTTAAAGCTGACCCAGGGAAAGGTCAGCCAGTCGCTGACTTTTGCCTTTGTGGTCATCCACTTGCCTAATAAGGAATAGAGCTGTGGATAGAGAAGGTGACTTCTCCCATGTGTCCCAGCGGGCTGGCAGAGCCCGTGCTTGGTGGCTTGGCCAGCATCTGCCTATGTAGTTTTTCCTGGCATGCCTGTGGCTCCATGAGGCTACCAGAGTGCTGTTACGTAGGGTGGTGGATTACCAGGGGAGAAGACCCCTTGCGTGGAGGGGAAAAACTCCCATAAAGTCAGGTCTGTGTGCTCTACCAGGAGCTCAGAGGCCAGAACTAGGAGACATCAGAGCAAGGGGATGCCATTTTGGTGGTGGTGCTGGAAGGGGAACCCTGCGTCCCAGCCTTTCCAGCTCGTGGTGGTGGGTCCTGTCTGGGTTTTGGATGGTCTCATCCATCCCTTTTTGGACCATGTATTTTCTTTGCTACTTGACCTCAATGCATAGGAAAAGCTGGTCACTTTCCCATAGCATCAGGGCCACTGATGCCCTTGCATCCACCATTGCCGGGAGTGGCTGTGGGGCTCAGTTAGGATGGAGCGAGGCATGTGCGAAGTGCTTGGGTTCCTCTGCTCAGCTGCAAGGGCACTGCCCTCCATCCCACATGCCTTGAATTGGAGCTTGGTGCTGTGCTGACCCTCGCTGGCTGCTCTGTCCCACTTCCCCATCCTTTCTTATCCACTCAGGCTCGCTCGTCTTTCCTCTTCTTGCTTTCACAGTCAGAGGGACCAGCTTTGAGGAGCAGAGCGATGGGCACCGCTCTGTTGTGCGAAGTGGTGGCTGTTGGTTACTGCTATACTTTGTAGTAATGCATGTTTTACTTTTTTGTGATTGAAGGCTCAGATGTGGAGAAGCTCTATCTTGTTTCTGAGTGCAGGGCTCTTTTTATTTTTTTCCTCCCTGTCTTGGGAAATCATATTATGTTCTCAAACATTTTGCATCAGTTTCTCTTTTTTTTTGGTGTCCAGAGCATTTAATTGCATCCAACTAATTCTTTGCACATCGAAAGCAACTGTGGGGGAAAAGCAGAGGCTGCTTTAAGGAAAAAACAACTTGCTTTTTTTCTTTATAACTGTCGCCTTCTTCCCTTTTCATTTTTTTTAATTTATTTTTATTTACTTTTTTTCTTTGTCTCACTCTAATTTAGGAAGCAAAGAAGGGACCTAACCCGCTCATGAGACGTAATAGCGTTACCCCTCTAGCAAGCCCAGAGCCCATCAAAAAGCCTCGCATCAACAGCTTTGAGGAGCATGTGGCTGTTTCTTCCGCCCTGCCAGGCTGCGTTCCTCAGGAAGTGCCCACGCAGCTGCCGGGACAAGTTAGTTGAACTCTTATTTTTTTTCTTTTTTTTTTTGGTTGTCATTCTTGTTGTTTGTTTGTTGTCCTCCTCCTGTCGCTCCTGAAGCTGAGAATGGCTTGCACTTGTCGCATCTTGTGCTGCTGGCTCTGAGATGCTCTGTCTGCGCTTCTCCCATGGGTGCTGTGTCCCCCTCTCCACGTTGGGTTGGTTTTTGGGAGCAGCCAGTGATAGGTGGCTGTCAGCCCAAAACTGTGGGTTGAATCAAGCAGCTGATCTAGGAATTGCCTCGGTGTCCCCCATCTGACATTGCTGTGTCAAAGAATTGTGGAATGGTTGGAGTTGGAAGGGACCTCTGGGTCCAGCTGGTCTAACCCCTCGTCAAGCCAGAGTCATCCAGTGCAGAGTCTCCACAACCATGTCTATGTGAGAGCCAGTTGGCAAGCAGGCAAAACCAAATGGCTCATGCCTACCTCTTTCCTCCCCCCCCCATCCACCAATGCATTTGCTCCAGTGTAGACCTGTGCATTGCAACAACACAAATGTTCTTCGGCTTCCACTGAGAAAATTATGTCAGGACCCATTTCTGCCTGCAGTACTCTATTCCCAGAAGAATAGGTAAAATGGACCACAACTGAGTAGAAGCCAGTTCTGGAAGTTCACCCATGCCCTGTGCATCAGTTGCTTTCTGCAGCCCTGGGTGAAAACCCATGGATTCATAGAATCATTAAAGCTGGAAAGACCACTAAGATCAGCTAGTCCAACCATGAACCCGTTCCTGTGACTGCTCTAGACCATGTCACTCAGTACATCATCTGCCCTTTTCTTGGAACCCTCCAGGGATGGTGACTACACCACTTCCCTGGGTGGGCTGTTCCAATACCTCACCATTGTTTCTGAGAAGAAGGATTTCCTAATATCCAACCTGATCCTCCCCTGCTATGTTGCTTGTATGTTATCTCTTCTTTCACCCACCTCTGGAAAGATGGAGGAGAGTCCTTGCTTGGTACAGGGTTCCCAGAAACAAAAGCCCCATCCCTTAGTAAAGGAGCTTGGGTGCAACCAGAGAAGCAGCCATGTATGTACATGAGCCTCATATTGTGCTGCTTGTTGGATCTTGTTGTCTTGTCTGCTCCTTCTTTGCCTTGTCCATGTTGTCCCCAATCCCTCCTTGGCCAGGATTAGTGTGATGTGCCCCCTGGCTCCCCTCTAACTGCTCTGCTTTATGGCTTTGCATGAGCCTTTCCACCCCATACAGCACTGAGCGGGTCAGTTCCTCAGTTTCTTGGCTTCTGGGGCTTCGCTTTCGGCTGCTCAAGTCTTGCAACAAACCCTGTCCTGGCTTTAGGGTCTGGAAGTGTTTGGTGTCCAGGTGCCCCTTGCTGCTATCCTGTGTCCCCTGCCCTGTCTCGCGTGGCATTACTGACACCTCTCTTTCCCTTCTCTCTGTCTCTCTACAGCCTTTACTAGGAAAGGCATGCCTGTAAGTACCTTCTTCCATCTTATCCTCTTCCCTCCCTCTTTCACTGTTTCTCACTGTCTCACTGGTTATTTGTTGCTGTGAAACCTTGCTGGGGCATGGTTTTCTCGGACTGGATACTTGTGTGTTGGGGTGGGAATTGGATGCGTCTTAAGAATTACAAAGAGAAGGCTATGAATGCTGCTTTGTCCAACCCCTAAGTATCCTATCTTGATTAAGTGCCCAAATTCTGTTGGGGAACAGAGCAAATTACTACTTCAGGATGCTGTCTGAATTCCTGCTTTCTCATTGAGTAGTTGCAGATACCCTTGGATTTTCCTTGAGTTTTCCATGGTAGCACTTCACAGGTGGTCTGCCTGTCATGGGGACTCTTGAGTTAAGCCTGAGCAATGCCACTGAAGATTTCCAGATAAAGTTCTGACCTCAGCTTCCTGAAGGGTTTTATCACCTCTGTGGGAACTGAAATGCATTTCTGGGAGGTGGGATGATCCAGGCATCTGCAGTTCTGCAGATGTTAATTCTGGGACTAACCTTCCCATTTGTCTTGGGCAGATTAGACACAAGGATGTCTTGACCTAGCTCTATAGGCAAGATGCCTTGAACCTTTAATGCATTGCTGAGGATTGACTGAGGTTTTGACAGTGCTGTTTAATTATTGTATAAGAGGGACAGTACGGTTCTGGATAAATTGAAGCCTTTGGGCTCATTTCATGTTACCTCACTGAGTAAAGAGAGCATCAGTCATTAGAGAAGGAGTGCTCAAATGTCATTTTAAAAACTAGGGAGATTTGGGAGTTCAGCTGAGATAGTGCCTACGTGTCTCTGTCCTTTATAGAGCAGTCAGCTCACCTCCATCCCTTTCCTGGCTCATTCTGTGAGATCAAGATGGGAAGAGTTGCTATAAACTGGCTTTGCTTGTGTGTAACAGCTGGTGGACTTCGCATTTATTCCTATTTCCCCAAAATGGATGGTAGAAAAGTCAGACTTTGGCTTTGTTGATGGGTGTGCTTGGGAAGAGCGTGCTGATACTCCTGGGTGAATGTTGAGCTGCCCATCACAGTATGCCTGCCTATGTTCCTTCTCTTGCCTCGATGAAGTTCCTGGTCTGGTTGCTGAGAGAGTGACTTTCTTTTTTTGTGCATCCCTCCATCCAGCTTTTTCCCATCTGTGTTACAATAAAAAGTATCGCATGCTGGCTGGAACACCAAAAAAACCTACTCTGATGTTGAATTTTAGAGGTCTGCATCAGGTTGCGCTACACCAAGAGCTCTTGGAGCAGGTGGTGATGGCTTCCCATTCCAGGTGTAGGCTGGATGCAGCAAGCTAAGGTTCTCCAGTTCTGGGAGTCTGCTTCCACCTACTATTGTGGCACTTAAGATTTGCTTTTGAGGGAACCAAGAAGATGCGACTAAGCGTTTGGTTTGTGAGGGAACTTCACCTCTGTCACTTCTCTTGTCACCTTGTTTGTGCATCCAGTCCCTCACTGTGTCCCACCACAACCCGTATGGGGTCAGGGGAGGTGGAGGTTCCCTCCCTCCCCTGTTTGCACTGCTGGAGGTGGTTGACAGCAGCAGCATTGCTGAGTCAACTATCCCAATGGGGGCTTGATTCCATCCAGGGGATACCTGGAGAGCCCAGGGACATAGCTGTGTGCCCCTGGACTGGTTTGGGTTTGCAGGATGAACTGATGTGATGGTTTCTTTTCCTTTTGCTTGGTTTGTGATCCAAAATGCACTTTGTAACAACAACCCAACTTAAGGTTTCTCCTCTCCCTTCCCTTCTTCTCCCCTTTCACTTTTCATGCTTAAAGACGACCCGTCTGTCACTTTCTCAAAGTTTTCTCTTTACTAATATTTCCAAGGTAAATAGCTGTGGGTGCAAGTGGCTTTTCCTAACCCTTGTCCTGTCTCTTTAGCTACTGCAGAACAGTGCTGTCTTGTAGCATGGCCATGGCTCCTGGTGCTTGTAGGAGACAGTTTAGGTTGTAAAAGATTAAAAATAGGTTGAGAAGCCTTCCTAGCTGTTTCCTAGTCCCTTCCCCTCCCCCCCAGCCTTTTTTTGTATAGTTTTGTGATGTGAGAAATGTCCTTGTTGTGGTCATCTCTCCTTGGGTTTCTCTGATCTCCTGTAGTCTGATATCACTTCTGGGAGCTGTTCCTGCTGGTGTTCAGCTGGTTGTCCCTGGATTTGTGGTCCTTGCTGTACACTAGCAGATGTCCCTTCTTGACACTATGGTGGCACCAGGGCTGTGCTTGAAGCCATTCTAGAACCCTTGAAATGTTATAGGTGAATGTTGGCTTCAGCTGCAGCACTGATGGTGGCTGGTTTCCTTGCCAGGTCCTCCAGGCCATCACTGCACTGGCTGGAGGTGGTTCTGCAGCAGGACAGTGCTGAGGATGGGCAAACAGTGACTTCCACCTAGCAGATGCGGGGGCATTGTCTGCCCACCCTTGAGGGAAGCAAGAGAGATGCTTAATTGGGCTCTTATGGTGTCCCGTCTCCTTGTCTTGCATGGACCAAAGAGCAGCTCAGTTTCCAGGCTTACCTTTGCCAGATTCCCACCCTGTGGATGGCTGATGCTCAAGGGAGGGATTCAGGCAGAAAGTCAACATATCTCCCTCACCTCTCTCCTTGGGTGGACAATGTCTTCTCCCTCTGTGGTAGATAGATGCTTTCTTAGTGGTGACCCATGTTGTAGCGTTGTTCCCCCGTCCCTTTCTCAGTGTGCACACTGAAGATGCTCCAGGCGTGACCCCAACCATGCTCCTTCCCCTCTCGTTGCAGAACATGAACAACTCGCAGAAGCCATCGTGAGTCCCTCAGCGCTGTCGCGAGGCCACCAGCGACGCCAGCTCCCATCCCATCGTCATTTCTGAAGCTTGCTTGTAAAACGGGTCTCCTCCGTTCGTGGCGAGGTCGACCTTCGGCTGTTTCTACCCACGCCTGTTCATCTGCAAACTGCTCTGCTGGAGGGGGGAGAGAGGTGGGAGAGCGATGGAGAGGAGGGAGACGAGCTCCCAGGTCTTCAGGCTGCGGCATTGCTCTCCTCTCCGGTGTCCTGCTAGTGTGTAGCAAGCTGGGACGTGCTTCTAGCGCACAGGAGTTTCCAAGTTCTAATTTTTCCTTCTCTAAAGCGGTTTTGAGCTCTTTTTTGTATAGACTAATGGTACCCATCCGTCTTTGGGTGGAGTGTGTGTATATATGTGAATGGTGCGGGGTTAGCAGAGTAATGGGGACAAGAAGGGAGGGAGGGAACAAAGGGGGAATTTGAATTTTTTTTCTGTTATTATTATTATTATTTTATAAGTATTACTAATTTTTTTTGCAAGAAAGCCCTTAATGTGCTGTGCTGCAGTCCCATGCCAGCTGCAGCCTGCCATGTGCACAGCCCAGCTCATCGACATACATAAAACTGCTGGGTTTAGCCAAAAATAATAATAATAAAACCTTCATGTTAATTGATGCATCTCAAAGGGGGGGGGGGGGGGGGGGGGGGGGGGGGGTTGCAGAGAATCACAGACTGCTGCTGTGAAGCTGGCTACGAGCTGCCTGTAATACTGAGGGGAGCCACACTGATGTTGACTCCTGGGGATGCTCTGCATTGGAGGAAAGAGGAGATGGGGTGTTTGGGTCCCTGCATCACTGGAGGCCATAGGTGGGCAGCTGCACTGGGTGCATTTTGCAGACACACAGGTGTCTTGGCCAGGATGCAGGAAGGGTGTTGACAGAAGGTCTCAAGAAGAGAATTTTTTGTTGCTGTTCTTTTTCTTTAATATATATACATGCACACAGGTGTGTGTGTGGGTATATGTTTATACTTAGAAACCGCTTGGTTTTTGCACTTTATTTGTGGCAGGAGCATGACTATATTTCTTTTGTTTTTTTTTAACCTGTGCCTCTTAACAGGGGAAGCTTGAATACAGGCAATATTTTTTTTTTTAATTATTTTTGTGTGTGTGCTGGGAAGCTGAGACTACATGAAAGCAGTCGCTATGGCTTCCAAGGGGCGTGTGTGTGTGTGCAGGGGGCAATGGATACAGTCCTGGCTTGGGCTCCATTGGCCAACTCCTGGAGGTTGGAGATGAGAGCCTTTTGATGCAAGCTGTGAGCCAGCAGTTGACCGTGGCAATTAACCACTACTGCGTTGTGCAAAAATCTGTGGTTTCTCCCCTCAATCCCCTCCTGCGTTCAGCATCTCTCTGTTCCCATTTTTTTCTTTTCCCCTTCCACAGCTGAACTGGAGGTAGAAGGCCAAGTCATCAGGGTCCTCCTCCAACACTGGAGGGTTGGAGATGGGCAGCCCTTTGATTTAATCCTTTTTATGGCTTCCTCCTCTCCCCTGGGTAGGAAACAACATCCCTGCAGATGGGAGTGGAGAGGTTTGTGGGGAAAGTGTTGCTTTTTTCTGTTGTTGTGAGGTTTTTTTGTGTGTTTTTTTTAATTACTATTTTATTTTGGTTTCTGGGGGGTTGGTCCCTTTGTCCTGTGAGAAGAGGTGAACCACAGTGCCTAGTGCTTCAGTCCCGTGCAACAAAACCACATTGCATAGGCTCGGAGCAGTACCGACAGCAGGGAAGGCTCAGGGACTACAGTGGTCCCTATCCAACCATCCTGGTGGTGCCCTGGATGAGCGTGTCCATATGTGTATATTGTACAGATGAAACAAAAACACTTATTTCCCCCTTTTTTTTTGAATTTATAATAACTGCATTAACGCAGACTTGTGTGCATGTGGTTGACAGCCCTTTTGGTTTCTCTGCCTTTGAGAAGGACAGACACTGGGGGAATGTGACTTTGCTGCCTTCTCAGCCCATTTCCTGGGGAGCTGATCTGTCTCCTCCTGCTACCCAAAGATAAGCCAGCACACGCAAACATGATGTCTGGCTGCCCGTGATTAATCCTGTAAACATGATGTTAGGTGTGTATTTGAGTGTGTGTCTATGCATACAAACATACATATATATATATAAGTCTGCAAGAAAAAAAAAAAATCCAAACCTTAAACTTAATTTCTTCTCTGGAAATAGAAGTCTTGGTCCTACAAAAAGATGAAATTTTTAAGTTGGTAGGCTTTTATTTTCATTTTTTCCCCCCTTCTTCAAGAGGGGAAGTTGGCCCATGCATAGCAAATTGGTCTTCATGCTGGGAGTAGGTGGCAGGATGTCATCTCCATCCCATCCCATCATGCTTCCCGTTGTGTTTTGGCTGTACAACCAAAGCCCAGGCAATGATGCTGCAGCCATGAAGGGAGGGAAGGTGCGAAGATGGGTTTGTTGAACCACACCAGTCATTTTTTCCCCCTCTTCCTTTATTTTTTTCCTGTTCTTTTTTTTTTTTTTTTGTGATACTTGAATTTATTTTTTTATGATTTTTTTTAATAGCAAAGCGCTGTTTATTTATTTAATGTATACTGCAAAGCTTGGAGAGAAGGGTAGTTACTTGGGATTTTTTTTAATTTCTGCTGTTAACTGTTCTGTATATACATCTGGAATAATTGCCTGATATCAAGCTGTGCCAGCTTAAACAGGGTCTGCCTTTCAGAAATTTGTATATTTTGCAGTTGCTGGACCAATAAAATAACTTGTTGAAATACAGACATGACGTGGTTACTCCCTTGCTTTAAATTTGTGCCCTCGGGCACAGCATGGAGGCGTTCAAGGCCAGGTTGGATGGGGCCTTGGGCAATCTGATCTGGTGTGTGGCAACCAGCCCATGGTAGGGGGTTGGTGCTTGATGATTTTTAAGGTCTCTTCCAAACTAAACTGTTCCATGTTCCAACCTAAGCTTGGTGTTCCCGAGGGTTACCATGCCCAACGCAATCCTGCCATGTACATACGGGGATTACTCTGTGCCTTATAGACTCCCCCCCCTTAGCCCTATAGTGGATTTTCTGCAGATCAACTGAGAAAAGTCCTTCTGATCCCATGGCTTAACCCTTTCATTTTAACCACATGGCAGCAATTTGAAGGGTTCTACTTGGTCCATGAATAGTTCATTAGTAGGAATGATGGTGTGATTCATCCAACTGTGTGCTCACATGCACTTATGGCAAGAACTCTTCACGCTCTACCCGCTACATCCCAGCTGAATGTAGAAGGGAGTCCAAGGTTGCTCAGAGAGGTGGTGGCTGCCTTGTCCCTGAAAACATCCAAGGTCAGGCTGGATGGAGCTCTGGACAACCTGATCAAGCTGTAGGTGTCCCTATTGATTGCAGGGGAGCTGGACTAGATGACCTTCAAGGGTCACTTCCAACTTAAATGATTATATGACAATTTTCATTTGAGAGCAGCCATTTATTCAAGCCTGGTACACCTCCTCATAGTGGTTTGGTGCTGCTGTGTCAAAGCAGGTCTGTCCTATGGGATCACGGCTGTCTTTGCCTCAGGTGTCCTGAAGCATATTTGGGTTGTTGTTCCCCATGTGGTCAATAGCTTGTCCCCTTTGGGCAGTTGTGGCCCCGAAATAGGAGTAAGAAGACAAAAAAAAAAACGAACAAAAAAAAACTTGGTAGGTGTGGATTTGGCCACTGCTAGTTGACAACTGCAAGCCCCACTCTGATCTTCCCTGGGGCTTCGGGGCAGGAGAAGTCTTTTTGGAGCAGAGCTTGAGATGCTCAGGGACCATCTGCCTTCTCCTCATGTCCTCATCATTCTGTAGGGTCTTAAAATGGATTTGCACCTGCATTTCTCTAGGCCTGCATGCAGATACTGAGAGCTGTGGGGTGATGCTCACCCTGCAAACATCCCAGAGGCGTGGAGGACTCACGCTCTCCAGGAAAGTTGGTAACCACAACGTCTTCTTTGTTTTGCCTATCCAGCAACCTGCCACCCTCCCTGACCCAAGTGAGGACAAAACATTCCTGCCTTGTTTTAGGGCAGGGAGCGTGGCCTTGCACCCACCCCATACACAGCTAGACTGAGGCTGGGTACAGACACAACAGCAGCACTGCTCCTGCATCTCCTGTTATGGCTGTTTGAAGCCACAATAACTTCATCCTTGCAAGGGGAGCTTAGAAACAGCTTTCACCTCCGAGGGCAGCGCTGTCAAGGCTGTTCAGCAAGAAAAAGCTTTTGCTTCTCTTTATGCATGCAGGGACAGGAAGGGACTTGTAGTGCCATCTGGTCATGAAGGGGGTCACAGTTTAAAGCCATCCCAGCAGCATCTCCTTTTTTTTAATTACTTTTGAATTATTTTTTAATTTTTATTATTTTTAACTTGGAGGGGTTTTTTTATTATTATTTGTTTGATTGATTTTTTTTTTTAATTTCTTTGTTTTTCTGCACGATGCGTTCTGTACCGTGGCAGACGTTCCTTGAGGCAGGCTGGATTTAAAGGTTACCCCTGACAGCGGGGAACGTTTCCTGCTCACGGTCAATTCCGTCTCATGTCGCTGGGTTCCGTTTTCATTATATTAGGGAAAAAAAACCCAGCATATCCAACCTCATTGCCAGCAAACAAGCCGAGAGAACTTGTGATTGCTATTAAAAAAAACAGACCGGTCACGCTGGCTGACTCAGCTCTGATTGATGGCTCAGGAATGCATCTGATACGTGCAAGGGATTAAATAAACTGTGGGCAAACCTTTACAATGCAGCCTGTTGTATGAAGTGCAGCCAGCACCCATCCACCTGCCTGTGCCTGGGGAGTGTCTGCCACTGTGCCATGGGAGCTGCGGGGTTTGTTTTCATTTTACCCTGTAAAAAAATAAAGAATAAAAAGGAATGGGTATTTTGTAGGGTTGGGTGTTGCTTTGCAAGGAAACTGCTTGCTGCTTGAGGGTTTTAATGGCGATTATCTTGGTTTGCAACAGCTGTAGGTGTCTAAATTCAGGTGTGCACTTTTTCTACAGTGAGATTGGGTAGGATGGGATGAGATGAGCTGGAATGGGATGGATGACATGGCACGGCATGGCATGGGAAGAGATGGGATGGGATGGGATGGGATGGCGGCAATACCAGGCTTCTCTTCTTGATCTCCCCCATCCTTGAGTGCCCAGGGGCAGCTGGGCTTAGAGTAGGTTTGGGGTCCCCTGGTAAAACCCTTTGGTTGTGACTCTCAAGGAGGAGCTTCTTCTCCTGCTTGAGACCTAAACTTAAATAGGAAGCCCCAAAGGACAGAAGAAAAGCAATCCCTGCTGCCTCCCCTTCCTGCAGGATTGGTAGTGCCTGGTGGTAGCCCCACTTGGGGAAGATGGTCAGATGGAAGGAGGTACAGCAAAGTGAAGGGCTAATTCTATCTGCCTTACAGATGCCCATCAAAGGGCTTATTCTATCTGCCTATTAATGCCCATCAAAGGGTCTCCCAGCTATTTATCCCATGGCTTTGCACCAGCCCGTGTCCTTCTGGTAACAGATGGGAGAACCAACAATGCTGAAGCTCTGCTCTACCCCTGGATCCCACAGACATAGGGTGTTTTTAAAAAACTTCTCAGAATTTAAATGTTGGGTAAGAAAGGGACGTACCCAGAAGAGAAAACAGGGAACAGCCACCAGCTGTGCCACCAGCAGCAGCCACCCTTGCCAAGGTGCTCCCAAGCCCCCTCAATATGGCTCGAGAAATCTCATTTTGCACAGCACCCTCCTGGCAGCTGCAGAGCATCCTCCCAGCTCCACATCCCACCACATGGAAGAAGACATCAGAGATACTTGGAAACCCTTCTGGCCTCCCAGTGACAGATGCTTTGTGACATCCCCTTGCAACATCCTGAGTAAATACATGAACTTTTAAAAATATATATATTTTTTCAGATGGTGGGGTCACAGGGAGAAATTGGACTGTGTCATTTCCCCAGGCATGTGCTTTTCCTTTCTTGAGGTCCAAAAAAAGGTTAGAAAAAGAGAATCAAAACTGAATCTAGTTGCCAGCAGTGCTAGAAGAAATTGCATTGTCTAAAGAGAGTAACAGTGGTAAGCGTGATACTGAAATAATTGATATCACCCTGAAATTTTTCTTCAATGCCTGTGGTCACAAAGCTGGCTTCTGTTTAGACCCTTCCTCGGAGGTGCCCTGCTGCACTCTTTTTTGGAGGTGAATGGGTCATTTTAGAGCTTTCCTAATAATCCAGTATTAGCAGAAGCATTGTCCTTTTTGAGAAACAGGAAACCTCCCTCACCAAAAAAGGGAATCGTGTTTTGAACATGTTGTATTAAAAAAAAAAGGGATAGGTTTGTCTCAGGACTGCAGTATTGCCCTATGGGAATGTGTAGACACAAAACCACAGCTCGTGGATAAAAGGAGGCATTTTTTTGGTTATATCTGATTTTAACTGTCTAACCAAAAATTGATTGACTCCCAATTGGAAATAATCCAATTGCTCCTCAACTCTGGAGGATGGATTTCTGGTTTGGGTGGTCCCACACAGTACATGGGGAAACCACCTCCACTCACAGCTGTTGGTATCCATGCAGCGACAGAATACCAAAAAATCAGTCATTGACATAGAGTGGTGCCAGATCTCCTGGTAGTTTCTCCCTTCATGAGCTATCACCACCCCTTGATGACCAAAACCAGCCAACAATGGGCTAAATGCCTTGAGAGGTCTTCTTGAATGTTATCTTCCATGATCCTATGGAAGAACTAATTTGTAACATGATAAGAGCATGTCCAGTGGGATGCCTGAGTGTGGTGACCTTGATGGCAAGGCAGACCAAACCCAACTGATGCAGCTGGCCAGCCAACCTGTTGGCAAAGTGAGATCATTCTTGCCTGGTCTAAGGAGGCTTGACACATGTTCCTCAGCTGGCGTGACCCGAATGGGTTGTGATGAGCTAAGGTTCTAGATCATACAGGCATTGTGAATTACTTATTTCCCTAGTACAAGGCACAGATGTTTGTACTGCATCCACACCTTATGTCAGATGTTACTGGATGTCTACTGCTGCAACAGATATTTTATCAGTCTTTGCACTGAAATCCAAGTTGGCAAAATCTTGGCCTGGTACAAAATTGGATGGCAGCAGAGGTTGTGACCAAAAAGCACAGCTGAACTGGAGCTATGAAGAGAAGCAGTAATTAAGACCTAATTACCAACTAATTACCATTGTGGAGGGTGGCTTGAGAACCAGCACAGCCCCAAATCCAGATATTTCTAGCTGCAGCTCAAACCCCACAATTAAGCTGTGATTTTGGTCATTATGAGGAGGTATTTCCAGAGCTGGATCTTGTCTTTTGCTGCCTTTATCCACCAAAACAACTGACTCAGCATCAACAGAATGAAAACCCAACATTTTGATAAATGTCATCCAAACCAGACTGGAGAGCACTGCACTGCATTGGATGCTTTCACCAAAGCTGGATGCCAACCTGTGGGCAGAGCTGCTGTTTCTTGTAGAGAGAAGAAGGCTGGCTGGCTGGCAGGGGTTGTATTGGTTTAGAAGTACCTAAAAATACTAATGTCTTCCCTTGGGAGCAGCGAGTCCCATGATACAGCAGCATGGAGAAGAAAATGTCACCAAGCATTTCTCTGGTTCTTGGCCCTTCTCTACCCACCCATTACTCCAGGCACCAGTGGAAGAACAGAGGGGAAAAATTTCACATATGGCTCTCTGGTCACCTGCAAGCACACTGTCCTCGAGGATGACTCTGCAGGCACATCACACCATCAACCCAGTTTTCAAGGTAGTGGTACAAATGTTAATAGCTTATTTCCTTCCAGTCTTTCCCTCTGGTGATGCTGCAAGGACTGTGACTTACTCTGGATATACCGGGTCTGCTCCTTCACCTTCCGGACAGGATTAATGTCACCAGTGGGTGATGCCACCTTACCAGCCAGGCATCCTGACTCACTCACTCTTCCTTGATTCAGCTATGACAAGAGGAAGACGTGCTCTCCTGCCACACATCCTCGCTCTTTTTAATTGCCCTGCTCCTTTAGCATCTGCTAAGCATTTGCAGCACTTCTTGCTCTGCAGTCTTGACATGGTGTGTAGGCACCCCCCAAGCTTATCTTCCTCACACAGCACCCCAAGGCCCTGTTTGTATCCTTTAATAAACTACAAATACCTTGTTTACTGACCTATTCTGATGTTCTTGTACTGTAACAGACCCCATCGGTGTGGATAAGCAGATCAGACAGACTCCAGCTCTCCTTTTAGAAGCTACTTAGGGAAGTTATTTTCTTATTTGACTATAAATTACCCAGCAGGGACTGGCTGCTGTATAAATAAGGCATAATAAAATAATAACGCACCAATATTCACCGTAATTAATTTGTAATAATGACTAGGATGCCTTCCCAGACTTGCTAAACCAGCATGCAGGCTTTCAATGAGTATTCCTGAGCACGGGCATTGCACAGAGACTAATTTTAAACTGCTGCTTCTGGCATATTTTCCCCTGACTAAGTCTGTTGCACAGAGGTGAGAAAAGTAGGTCTGCACACATTTCATAGAAACATTTGTAAGGATCAGCAAACACTGGAGAGAGATGGGGCTGGAAAAAAAAAAAGCGAATTAAATCAGGAGAGCTGTAATAAAGGCTTTGCAAGACTTATGGTTGAAGTTGGCTGAACAGCAAGGCTTTTGGTTCACCAGAGGTTTTCTCTTTCAAACGTAAATAAAAATAAAAATATCTTCCCATCCAAATGGGATGGAAACCAACATCTCTCAAAAATCCCAGAGCTCATTTCCGTGTCAAGAATGAACATATTCTTGACCCCTGTCAGGGTGGCAGAGTGGCAGTGTGGCACGTCCTAAGGAAATCCCTCTGTAGCATCCAGCATCCCTCACTCAGCTGCATTGAGCTGGAATCCAAACAGAACAACTCTGATCGTCCTCCATCCATAGAACTAAACATGGTAGAATGGGGAATGGTTTTAACCAAGGTGAATGACTTTAAATCAAAAGAGGGGAGATTTAGGTTAGATACTAGATGGAATTTTTTTTCTCAGAGGGTGGTAAGGCACTGGTATAGGCTTCCCAGAGTGGCTGTGGGTTCCCCATCCCTGGAGATGTTCAAGGCTGGGTTGGATGGGGCCCTGGGCAGCCTGATCTGGTGGTGCTTAGCTGTTGGCAACCCTGCCCACAGCAGGAGGGCTGGAACTAGATGGTCTTTGTGGTCCTTTCCAAACCAAAACATTCTATGATTCTATGGCATTGGGACCAAACTGTTGGCCTATTTTTGACAAAACATTGTTTTGCTGGAAAACAATATGCAAGATAAACTTATGGGGGTAAAGCACCACTAATGAGAGAATGGGAGACTGCTCTTCATCACTCAGGAAGAGGAAATTAGGGTTTATTGCCCTTATCTCACAGACGGATGGGCACACACCTTGCCCACACAACAGGTCACCTTCAGGCCCCTCCTGGGAGACTGGGCAGAAAGCAGCTATGAGCTCAGGAATGCAGATAGGATTCAGAGGGGTGTCTTTGGCATCTCACTATCTTCCCTTGAAATGCTCTTGGAAACCATGAGAGACAGAGGGCCACCAGTGACCCAGACAGGCTGAAAAGGCTGGGAGGGTAAGTTCAAACAGAAAGCCCACCTGTGTGTCTGTAGTGGTTTTAGTGAAGGTATTAATTACCTTCCTATCTGCTAAGTTGATCTGAGCATGTCTGCAAATGGCTGCTTTCTCCCGGAGCTGTCTCCTTGCAAAGCTGCTGCTCCCTGCATGACTGCTCTGAGGGCTGGCAAGAACAGGACACAGCGATTAGGGGCTGTGAGGATGTCAGACAGCCTGGAAGGCTCTGTGTCATGTCTGTGAAGCTGATTTGCCTGCGAAGAGGCTGACTCAGCAGTGATGGGAAGGTTAAGCTAAGCCGGGGGATTGCACGCCTGCCACTGGGAGACAGCACGCACTTGGGGTTTGGTGGACGGGTACTATTGCAATAGCTCTGAGCTTGTAATGTGAGTTTTTCAGCTTCTTTGGGAGGATTTCTTTGCTTTCTGCATACATGCAACCCGGGAATCAGAAGCCCTCTGGTATTTCCCAGTGGCTGCACAAGCAATGCATTGCATAATATTTCCCTCTGAGTTGTGCCAATGGGTTTATGTGCCATTCTGAGAAGGAGGATTGGGCTTCCTGGCTTGGCTTTGGGGTTTTTGCAGATGTTTGCCAGGAGCAGGTAGGACCCCACACAGTCACACTGTCCAGGTCATTCCTCAACTGTATGATAACAGGAGTTCTCATGTCAGTCCATCTCTCACAGGTTGTGAATCACCAAAAGAAATGGAAGCAATAACTAATAATTAAAAACTGCTCAGGAAGTCAATATTTAAAGTGCTAATGATCACAAGCAAATTGGCCATCTACTTCAAAGGGGCTGTGTTGGCCCATGTGTAAACGTTGGATGAAGTATCCAGAAGCTGTTACATCCCTCTATTGTTTTGAGTGGGTGATTTTAGATAAACACCTGCAGGACCCATTTTTCCAAGTGGTCTGAGTCCAGTTTTGTGGGAGGGTGCAGTGTGGGGAGCCCATGCTCACCCAAAATCCATTTGTACCCTCCAGTACTCAAATGCCAGAGGTCAAGATACCTCTGTAGGAATAAGCAACAGCTGCAAGGCTTTAGGAATGAATGTACCAAAGGAAACTAAGGGCTAAGAGTGACTGCAGAATCAGGACTTGTCTCCTCTGTTAGATCAGATATGCTTTGCATCCCATTAGCTGCTCCCCAGCCACTCTCAGTTATCATCACCTCTGCTTGCGGCGGGGTGAGACAAAGCACAACACTGAGGTATTTGGTGTAAAATAGCTCTATTCCAGGGTGGAAATCCTGTAGCATCTGCTTTCAAGTAATTAACCAAAGAACCAAAGCAATTACGCATAAAGAGCAAATGAAATCATATTGGACTCATCATGCCTGCAGTAAATAAAGCTGTCAAGGAGCTTGTTTCTCATGCTGGCTGGGATTATCTGTAGTTGTGCTGTCTGTAGGAGCTCACTTGGGCAGGAATGGACTGTAGCAGGAGCTGTGACTGCTCAGAGAAGTCAGCTCCTTTTAAACAGGGCTGGAAGAGCTGGGAAAGCCAGGAAGGGTTCTTCCTGGTGAGCTTCTTTCTGTTTGAAAATATTGCTTAGTCAAAAATTGAAGTTTTCTGCAGGAATGTGCTAGACTGTGTTTATACTGGCAAACCAGCAGGGCTGCTCAACCACTATGACATTTGGACTGGAGGAGAATGGGAGCCACTCGGTAAGGAGCAGAGCAGAGAGTGATTCACATCATGATCATGCTACACATGGCCCTGGGAAAGTCCCAACACTCAGAGCAAAACTCAGTCCCAACAGCTGTGTCCCAACTGCATGCGGAGGGTAAGAGGTGTGGGGAATGGGGAACCACCATTTCTCGGCCTTTTGAGTCAGAGGGAGAAGATGGTTTTACCCCACCAGCACACCAGCTCCGGTTAGGCAGGAAGGTGGGCAAGCAGTGCCCACCTTTATTTATTTATTTTACTATTGCTATTATTACTATTATTATTGTAGTTACTATTAGCATTGCATCTATTTCTATTACTATTATGTCTGGGAGTGGCACATCTGATGCTCATCTGAGCATCTTGGGAGGTCAGAGAGGGATGCAGGCTGCACAACGGATTCATTATAGCTCTGCTGGAGCCCAAAGCATTTAGGTGGTTTCTTTCCATCCAGGACAGGTCTGGAAGAAGATCTGGCAACTTGTCTCATTTCTTATCTCCAGGATCCCAGGCACATTTCACAGCTCCTTACCATGGAGATAAATTCCTGTTGTAGCCTCTAGCAAAAGTCACATATCCGCCTGCATGGCTGATGAACATTCTGCTTTCAGACATCCCCAAGGTATCTCCCGAAGGAGACCCCAAAGTGAAAACATCCTCTGTGCCTTCCAGCATCCCTCTTCCTCTCCTATGGTCCAAGTTATAGACTGATAATGCAATTTATGCAGTCCTGAGAATTGGCACGAAGTAATCTTGACCAAGCAGTGATCCCACGTCATTCATCAATCTCTGTCACCATCACTCTGGGCAGAGGTGCTCTCACCTTACCCCAGTCACACCTTTCATTTCAGGATCTCCAGGAAGCACACGACTGCAGAATTCGTATCATCTAGTTAGGCAGATGGTGGAGCCACAAAACACAAGCACAACTGGGTATTTACTCCATCCTTAACTTCTTGACCATGTGTTCGACTTCAAGTGAATTTCACCTATCCGTTTAGAGTGAAGCCTGTAGAAAACATTCGGGGTTGACTTCTCCCTTACTTAAGAAAGTCTGGAGGCTTTGCATATGTCAGTATTTAAGTTGTGGGTAGTCACAGCTCCCTGCCAGTAAATGCAGTTCACTCACGTGCAGTGAGTGGAAGAAGTGACCAAGAGTTGCATCTTTGCCCAGTTGCTGGGAACAGCACAGCTGCTCAAAACGAAAGAGCAGAGCAGAGCTGTGAGCACAAAACCACATGTCGCAGAGTCATTTCCAGTAATTGGTGCACGCAGCGTGGCTTAGGCAAAACAGACGTTTAATTGATGGCCAGTTAGATATTGGATAACTCTCTCATTGCTTGGTTACAAGTCTCAACGTCCAAGAAGGCTTTGTGCAGAGCCCAGAAGCTGTGCACTGAGAAGGGAGATGGGGAACCAAGCCGTGCCCATCCTTGAGGTGCATAATCTGGTGAGATCTGTGCCAGCTAATGCCTGCTTTACCCATGGTGAGAACAAGTGTTCCCAGTTACGCAAAGCAGCAAGATTATGGAAATGAAGTATCAGGTAAGCCAAAACAGCCTACTATGAGATCCACAAAAAATAAAATAGAAATGTTTAGAGATGCAGAAACCACCCTCTGCTTGGTGCTGGGAGGAATGGCATCATTCAGGACTGTGCACAGAGTCCTATCTGATCACCCACGCAATGCACCAGCTCATCATCTCCTCCTTCTCTTGCCCAAGGGATGTTTTGGCTCCAGGAATGAGAAAAGCTGTTGTGACCTAAATCAGGTTTTCCTTCTGCTCCCATCCTTCCAGCTTGAGTAAACAACAGTGGATGTGACTGAGTGCACATATAGTACCTCATCAATGCCTCTTCTCTGCTCTGGGTTGTATTTTTCCTTCCCCAGAGGTGAGTTTGACTCACTGTATTTAGAGAGATGCCTCCCTGTTCCCCACACCGCTCGTTAATTCTCCCTGATCAGCTCATCCCCAGCACCCTTAATGGTCACAAAGCACTTCTGACCCTCCCTCCCCCACCAAACCCCACTGGAGGGCTGGCAAAGGTGGAGAAAAAAACAACAATATTGCAAAAATAAACAAGAGAAAGGCTCACCTGATCAGCCTGAGTGCCAGCCCCACCCTGGGGTGTGGGATAAACACTGACAATTATTTGTTCATCGCCACTCAGCATTCAAATATTTGTTTCTCTTTGTCTCATGGACACGCTCACATTCATGCAGCATGCCAGACGCCTTTCTTTGCAAAGAAGCCAGGCACAGTTTTGTCCACTGAGGCAGGGCAGGAAGGAGTTCCTGCCTGTGAGGTTATGAACACGTTGGTATATCTAGCAATTTGGCGTCCAGATGCACAAGAATGTTTCTTCTTGGATAGCTGAACTTCCACCTAAGCGCTCATCTGTATCACTCATTTATCCTCATGCACTCATGAGTTTTTACATATGTATATGTTTGCATATGTATGCATATGCATTTATGCATTTATGCATTTCTATCCACCCACGTTCACCTACGTATGAATACACAATGCTGGATTTGATAGTCTGGATGCCTTGGCATTAGCAATGCATGAATCTGATATTTGCAGAAGTGAATAAATGGCACACGATGCACACACCTACATCTTTTCTCAGCCTGTATCATTACAAACATGCCTATATAGAGATGTATATAATCCCAATATGCTCTTATATGAAAATGGAGTTGAGTTAGCACGCTGCATTTGCACGTCTCTGCCAGAGTAAACATCAGTAGAACAATTTAATTAAAAACCGTATACTGGGTTTATTTGTCTGACTCACTATGAATCTGGTGTGTGCATTGATTTCTGAATGGGCTGCTCAGTGAGGTGGTGGAGTCACCATTCCTGGAGGTGCTTCAAGAAAAGGGGAGATATGGCACTATAGGATATGGGTTAGTGGGCATGGTGGGGATGGGTTGATGGTTGGATTTGATGAGCTTAGTGGTCTTTTCCAACCTTAATGATACTATGATTGATGTTCTGGTCATCCTGACGTAGCTACCAAGAAAAAAGCCATTTCCTCGTATGACTCAAGAGGAAAAGTTTCTGATTGACTCCATGGCCACTAATGCACTTCAACCATAGACAGACTGAATTAAGCCACAGGGAAAATGCAGAGGTGTGGCACCTGGGAGAAAAGCTTTCCTTGATGGTGAGCACACGTGACATGTGACAGCCACCTTTGGATCTGTCCCAGCTTGATGGAAACTGCGGAAAATGTTAGTGGGGCAAATTAGTTTGAAATGTTGACTGTGGTGATTAGATAACAGTGTTCAGTGAGAAACTTAATTTCCTGTCTACAATGACCACAGAATCATAGAATCATAGAACCACAAGGTTGGAAAGGACCTACAAGATCATCTAGTCCAACTCTCCTCCTATCACCATTACCACCCAATAAGCTACTAAATCATGAAGACCTGTGATGGGACAAATAACGATGCCAGAGGTCAGGGAATGGGCCCTGGGGAAATGTTTTTTTTTTAATATCTTCAAGGATGTAAAAGAGAGGAGAGTTCTCACGTAACCGGAGTATTTTTTGGAGCCAGGGTTTTATCCAGAAGTGACCCTTGGGGTGATTCTCCATTGCCCTGCAAGACTCAGGAAGGAAATTTGAACTGATAACTTAGAGAGGTGTTAAACACAGCGTGAACATTTTGTTCTGGCAAAATTCTATCTGCTCCTTATACCCACAGATAATTAAGGAGATGTTTTATCCTTATCAATGCTTTTATAGTTTTTACGACAGCAATTTACTAAGAAGACACGAACCTTAGTTGAGATTTCCCACCGCAGCTCCTGTAACATGCTTCTGTGCCCCCATTGCAGTGTAAGATAAAGGTGGGTGATGCCTGGCTTGCTGTGAAAGCAGTGGATGTGTTCCCCACTTTAGATGTAGGTGATATGAATGTCTTTGTACCACTGACACCATTGACTTCATTGACTAGATAGGGAGCTGGGGTCAGGGAACTCTGGAGAGTATCAGATCTACCCATCACTGGAATGACACAAATCTGCGTTTCCCACCTAGGAAACCCATGTAGTTCCAAAGCCAGTGTACCATAAAGTATATCAATCTACTGAATATAATGTAAGTACATCCTGTGCTCCATAAAATACTAAGGAATTACTTTCTTCTGCTTTTCCCCTGAAACCAGGAAGAGCAGACAAGGAAGTTGGGGAGGTCAAGGTAATATTTTTTCAGATTCATCGAGCTACACATAAGATACGACATGTTCTATCAGATAAGAGAAAGAATGAAGGTTCCTGACCTGAAATCTCACAGTACAGGTAGTCACATGTTCCCAGCAGTCTCGTGGTAACAGTGACAGACGGTGGCTTGGGGCTGACTTGCAGCACATCTGTAATTGGAGACACACCTGTGAAGCTATAAATGTAATTGCGTCTGGCGAGATTTCTGCAATCAGAGAAAGAAGGCCATCAGCTCTCTGCAACCTTGCTGAACTCTGCCAATGGAGGATAGCAAAGTGTTGGAGAAGGCACTACACCTGCCCAGAAAGAGGGCTGTTCCGTGGTGCGTGGTTTGCTGCCATTTTCACGCTCCCTGTTAGAGCCAGTAACTCTCATCCACAGTGTGTGACCCTTCATCTACTAAGAGTTTCTCTAAGATTAGCCTGCTCTGCACTGAGCCCTAGTGGCCCAAATTTCACTGGGAGGGCCTTCTCGTGTCCCTGTGTGATGGCTTCTCTGTCGGAAAGGAACAGATGGGGAAAAGGCTCCTTGAGAGGCCCTGGAAGGTGAGCGCGTGTTATCCAAGGCTCCTTGTTTTGCTCCAAGGTCTTCAGCGCCATCTACTGCCATGCCGAACCCTTTCTGCCTTGCCGTCTCTACAGGAATGGGTTTCCAGGGCACTTTAACGATGGTGACAGTGACGACGACTGTTGCCCTGCAAATCCTATGGGTTGAGCACAAATTTTAAAGTATGTTAGTGTCTGGAAACAAAACGTGTTGCTGTTTGCCTTTCAATTTCATATAAAAGGCAAGAAAAAGCAAATAACTCAATGAGTGCAATGAACAAAAGCATGGCCAAAGGTAATAACTGGGAGCTATGGTGCTATTTTCTCTGATCTCCTTCTGGCTCTAAGATGTTCCTCACTGTCAGCATAAAATTATGAGGAGAAGGCTGAGTAGGCCTTTCAGTGAAGGTCAGAGGGAAGCAGATAGGGTGGTTATTGCTTTGGGTTTATTGGTTTGTCTAAGATCAGATCTGAAGCATTCCCCTCATTAAGGAGCACAGGGGTGTTAAACCAACAAGTGAAAAGATAGTTGTGGCTGAAGTAACGTATTTCGCTACGTCATGTTCTAATCTCAGTCACCTTGAAGTAAATCAGCTGAAATCTGTGAAGTTGGGCTGGATTTACAGCATAGTATTAAGCACAGAAATTGGGTCAACGTGCTACTTCTGGGTAGAGGAATACAGATGTTCAGCCCAGGCCTGTAAATTTCCAAATTGTAGAGCAGAATAGTAAATCATCTTGAATGTGTCTCAAGATTTCATACACATGACAAGAGCTTTGATGGCCAGATGCAGAAAAAGCTCAGTTGGGAGATGGTATACTGAAGCATTTTGTGGGCTATGATGTTCCTCCTCCAGTCCTCTTTTCTCTCTGCAAGAAGCAGGTTATTAACTTTATAAAATGCAGACGCCCAGTCAAATCAATTCAACTTTGCCTCTTCTGTAGATGAATCAAAAGAGCCGTGCAGAAGCTTCAGCACCTTTCAGCCCTAGCAGTCCACCTGTAGGCAAGGAGAAAGGTGAACCATGATGTGGAAGCATTGTCTGTATATATTCTGTAGGGCAATAAAAGTCTTACAACATAAAGGAAATGAGCAGGACTTGGATATCTCCTGGACTGTCTCTGACGTGATTAGAGGTAAAATCCCTATCCTCAACGTCCTTGCAGAAGAACTTGCTCTTGTTGAGGGAGTACCATGTATTCCAGAAGTATAAATAACTGAACTTATTTCAGCAGTATTTTTGCTCCTGTGTTAGCCAATGTCCAAGAAGCTAAGACACATTTGTTTCATCTAATTTTTATGGGTAGTCAAACCACCATTAGGAGCTGAGATCATTTTGAGTTAATGAGAGGGGCTGTGGGATGGCTCCGAGTCACACTTTTGTTGCACTGTGTACTTTCAACTTTGAATATCTCTCTTCTGTTCCTTGAGGAGGGCACAGAATCCTACAGGTGGCTTTGACTTCAGATAATATTTTTGATTGAGAGATCTAGAAGAGATCTCAGCACATCCCTACACCAAACTTAGCCTCCACCAAGGTCTGATATCATAGAATCATAGAATCATAGAATGGCTTGGGTTGGAAGGGACCTCAAGGATCATCAAGCTCCAGCCCCCCTGCCACAGGCAGGGCTGCCAACCTCCATATCTAATACTAGATCATATATGATATGCTGTCAGACCCTCTGTAAAGTGGAAAATAGAGGCAATTAGATTTTGAGGAATTCTGAATCTTGAAGAAAAGGAGATTTGGTAGGAGAATGTAAAAATTGGAGATTGAGCTCATTAAAAATTTTGCTTTGTGCCACCAACGGTCGCATAGGAGCACTGGTGGTCTGTGAGTTAAATATAATCTCAGGAACTTTTGCATGTTCTTCTGATAAGGACGTGATCAGCATGTTTCAGTACTGTAATGAAAGTGGCAGATTAATGTTAATTAAGAGGTTTCCATTAACGAAGGGTCAGAACGCAGCCCAGCATAAATGCAACAGAAATGCTTCTGTTCAGCTTCCACTGGTATTATCAGACATCAGCTTTCTGCTGCAGATGGTTGAGTAAATCTGAAGGGTCCTCCCCCAGAACAAAACAGAATGAAAGGAAAAGAACTAAAAATGCAGCGTGGTTTCTGCAGAAATGAAACTCCAGTCAAAACACTCTCTCTTTCTACTGAAGAATAGTTCCATTGACTACCGAGGGCCTGAATAATAAGATTATGCAGCCTTCCTGGGGTGGCTGTAGGTATGTGATACAGCTCGCCCATTTTTGGTGTCCTGATGTTGCCAAAGGACAGTTCTGCACCTTGGACAGCAGAGAGCTGAGATCCAAGAGTTCATGTTGACCTTAGAGTGTCTCTGATCCCAGACACGCCTAGGACTGAAAAGGACAGGCCTGGGGCTGAATGATTTCACTTTCCAGTGCTCCAACTGAGCCAGATGCAAAACAGCGATAAGGGATTCTTGGAGATCTTTGCAAAGTGCATCATGACATGGTTATGTAGGAGTTAATTATTCTAATTGTTATAGACTTTTTACTACTAGTGATTTAGCACAAAGGAATCTACCTGAGGTGATGGGACAAGAAACTTCTCATAGTGCTTAGTCAGCATGATTTGGAGACAAGACATATGAGCTCTGTTTTTGAATCTGTGGCCATGACTCCTCCAACACTTTGGCCAGGACACTTAAGCATCTCAATGGCTCACATTACTCACATGTAAAACAGTGTGTATATTGCTGAGCAGTTCAGTCAGGGGATGAATTCCTTGCTAAGGCAGCCTGAGTGCCAGGAAATGCAAAGATGCTTATCGTTTTCCTCCTTGTGGCTTCCATTTGTGGTCTTGGCATCAATGTTGTGCTCTGGAGGGGCCTGTGATAGCAAGTTTGTATTTGGCTTATGGCAAGCAGCATGAGCAGAAGGAATATTCTACCTCTGGTAAAATATGCTTGGACAACTCTCTCCTATTCTAAACACATAGAAATGGACATTTTTAAAGCTACATATGTTATACACTCTATCTTTCTGGGCAACCAAGTCTTTCTTCATAAAACACCATAGGAATCAAGTTCACCTGATGTGTCTGCAGGTCTGAACTAAAAGTGCCTATCATGTAGGCTCTACCCATGGGTGCTTTCCTAAGGACATTTATCCAAGTTGCTTCCCTTTAACTCAGCTTGAATTAGTCAGACTGCAGCTTTTGGCTGCCTCCACAGAAGCACAGAATCATTGAATGGGTTGGGTTGGAAGGGACATCAAAGATAATCTAGTTCCAACCCCTTGCTCTGGACAGAGTTACCCCCCACCAGCTCAGGCTGCCCAGGGCCCCACCCAGCTTGCCCTTGAACAACTCCAGGGGTAGGGCATCCACAGCTTCTCTAGGGAACCTGTTCCAGCTCCTTACCATGCTCTTAGTGAAAAAATTTCCCCTGACATCTAATCTAAATCTCTCCTCCTTTAGTTTAAAACCATTCCCCCTTGTCCTATCACTACCTACCTGTTTTAAAAGTTGATTTCCCTCCTGTTTATAGTCTCCTTTTAAGTACTGGATGACCACAATGAGGTCTCTCTGGAGCCTTCTCTTCTCCAGGCTGAACAAGTCCAGCTCTCAGCCTCTCTTCATAGCTGAGGTGTTCCAGCCCTCTCCTTTCCAGAGACATGGTGATTTTCAGACCTAAGAAGATAAGCATTTTCAAGCAATGAGTTAAAACCTTTGTGTCTCCTTTGTGGAGAAAAGGGACAGATTCATAGAATCACAGAGTTGTTGGATGGCTTACTTTGGAAGAGACTGTAAAGACCATCTAGTTCCAACCCCTCTGCCATAGGCAGGGCTGCCACCCACAGTCAACCCATTCTCATCCACCACAGGTTCACTACCTACACCTGCTCTTCATCCTTTGATATTAGTTGTGCTTCAGCTATTTCCTTTCTTTCTTTCTTTCTTTTTTTTTTTAAATTTTTTCTTTGCAGGTTCTTTTCAGTTCTGAATTGATGTGTGGAAGAACCATAAATGTAAAAAGTGAGCCTGAAGACCATGACTCCGACTCAGTTTTCCAAGTATCTTTCACTGTGGCTTCAGAGTAGTGTCAAAGCAGAAGGGACTTTTCATTTCTGTTTATCTAAGAGTCAAAGGTGTGGCCTCTTGCAGCTTTATAACAAATCACACCAAAAGAATGGGCAAGAAAAACGAGTCACAAGCACGGTGTAACATCATCCAATAGAGTTTTCAGTTTTTTTCACTTGTCATTGATGTTTAGAGCATGCTAACATGGCTCTTGAAACAACAGTGAATAAAAACAATTCAGGGAGAGGTGTGATATTTAACTTGGCCAGAGCCTTTCAGTATTTCTAAATCACATTGAGGTCCTTGGGTGAAAGAGAGTGTAAAGGCAAGAATATCATTATTACTAGGTTAGACTCTGCCTTCCAGGCATGTGAAGTAGCAAGATCTCAAGGTCAGGGCAGAATAGAGCTGCACGCCATGTGCGTAGAGCACTGGAATTTGATCCTCTCTGTAGGGCGAGCTGCTAATTAGGGGGGGGACTTTGAACTGCCTCGGTCAATATTTCCAGTCACAAGTTGCTCACAAGAACTTAAAATGGAGTTCTGAAGCAAGCAGGTTATCTGTCGCCTGGGATGAAAGGGCTGAAGTTTAATTTCAAGAGGTTCTCAAAGACATAAGGCAGAATAGCACTATTTTTAGCAAATTAATCTCTTTGTATGGGAAAAATAAAGTAAGATGAGAATCAAAACTGACTTTTTATTTGACAAGTGAGCGGCCGAATGTGCACAGTCCTGACCCACAGTTGTGGAGCACAGCTTCAATCCCCGTTGCCTAGGAAGGAGCTTATTGCATGGGCTCAGGGACTATTGGAATGTTAATTTAGGAATGTTCTTAGCCATGAAGTGCACCCATATCACACCAAGACTTCTTCTGGCTGCAACATTAATAAATGAAAAGGGAAAAAGTTAACTTTTTGTGGCAAGGGGCACCACAGGGTCATTTCCAGTGGGTACAGAGAGGTAACGAATTTTCTGCATTTCTGCAAAATGTATTCATTTGTGTGAGACCAGGGGCACACCTGTGCCAGTTGCTGTCCCAGACTAGTTCTGCACAATGGATGCTGTAGGAAGCACTATGAGAGTGGAGTGCTTTGTGAGGAAGCTCTCTACCACTCGCTGAAAGGAGGTTGTGGTGAGGTGGGGGTTGGCCTCTTCTCCCAGGTAACAGCAATAGAACAAGAGGGAATGGCCTCAAGTTGTACCAGGAGAGGTCTAGGTTGGATATGAGGATGAACTTCTTCTCAGTGGTCAAGCACAGACTGCCCAGGGAGGTGGTGGAGTTGCCATCCATGGAGGTGTTTAAGGAAAGTGTAGATGAGGCACTGAGGGATGAGGCTTAGTGAGCATGTGGTGGTGGGCTGTTGATAAGACTAGATGCTCTTAGTGGTCTTTTCCAACCCTAATGATTCTATGAAGCTGAGACAGTATGAGAGGTGATTGTAAAACGCCATGCCTCATGGTAAAATGGTCAGTGTAATATTCCTAGGAGAGAGAAACAGGGAAAGAAGAAAGGCACTCCCTGCTTGCAGTAAATCCTTCTTGGACACTTGACCAAAAGGCTCATAAGACTGCAAGACTAGAAATCTTCAGTGGGAATAGTTATGCAAATCTAAATAGCCATTTGTCTCTGTCTGTCCCTCTTGGGCATGGCAGGAGACCTTGCACGTACAAATCAGATAGTTCAGTCCCAGCCTCTTCTGTGGAGAATGAACTATCAGATTAAGATGAAAAGTAACTGTCTGCAAAGTACAAAATTATTTCCTCTTCTGCATTGAACTCGTGGTGCTCTGGAATTGGTCCAGTTGCTTGCATTTTATGAAATATGGGACTAAAGTTCATGACAGAAGGCAGAGATGCAACTCCTCCCTTGGAGATAACAGACACGTGGGAAGAGATCTTTATGTGAGCCTTGCGCACGTTGTGTCTGCTACAAGAAACCTTATTTGAACCCTGTACATTGGTGCTCTTCTCATGGGCCTGCTTTTCCCTTGGGCTCAGCAGAACTCAGGTAGGAGGATTTTCTTTCCGAATATCTCCTTTCATTTTGGTGAGAACAACCCCGGGAGTAGAGCAGATTCTGGCCTTGCAAAACTATTCACCCCATCTTACCCAAGGCCATCAAAAGAGCCCCATCAGGTGGGCAAATTCCCAGATGAAGTCCACGTTCCTCCCCAGTTCACTTTTAATGGGAGACCACTTCAAAGATCAGCCACCTAATATTGGGCCATTAGGGCTTCCAGCCCTGCAAAGTAGAGGGAAAGACTGGAGAAGGCAACTGAGACTTGAATTCCATGTGGATCCTGCAGCCTGGTTGTCCTGTTATTTCTGTTTGTCTGTCTCAGGCTATCCCAGGGCTATTTTGAGTAAGAAAAGGAGACAGCATAAATGCAAATCAGTCTATGAGTTTTCTTTTTCACTTAGTGTCATCCACAAAGAGCAAGGCTAGGGTTGCCTTGGCTGGCATTTAGACCGTTCTGTGAAGAAAATGCTTCTGGGACTGTGTTGTCACTAAGCAGCTGACAAGAGCAACTGATGCAAGACAAAAATGAGACTCATTTTCTCATGTAGTTGTGCACTATTTCCACCCAAAAGGAGAGGGAGATGATAACTTCCAATCTCAAAACGGACAGTTAGGAGGAGCTGGTAATTCAGCTCATAGTGTGTTTCTGTTTGAATGCCCTGCTAATTAGTGCACGCTTCCTGATTAATAGTGGAGTTATTATGAGATTAGGGTTAATGGGTCAGACTTGTTGAAAGCTTTTTATTCTATGCTAATGTCAGATCAGTTGAGTCCTGTTTCTATTAACTCTACCTTTCCAGGTTCCTGGATACAAAGGAACATGGTGCAGGAAAGGGTTGTAATTACTTCTGGTTCACACCAGTGGAAGGTGCCTACACCAAGGCGCCTATATGCAGGTTTTAGTGCTGATTGTCCAAATTCCCTTTGTAATCAATCTAACCATGGAACCAATGGTGCATACAGAGAGATCCATCCTGCCCTAAAGGAGACACCAGGAGTGAGAATCAGTTGCTTAAACACGGGTGGCAAGAGCAAGAGTTGCCCTGGACATCCACATGGGTTTGACTGACATGCCATAGGGAGAACCATTCCCCCTGGATAGAGGACATATGAGGGTCCTTGAAACTTTCATTCTCTGGTGAAATAAAATAGTAGTTTTCATTACTGAGAAAAAGATGGAATTCATGACCAGTAAGGATTCCTTGAGCTGTTGTCTAAGTAAAAGCATAAAAGACCCCGTGTGAGAAAGAAAGCACATGAATAAACTAATAGGAACCAGAATCCCTGCAGTGCTAATGGTGGGTATCAAAGAGAAACATGGTCTCATGGATGGCTCTGGTTCCTGATCCCCGGAGGAGAAAAGCCTTCCAACCTCATCAGTAAGATGAGAAACAGCAAGTTTTTCTTGGTACTTGTATGCAGTGTTTCTAGTTCCAGAAAAAGGGAAGTGCCCATGGAGACGCTCCGTGGACCAAATCACTGCCAAGACAGGTTTTGCTTCCATGACTTTGACTTGGCGAAGTTCATGGAGTCCTTGGCTGCTCTACATGGTTCATCTGAAGGATTATTTCTGTGAGGTGGTGTGAGGAGAAGGTTTGAACCAAACCTTGCCATTGCCTGGACAGTTTCAGTTATTTTAAATCTTTTTTTTTCCCCTGCAGTTTTAATGTTTAAAGAACAGTGATTTGATCATGTTATACTATGCATGATGCCTTTTCACACTTCCTTGTGATTTTTCACCTCCACTAAATTCCAAAGTGATGTGGTTGTCTTTAAAGGCTCAAGCTTTCTGGGAGATGCAACCACGTTGTAGCCTCCATCCTGGGATTTTTGCAGCCAAACACTACAGCACACCCAGCAGCAAAATCCAATATCTACCTGTGAAAAGATACAACACAGATGTGACTGGATTTAAAGATGCAAAGAGATTCCTATCCAGCACAGATGGATTCAACCTGCCCTTCTCATGTTCCAGTGGTTTTAATACAGTGAACTCCAGATCATGCAGCTCAAGCAAAATCTTGTTTATTTGACAGTATTGTTCTCAGTAGACATCCCCAAATAACTCAAAGTTGACTACAAAAATGGCAGAGCTGTAGCTTGCCAGACTTTCTATCCTGCTTCCCCGGGACCTTCACACCTGCCCCTGCAGAATGCTGCTCCTGGAGATACTCCATGCACGGCCTCTTTGACTCAGCTTCTCAAAAGCAGAAGGGATGAAAAGCGAAGCTGTGCATCTCCATTCTTTACTGCAAGAGACATACTATCCATCTCTAAATATGCCACAGACACAGTTCTGTTGCTTTGAGGGATCTGAATATTATTCGGACAAATTCACTGGGAGAGTGTTCAGGAAAAAAGCCACTGTATGTTTATCTTGTCATATTTTCCCTTAGGTCACCACTGTCAACCGTAATACTGGGCTAGAAGGCCACAGTGCAGTTGTTTTAATGTTGTTTTGTGCAAATTAATATGACTCTTGAGTTTACTCTCTCTGGTTCCAGACCAAAGTGCATGAGATGAGCAGCAGAGTGGGATGAGAGTCAATCCAATGCCATCACTGAAATTAGGGGAGAGAAATATTGTAACAACACAGTGAGGACATTGCATGGGAGCATTGGAATGTCCCTGGAAGTTTTCAGGAAACATGGAGATGTGGCACTGAGGGACATGGTTTAGTGGGCATGGTGGGGGTGGACTGACTGTTGGACTGGATGATCTTAGAAGTCTTTTCCCACCTTAATGATCATATGATTCTATGATTGCCCTTAAACTAGGTAGGCCCAGAGGCTCAGACATATCAGCTACGTCTGCAGTAGAATCCCCCTTACAATGGAGAAAGAGGCTATGAGATCTAGACATACACACAAACAAATATGGGGAAGGATGAGGTTGATAAGAAACTGGTTCACATCTGTGCATTCAGCTTGGCCTGAACTGCTTGGAAAGTGGAGATGAACAGTTCTATATGTAGGTGTTGGATGTTTTGAATCCAGTTTCTTCCGCACGGGATCCCAGCATAAAGCATCATACTTCAGGAAGGAGGCAATGCAGAAATTCATGGAGACGTGTGAGCAACTGGTGTTGAGGGGGTCTTATCCATGCCAGGCACCAGAGAGGATAAAGCAGGAGAGCTGAGAAGGATCAGTGCAGAGAGCAGGATTACATCTGCCTGCAATAAAGAAGTGCTTCTGGGCAAGACTTCTCCCCCTGAGTCTGCCTGCTTCAATCCCTCAATCCCCAGTTCTCCTCTATTAAAAATGAATAAAAATAATGAAATATTGGGCCTTTGCATTGGTCAGAGCATTATTTCTGTCTTTCATGGACAGAGAGGTAATTTTCACGCAGAAATAACTCTGGACAGAGTTATTAAAAGATTAAAAAACACACCCAAAATGAAAAAGAAATACAGGCTGAAAAAACAAATATCCTTACCAGAACTCAGGGGCGTTTCTCATAACATCTTGCCTATGTTATGAAGTCTGATTTATTTTCTAAAAATGAAATAAATAAAAAAGGATGAGGTAGACTGGAACACTTTGCTGAAATTCATATGACCTGCTGATAAACCAAATTAAAAGTCTCCTGTTGTAGCCTTGTGTAGTCCTGCAGCAGCAAGACTGCTCTGCAATCATGCTGATTCCTGCAGTGACACAAAGGTCATTGCCTTGCTTGTGTTTTTGATAGGCTCGCATGTTCTTCTCATTGTAGCACATAGTTCACCTTCTATATGGGTGGAAGTGCACAGTACCTGTGGTGCAGCATGAGTGATGCTGAGAGCCAAGGGGAAAGTCCCCAGGGCTCATGACTGCGTCACGGCCCTATGCCAGCCACAGGCAGGTGATTGCCTTGTCTGGAAAATAAAAGTTGAAGCAGTTACAGGTGGCCCCATGTTGACATTTCAGGGCAATAACATGAAAATTATGCGGAGAGGTTAGAAAATAAAAACAAGCAATGGAAAAGCTGTGATTTCTCTTCAAGTCATCCTCAGTAGAAATGGCTGTCTGCAAAAGGATGGAGGATTTTAGAAGACTTGAGCACAAAGTGCCAAGACCCACTGCAAGCAGCTTTGATACCAGCATGCTGTGTCACTGCTGGCTTCAGCTCCTTCTTAAATATAAAAGTGAACATACAATATCAAGCAGGGAAAACAGATGTATTTATGCAGTTGCTAACATTTATTTGAGCCAGCAGATGCTAGGCATGTCTTAAATACTCCTACTATTTCTTTAACACATCAAGTCTCATGGAGATGAAGTCACTCTCCAAGGTGACTTCGGGACACACGACCTCAAAGCAGCCCTGGACTTTTGCCTTATGTCTATAGCAGGTGTTTTACAGCTTTATACACACTCGTCTCTTGAGAGGATCAAAATAAAGCAGGGTGTTTCACTTTCTATCCTCTGGTCATGGAAATGGTATAGAAGCTTTATAGCAGGCTGCAGCTCAGGTCCAAGTATGGAGTTAGAGGAAACTCAATGTGCCAGCCATAAAAAATAATGAAACAATAATGTGCCGCCTCCCTCGTAATTACAGTTTGACATCACGAGAGTGTGGTATTTATTAACTTCAGCCTTTGGAGCTGACATCACTGCAGAGTCGGGGTCCGGGAAATCTCTGAGTCATATGGACCGCAGAGCCAGGAAATGTCGGCAAAAGATAAAGTAAATATTGAAGTGAGAGGAATGGGAAGCTGGCAGTAGCTTCCTGAAGGAAGCCACAAGCATTGAGAGCCAGATCCAAGCTGGTCAGAACTGGAAAAGAGTGCAGTCTTGGGTTAAATGTCAGCATTGAGCTAGGCTGACAAATGAAGGCAGAGGTTTTTGCCTAATGATGTCAAAGAAGAGCAAGGTGATGTGCTCAAATATGACCCACGGCCCTGGAATGTAAACAAGAGTCCTTCTTCACAGCTCATTGCAAAAGCAATAAGTGCCTCTGTGGGGAAAGCAGGACATGCTTCGATCTCTGTTAATTTTCCTACCAGATCCAATCTCCTGATCTATGGATTAGGGCTGGATGGTGACGAAGACTTTGCACTCTCAGTGGCTATAAAGGCAGCTGGTGTCAGCTTGGTATTGGGATGAGAGGGTGCTGTTGGTGTGACGCACAGCTTTGGGTGGACAAAAATTGTTTTGAATCCTGCTCGAGTTCAGCAGATGTCTGCAGATGAAGAAAATAAGTTGGAAACAATTGTTATTCTTTTAAAGCTAGGATTCAGGCATCTTCTGGTAGTCTTTGCCTTTTCAAGCAGTTTTCTTTACTACTTTGTTTTCCCACACTTTCTTAGTGGAAGGTTTTTTTTTTTTCATAGAATCATGTAATGGCTTAGGTTGGAAAAGACCTTAAAGATCACCCAGCTCCAATCCCCTGCCATGGACTGGTTGCTACCCACCAGATCGACATGCCCAGGGCCCATCCAACCTGGCCTTGAGCACCTCCAGGGATGGGGCACCCACAGCCTTTCTGGGCACAACTTATTTAGATAGCAGAAAAAAGGGAATATTCTTGGGGAGGGGTAAAGAGGAACCAAAGACCCAGGAGGACCCATTGCTCTGCATTGGCTTTCCCTGGCTTCCATGTGATGTGTTGGCGTGCCTGGAACCACACAGGGCTAAGCCTGGGCGTGAAAAACTGCACAGTAAACGCTGAAAAACTAAACAAAAATTGATTAAAAAATATTTTCTCCTATTTTAAACAAGGTTTCCCATGAGAGCTTGATTACGTCGATGAAGGACTTTGTACAACGAAGCAGAAAACCAGGCGAGCAGAGAATTAGACTTCACTCATGCACCAGTGAAAGGGGAACTGTCTGTCTGATGACTTCTGGCAGAGCTGGTATGCTTTTGCCAGAGCTGCTGAAGACATTTAAGTTTCACTTCACTGTGGGAACTTTGTCTGTGGCTTGAGATTGCCGTCACTAGCAAAATTCATTTTTCAATGCAAAGCTTTTGGTGTTGTGTGGTGAAGCATAGCAAAATTTAATTTGTTTTCTTTTTTTGTTTGTTTGCTTGTTTGTTTTGGTTTTTTTTCTGCAATTGCAGCCCTGTCTGGGGAAATGGAAGGCTGGGGGATTCTGTGCCTTTGCACAGCTCTAGTTCTAGCACTGGTTGTGTCTGTCTGTTGAGCAGGAAGTGGGCATTTTCACTCTCCCATCTCTGCTCCTTGTTTTTAGCTCTGCAGGTTCAGGGAAGAGGAAGTCACTGGTTTACACTTCCTTTCAGGTGCAGCCTTTTGAAGCATGACTCATTTTGTGCTCATCTTTGACATGTAACTTTGCACTCGCCATCCCCTCTCCTCCTGCAGCTCTTCCACGCCTGGCTCCTTCTGGACCCCCACAGCTGCACAGTGGAGACAACCTGCCCTCCCACAAGGCCTGAAGTGCACCCAGCTGCATCCCACTGGCCTCGCTGTTTAGTCCCATACATTTGTACTGCTTTATCATAAGTCTTTGCCTTTTGTCCTCTTTTAAACTCTCTCTGACCTCTTACGAGGCTTATTGCTGCCTCATGCCAGCTTCTGGTAGGCTCTGGAAGTCTCTGATGGCTGATGCTGGATAAGGCAGGAAGAGTTGGCATTGTTAGCATAAGTGGAAATGCAAACTTTGATTAAAAAAAAAAAAAGAATTCAGATGTTTGCAGTTTCCTCTTTTGGCCAACTCTGAAGAAATTTTTGGCTCATTTTGGAGCACAGTGAAAACAAGAGGAAGAACCAGTTGTCTTGGATTCTTCATCATATTTGATACATTGAAAGTGATTTTAAAATCACCCCAGACTGGGACTAGAGGCTCTTGTGGTGTAATTCCTCTGAGGCCCAAGATGGTTAATGATTAAACAGTAACTTTAGCATCGAGTTCTTTGATGCGTTAATGCCACATGACTTCCAATTGCTCCAATAGATTGATCTCCCTGAAATTCCAATCTTATCTTTCATTACTGTGGCCTAACAGGAAGAGGGGAAAAAAAAAGAAGCCATGGGAGACAGTAGCAGCATTTCTAGTTGTTATCTGAGAGAGCCAGAACACGTGGCACGCTATGTATTACTACACAGTGGAAAGGTGAAACCAGGACTTTACTGACCAAAGATAGTCACCCGGCCATCAAGAAGATCAGACACCCTCAAGGGACTTTGCAGTGTTTTTATTTAGTCCAGATGACATGCATCTCCCTCACCATGTGATCTTCAAACTAAAATTGGCACCCCTATAATTGTGCTCTCTGGAAAAGTAGAGAGAGCATGGAAAGATACCCTCTCCTCTGGCTGCACCAAGCCTTCAGGCCTTCAAGCAACAGTAGATTGCGCGCTGATGTTCTGCAGTGATCCAAATTTAACTTCTACATCCCGTGTGGCTTGCAGGTGCTTCTCCAGGTTTATCACAGGGGCTATATACCATCTACAAGTACTTTCCAGATGTTTGAGGCATCAAAAGATATCTTGAATGGTCATGGCAGTGATGAATTGGACTAGATGATCTTAGAGGTCTTTTCCAACCTTAATGATTCCATGATTCTATGATAAATGGCACTAGATGTGTCTACATTAATGAAGAAACCAGCTGAGTCAAGCTCCTGAATTTGATCCCATACAACTCCACCAGGCAGAGAGAACTGAAGTGAGATTTTTGCGTCTAAAGAGCTGATCAGTGGGCGGTGGATGAGTCAAGGAAGGGCAACTGAAGTCAGCAAGGGAAGGAGACTATTGGTGAGAGCAGAAAGGAAGGGCAGGAGAGAAGTGGTTTGGCAGAAAAACAAGGAGGTCTCTCCACTTGTCCTGTGGTTGCTTTCTCATTTGACTTGTTTCTTGTTTCAAGCACTCATGCTGGCAGCACAGCAGACCCCACAGAAAAATGGGTGGTTTGAGTATTGCATTTACAAACTTCCTTCCTGCCAGTCTAATACAAATTCAGAGGAGGACACAGCACAGAAAACACTGTCTGTGTTTAATGCCTTCCTCGTTTACCAGAGAGTCATCCTTGCTATTTGATGATTCTCTAAGATTCTGAAGTATTGTGCTGAAGTGTAAATGATAAACGTGACAGTTAGATATGTTATGAAATGGCTGTAGTTGGAAGGCTGTGAAACAGGACCTGCTGTACAGAAAAGTTGAAATCTCATGCTTGGAGGACACAGAAGAGTGAAACAGAGATGAGCCTGGGGAAGTATAAAGCTTGCAACACATCCTGGCCTGACTGCAAAGTGGGCTTTCCTATCTCTGACAGCTATCATGAAGAGTGCAAAGCCAAATGAATAACATACCTCCTTGGGAACATGCAGGAGAAGATGCCTGCCCCATTTAATACTGGAGATGGCCACAATCTTACCCCAGTTTCAGGACTTTAATTCACTTGCTTAAACTTGCTTCAGATGTAAGACATCCACATGGACTTGGCAGATACGAGACAGGATCAACAAGACAACAAAGCTGCCTTTGGCTGTTACTGGCCAGACAGCGGTCGTGTCAGCAGGCATTGCACACCCTCTTCCTAGGGGATTTCTATGTCATCAGGGCAGTAAAGTGAGGTTCTAAAGGCTGGATCCACAGAGATACCAAGTTGTGGGACCTCCATTCAAACTCAGTTACTCACAGGTCATTATGGATATACTCTGACTCACCTTCACCCAAGGAGAAATGAATCTGCACCTTTGAGAAGTGGCTGCTCCAGCTTAAAGCTTAGAGACTGTGTCAGAAAATCATTACAAACATGCTCTGAAAGCCCCAGGGATGGCTTAGCAGATTGGAAACACTGTGTGAAAAGGCAACTGCTGCTCTGAATTGCTGTGCATGAGGCTTGAACTTCAGCTTTGAGGACTGGGAACCCAAACCCCTCTCAAGCATCCCATGAATTTTCAAAAAGAGAAAGCAAGGTACAGCTGGAATTTAATAAAATAAAGCTCCTGTTTTACTTTATTTTTTCCCCTAGCTAAATTACTTTCCTTATTCAACTCAGTTTTCCCAGACATTTCCATGCAGCAGCCAAGAGTCATTTTTGTACTGCCCTGTTTCCACTGGCGGTACCTTGCTTCCAATAGAATCACAGCACATTCCATTAGTTTTCACACTAGTAGACAATCACATTTATCTGTTCACTGCCCTTCAATGGCAGGCAGCTTCTACTGGATTTTTGTATGAGGACCATACCCCCTACCCACTAATTGATATTCAGCTCACAGAATCACATCAGTGCAGTGTGATGGTGGAGAATATCAATGCACGGAGTCAGGAGGGGGAGTGGGAAGGGATAAGTTTAAAGTTTTTGGAGCACTGCAGCAAATGCAACTGGGACTTCGTGCATCAAAGTCATGTAATATGGCCATGTGCCCCAAACTCTTCTTTAAGGGTCCCAAATGATTCATGAGATGGACATCTGCCCCTCAATACATTCAAAAATGAAGCTAGGCTTTGACAAAATGAATGCTGGAAACATCACTGCTTTTCAACTTAGGGTTATGGGAAATAGGGCAGCCTTCAGCCAGCCACTCCACTCTGCTAGACATTGTCCTGGATCTGAGGATCAGAGGCTGGGAGGCATAGCTTTACCTCGTGGTTAGAGACCTGGATTGATGCTAAAGAGGACTGGATTTTGTTTCCACCTATGCCTTTGGGATGACCACAGGCATCTTAGCCCATATCTCTGCACCACGCTTTCCTTCTAGGTGAAATATCTCTTTTTCCTTTGAAAAATCATGTGGGATATTGCCAAAAAAAGCTACCACAAGATCAGATGAGCCCAATTATTCATTTTAGCAAAACTCCGAGTATGAAAGGACATAAAATATTTAAAAACTCATGAGGAAAGGGTACACTGGATGGTTGGGATTTACCTCAGAGGTCAGGGACATAATTCAGTTTCCCAGCAGAGCTGGCTGGTATCATATGTGGGGCTAAACAGTATCTCCCCAGCCTCCAGCAGCCACCCCAGAGAGAAACGCATCTCTTGAAGATCCTACGTCTTCTAGGTCCATGATGTCCTGATAATCTAGATACCCAAAAAGCATCTCAGCTGGTTCCAGACATCTCCAAGCATGCCTGTTACTATAGCCCTAGGTTTCCACTAACTTTAACATGAAGTCAGTTGTCCTTCTCACAAAGAATCACAGAATCATAGAATCATAGAATCACTCAGGTTGGAAAAGACCTTAAAGATCATCGAGTCCAACCACAGCCTAACCATACTACCCTAACTCTAACAACCCTCTGCTAAATCATGTCCCTGAGCACTACATCCAAACGGTTTTTAAGCACATCCAGGGATGGTGACTCAACAACCTCCCTGGGAAGCCTATTCCAGTGCTTAACAACCCTTTGTGTAAAGAAGTGTTTCCTGATATCCAACCTAAACTTACCCTGGTGCATGGGGACATCTGTGCATAGGGAAGGGTCTGTTGTTTGAACAGAAGTTTCTGATGTCACTTGTAGTCTTTCCACATGGGGTTGGCAGATGCAACACAGGCCTATGAGACTTATGAGTCTTTGTGAAGCAGCAGATGGAGAAACCTGCTGGGAAACTGTGGGGTGGAAAAAATGAGACAGAAGATCAGGTCAAGCAAGTGACCTTAATGGATCTTGCCTTAAAAGCTTGATTTTAAGAGAATCCAGTGGTTTCTCCTGGGTCAGGGAGCCCAGGCACTGGCCTTTGTATTCAGTCCTTCCTACCACCGATCTTCCATTTAGAAGAGACTAGTTTTTTTGAACAAGGAGAGCTGAGTTTTAGCAGATCTTTTAATTTTGGGGGCAAGTTACTTCATCTCACTATGTCTCAGAGCAGATAACAATATTCCTTCCTCCCTTTGTCTGCTAGGAGATAAAACTTGGTAAGAGGAGTCACCTCTCAGATGACCAGGCTCGGCAGCCTGGTCTAGTGGTTGGTGACCCTGCCCTTGGCAGGGGGGTTGAAACTAGATGATCTTTGAGGTCCTTTTCAACCCAGGCCATTCTATGATTCTGTGATTTGAGCTGAGCTTGGCATAGCTTTTCTGCATACTCTGAGCCCAGCTTTGCTTATACACGCAGGGCAACCTTGCTGTCGCTAAAAAAGAATATTTTTTAACAGTTTTGTTTATTTTTGTCTGGGGTGAAGGGACAGCCTCTTGCAATATTTGCGGACAACCCTTGCTAAAAGGAGATCTGATCTCAGGCACCGTCTCCAACCAGGACTGTAATTCCAGTGGTGATAACAATAACAAACATGGCAATAACCGTGCCCAAATATAGTGCTTGGCACTGCTTTTCCTGTTCAAATACCAATTCCTGTGACTGTCATTCTTCGCAGGCTTCCAAATCCTGGCATTTGGAAGTTGCAGTTGCTTCCAACAGAGCCTTTTGTCCAGCAGGGATTATTTCCAATAGAATGCACTGCAAACTGCGATGCTGCACTTCGTCCCTCCAAGGTAGAGATAGGGACAGCATGTGACTCATGCCTCTCATATGATCCTGAAAAGAGAATGCATCATAGGTTCAGCTGCACACATAATTTTCACCTTATATCTTCCCCTTCTGTACAAAAAGATTTTCTCATCATTTCCTCTTTTGGCTTTGGGAGCTGCGCAAAAAGATCTTCTTCCTACATTTTTTAGTCTTTTTCTTAACCTACTTTTTTTTTTTGTTGTTCTGCAGGGACACAAACCCACCTCCAGAAAGCCTGGGCATGGGGAAATGTGTTTCCAGTGAAAGATACAGCTGGCTCAGCTCCCAGAAGGTGCCAAGGATGCTGGATGTGGGGCTGCATTACAGCACTGCAGTCAAAACAAGTGTAGACCAGGAGAAATGCTGTTGTTTTCTTCCCAAATAAGTAAAAACCAGAATGAAATATTAGCATTTTCCAGAATAGTTATCCCCCACCTTAAGCGTGACTCTGGAAAGAACTTATCTTGGTACTTCTAGTCCAAAGTAAATATTTTCAAAGTCCTGAATTTAATGAATTTTCTCTATTTTCTTTTTTTTCTTTCATTTTTGGTGGAGTTGTTTTTCCATTAAAAAAAAAATCTGATTCTTTCTGAGCTGTCAGATGCTATCTGTGTTCTGGTTTAATTGTTTCAGGCTCCTTTCTTCCCCTTCCCAAGCACTGCCTTCACTTCTCTCACTGGATGAATGTGAGCTTGGTGGGATTGAAGGTCCAAGGAGTATAATGGAAAATGTTGTCCATATTGTGAGGTTGCTGAAAAAAAAAAAAAAGAAAGTGGTCCAAGGCACAGGAACTATTTTTACAAATTCCATGTGTGAAAATAGGCAGAGCATGAGGTCAGCATGACCCAAGCGAAAAGCTTCTTTTCTGCTTAACTAAACAAAACAAATAGTTATTTTACCAGAAATGAAGTTGTTTGTTATTATCTTACTCAAGGGAAAAAGTAAAACTCTGTGTATATGTGGGCTTGCAAATCCATGGACAAATCAAGGAAACCTTCAGTTATGCAGAAACTGTATTTTCCATGAACCTAATTCGTGGGAAAGGGTACGTAATCCCTGAGCTGATGGAGTGATGGGTTTGCTCAGACATGTCTGATTACATAAGTATTCAAGAGAAATTTATCAAAATTTCAGAGGAATTTCAGGAAAGGTTGTTTATGCAGAAGGAAGAGCAGGTTCTCAGTTTCACTTGCAACTTGGAAAGCAACAAGGAGCAGCACAACAACCTCCTGGAGATGGACAGGGCCATGGGGGACTGAGGACGGGGTGAAGAAGAAGAGGAGATTCCAAGTGAAGAGGCTGAAGGAAGAAGCTGGAGGGGATGAACACAAAGTAATACTGAGCTGGTTCAGATGAGATTCACCAGGGAGATGAGGAAAGCATGGACAGTGCTCAGAGTACTTTGACTCTTCTTCCCCTCCATTCTATGACTCTCTGGTGTAGCTCACACTGACAGCACAGTGTGATCACACAAACTCTGGAGGTATGCTTTCACAACTCTCTGACAAATCTGGAAGATCTTCCTAAAAAGTGCAGCAACAGCCCTGTGACCAGGTTGAAGTTTCTGGGTTGAACTACCAAGTGCTTGAAGATCCTCACCTACCCAGATATGCTCAGCAGCTGTTCACTGGGAGACACCCTGTTGGGATTTTGACTTGCTGTTGATGGGGGAGGACTGATCTCAGGCTGTACCCATAGACCCCATGCCCAGGCTGCCAGGGAGGCTGTGGAGTCACTGTCCCCAGAGGTGATCAAGAAACGTGGAGATGTGATACTCAGAGAACATGGTTTAGTGGGCAATATTGGTGGTAGGTGGATGGTTGGACTAGATGATCTTAGAGGTCTTTTCCAAACTTAGTGTTTCTATGATTCTATGACCAAGACAGGCCCAGTATAGGTAGAGTAGGAGCTAATGTTAATAAATGTCCAGGAGCAGATGTGCCTGGAAAGGCACTCCTGCAGCCTGGAGTCACCTGTTCTGGGATTCTCAGGAATGACTCATTTCCTTCCATCAGTCACAGACATGAATTCCCCATGGCATTATTGCACAGGAGTGCTTTGGCCTCACAGCAAGGTCAAGGTACTCCTATGCAGTCAAATACCAATTGTTTGTTTCTGTGAAATATGCTGTCTCTAACTTGGTTCAAAGAAAGGCAGTGGTTTCTGTTTTAATACTATAACTGATTTCCTGTATGGCAGGTGGAATGAGTCAAGCTTGGACATGTCTTTTCCCATCAGCACTGAAAGACAGACCAGTTAACTAACAGACAGCAGTGCAAGGCATGGGCTCGCTGGCCTCCTTTGGAGCACTGTTTTTAAATAATCATAGAGAGATTTGTGGGTCAGAGAGGAGCATCACGATAATTTAATCTGGCCTTCATGCATATCAGAAGCCAACTGATTTCACTCTTTATATTCAGTACTGCAAGGTCTTTGGGTCAGCTCTCCCTGGGGTGGTAGTTGAACCTATGCCCTAGAAGGGGAAAGCTCTTTGTCTTTTTTCCCAGGCTCACAGGCATGGAGGGATCAAGAAAGATATTTTTAAGGTATTTCCTGGTCCCTAATCCAGTAATTTCCCCTTCCCTGGAAGTGAGAAGGTATTCTGGACTCCAAAAACTGCTTTGAAGAAAATAAGTAAAGGGACAAAACTGTGCTCTCCTTTGTCTAGTCATCCCACAGTATCCAGGTGGTTCACGTCCTTACTCAAATCAAGGGATCTCCATTGGAAAGCCAATAGTTTTGGAGGCCAAGGGATGGCAAGGAGCTGGCTGGAAGAAAGGACAGCCTGGACCATCCATAGGTGACAGAGCTATATGGCAGCCCAACTTGGCAGTTCTTGAAAATGATCTGTCCAGCTCCCTGCCTGTGTGTATTTCCAAGCACTTCCAGCACTCCCAACAAACCCTGGGCCCCCTTGCAAGCCACAGGAAACCACATAATTCTGATTATGCGTGAAACTTATGGTTTGGAAAGGAGGAACATATGGAGGACTCCTTTTCTGTAGGTGACTTTGTTTAGGCAGTACCTTGCTCTCAGTGTTTCCTGTTCAGATGTCACTTCTGAGCTAACCACTGACATTTCCCCGCTCAATCCCAGCAAAATATCAGGCACTTGCAACTGTGATTCATTTTACCTATTTAGGTAAAACACTCCACACTCTGGATACAGCTGTTCCACTGCATTGACAATAGGAACAGGAGTTTGGATGCTGATAGAGCCACTCAAGCTCGATTTGCCAATTCCTGTGTTAAATCAAGCCAGATGTTTTCCTACAGCATGGCCCGGCTTGATCAGAAGAGCAGGGCTGAGTCACCGGCAGGCTGATGAGACCCCTTGGGCTCCAACCTTTGCACCCATGAATAATCACTATCGAGAGGCAAAAGCACTGTCTTCTTAATAGGATTCAGAGCGGATTGCTTGTTCAGATCTCAAAGGCCAGCTGTCGCAGTGCATTACATCCATCCTGATCTGAGGACAGACTTGATAGTTGAGTGATACACACTAACAACAGCAAGATATCCTCCTCATTTGTACCTGCCAGCAATGTGACAGACAGAGCATATCAACAAATAATTGTGTATATTTATACAAGGAGGGGCGGAAAAATTTTGAACTCTAAGATTTTTGCCTCTTTTTTTTTTTGTGTGTGTGTATGTACTTATTTTATTTCTGCTGCCAGCCTTTCTATATTGAGAAATTCCTTAAAAAATCCTCTTCTGTTCTCATTTGTGCTGTGGGGTGTCTGATGATGCTGATTCTGTCCATAATCCTGATCAGTGTCGGCTCCAGCAGAGGCTGCCGGATTTATCTGCCCCTTGCATGATGTCCTGGATCTGGCAGTACTTGATGTTTTAAGTTCAAGGAAAAATTTTTGATCTGCTTTCCCCACTCATCACCTTCTCCCCTTTCCCCGACCACTCCAGTTGGACTCAGGTCCCACTCTTTGCCATAGGAATGAAGTTTTGCTACAGATCAACCTCTCTGCCTTTCACTCCCTCAGCAAAACATAAGAATTTTAACTACCCATGTCAACACTTGCCTATCTTCACCTCAGGCACGTTTCCAGTTACCACAGGCTACATTTCCCACATGCTTTGTTGTGTTGTTTTATTTCACAACTACCTTATGAGGTGGAAACATCCATTCTGAATGTGGCTCTGGGCAGCCTGGTCTAGTGGTTGGCAACCCTGCCCACAGCAGGGGGGTTGAAACTAGATGATCTTTGAGGTCCTTTTCAACCCAGGCCATTCTGTGATTCTATGATATGATTCTTGTGCATAAGAAACAAGTCTAAGAGGGAATGAAATTGGAAAGCTCTTGAGGTATTGAGGTGAATTGCTTCCCTGGAAGCTCAATAGGTGGAAGTGCTGGATGACTGCTTTGCCCCAACTCAAAAATAAATCTCTGTTAGAGCAAGATGGGGAGATGTTACAGTGACAAGAGAGAAGGCAATGACAGTTAAAAAAAAAAAAAAAAAAAAGAGAAAGAAAAAGAAAAAGAAAAAGAAAAAGAAAAAAAGAAGGCATTTGAAAGGGAAGAAAGGAGAAACACTTTTCTTTCTGCTAATTTTATTTTCCAGGCTACTAAAGCTCCGCTTTAAATTAAGTCTAACCTTTCCTTTTAGAGGCAGCTGAGGAAATACGCTTTCAGTTGAAAAACAGGCAGTGCTCTCTGAGACAGACTTCCCCTTTGGGGCTGCCAAATCTCAGGGCTGTACTGTCCTCACTTAACCTCTTCCGGAGCCAAAAAATATCCAAATAACTGGCAGCTTCATGCACTGGCCATTTGCTTGGCTAATACTGATCAGGCAAATTAATTCCAGTGAATTTCAGCAAAACCTTCCTGTGGCTGTCAGACAGCAAGTTAAGTCTTCCAATTTACTGGAAAGGAAGTGGAAAAGGTAAATAAGTCAAATGAAAAGCCCTCTCCAAGTGTTTGTGTGCAGCTGCCCTGGTAGTTCTTACAACCATAGAATCGTTAAGGTTGGAGAAGACCACTAAGATCATCCAGTGTCTGGTAATTCAATGTCTTTGAATGTGGAATCTGAAAACAAACAGCTTGTCCCCACACTGCAGCACCAGTATCAGGCAGAAGAAGGTTGGCCCACTGACTTTAAGTATCCTGATTGCAGGCATACTTCTTCATACCCACTCATCCTACAAACGGGATAAGAAGATGACTTTCATCACAGAATCATTATAGAATTGTCTGAGTTGGAAGGGAACCTTAAAAGTCATCCCGTTCAACTCCCCTGCAATGAACAGGGACACCTACAGCTAGATCAGGTGCTCGGAGCCTAGTCCAGCCTGACCTTGAGTGTCTCCAAGGATGGGGCAGCCACCAGCTCTCTGAGCATCCTATTCCAGTGCCTCGCCACCCTTAATTGTAAAAAATCATAAAAATCTTCTTTATATCCAGTCTAAATCTCCTTTCTTTTAGTCTTAGACCATCTCACCTTTTCCTATCACAACAGACCCACGGAAGGCACTTTACAACTTACTGATGAACAGGGCTCTGCATAAGCTAAGCAAAGTGCTTTTATCATTGCAATTATCAAGGTTAATATATGTGTGACTGCGAAGTTTTCAGAAAACTTATCAGCACATGGCATCTCCATGGTAGACAGAGGTGATAAAAGATAATACTTTTGCTGTATCCAGAGTTTGAACAGGGTGCAGGAATCCCACAAAGGCTTATAGGCAAGTGGTTGTGCAAACCCTCATCAGTTTTAGAGAACAACAGGTCTTGAACTCACTATTTCCTGATTTGAAATGCAAGGGCTGCTCTGAAAGTAATGCTTCCTATTTTATGATGTTGGCCCACAGCATCAGAGGCAGATATTGGTGGTACGGCAGTAGAATTTGAACCTTCCCACCAATATCCTGTTACATTTTGTTGCTGTGTGGCAGATGGCAGCAGAGGGGCAGTCTGACAGAACGGTGTCTGACATGGGAGTGCGTGTGAAGCTAAGATGTGCCATGAATTCCTTCATGTGAAAAAATGGCACCAATTGACATTCACTGATGCTTGCTGAATGTTTAAGGAGACCAAGCAGTGGATGTGAGTGCAGTGCGGTGGTAGTAGTGCATTTCAGCAATGGTGATGTGAAAGGCAAGCCATGTTCCAGATGGCCATGCAGTCTTTTATTAATGCAGCATGCAGGACCCTTGATTCATCACTGGTAAAAATGAAAATGCACAGCTAATGGAGATGACTGTGTTGAAAAATAGTATTTTGTTGCTGAGAATTTGCTCTTTCAAACAGTGTTACTGTGTTCTTTGAATCTGTTGTAGTTTCCATGGAAATAAATAGGAGGCATTACTTTTGAAGCAAACTGTATACATTTTTTTCCAGCAGATGCAGCAACATTGGCATCTTCCTCAGCAGAAGGTATACAATGAGTACAGGATGACATGCACTGCTAGAGGTCCTGGGGCAGAAAGGGGTATTTCAGACATAATAAAAGGGAAGAGATAAACTATAGCCAACACAAGTACGATGGGAGAACATTCCAGGCCTCTGGCACAGCTCCAGCCAAAACCTATGCACAAGTTTGGCTTGGGATGTTTCACAAGGACTGCAGTTATCACCGCAAATGAGGAAAACATGCCTTGTTGTTACCAAGGAGTGTGGATTGTTTTCCAGCTCCTCCAGCACCTCATCCCGAGCTGTGATTGCAGTGGCCATCTCCACCACCTTTCACCCTTGGTTTTGCCTAGCATGCTGCCTGGCCATAGGTCACCACTTGCTGCACTGATCCAAAATCCCTTGTGAAATAAAGCTGTGAAAGGATATAGCACCATCTGCAACAGATGGGTGCAAATCTGTTATCAGCCCTCATGAAGGTCCAGCTCTTTCCCCAAGGATGTTCCATGGAACAGTCAGACTATGTTTGGGATGTCACCCTCTGCCCATCCATCTGCTGGGCCAACATGCACAGACTTTCTCAGTTCAGAATAAAGCCTGTTGTGCCTTGTCCTCTCAAGAGTCAATATCTATACCCATAGCACCATGCTGGAAGTCAAAGCTCCAAGGAAGTGTGCTTCAAGCCTAAAAGTAGCTCTGATTTTATTCCCTACTGTCTTCTCCTGCACATAGCAGGGGGGCTGAAACTAGATGATCATTATAGTCCTTTTCAACCCAGGCCATTCTATGATTCTATGACTCTCCAACCCTTCTGACTTATGGAAGCACTGACCCACAGCTGGAGATGCAGTTTTTAAAAATACTATGGTTTGGAGAAAAGAAGCAATGCCAGATCTTATCCTCCATCTTCTCCAAGATGTTGTATGCCCTGGGTTAGCAATAGGACCTTAGAGCTAAGGACAGCTCCTTATCATCAAGGCATGGAGGCATAGGACTGTTTCTCAGCAATGTAGGGTAGTGGGAAACTCAGTCTTGCACATGGGAGTTTTTAAAGTGATGCTGAATAAGCTTAAGATGGGGGTTGCATTTTGGGCTGATCCCTTGAGCACATGCTGAAAGTCTAGCCCCATGCTTCTGGAGTGTCACTGAATTTAGGGACTTTGAAAAGAGAAAGCAGGAGCTGGGTGTAAATCAGGGAGCCTCTTTGTCTGAGAAGGCTGAGGTCAGACTGCATCCTGAACGGGTTAAATTCGTTCAGCAGGAGCTGGTGAATGCTGAGTGTCTTTGCTCCTGTTTCCCAGCTGCTTTCACAAAGGGTTTGTTGCTGTCTGAGTCTGCCCCAGTCCGACTGTCTGCAGCAAAGTCAACAGTCCTGAGCGTCTCAGTCTGCGACCTGCAATACCTGCCGTGGGCAATGTGGGCTAAAACCCTCTCCTGCCTTTGCAGTCCACCACCAGACTGTGAAAAGTAACCCATGGTGGCTGGCTCATAGCTGTGGTAAAGCCTCCTGACAACGTCAGGCTGTAATGATGTTTTTTTGTATTAATCAAATGAATGCCTTTTGACACAGCATTTTGTTAATTTTATTCCCCATCTTGCAGACTGATAACACAAAGAAAGGGGTGATTTGTCTGCTGTTGCCTAATTCTCAATAAATCCACTGACAATTTCACAAGATATATATAACAATCACACTTCTGGGGTCCTTCCTATCAGATGCCTGAAGCCAGGAGTGGATGCTTTTTAGCAGAGTCTAATTTACAGTCTGACATGACAAATATTCATATGGGCATGAAAAGCCTTCTGAAGATGCATCAAGGAGCATTGCATCCCCTGTCATCTTCTTCACTGCTTGCTCTATCTCAAATTAGATTTGGTATTCTAACTTGTTCCAGCTTCAGGCTGATCTTTCTTGCTTCAGCTAAACCTCACATTTGAAGCTGAAGACATTTCACACAGGACAGGTTGGCATCTGTTATCTAAAGGTCCAGCAACACTGCTGTGATTGAATTTGGACCAAAATCTACGCTGGAATAAGTCAGTATGAACGATTAATAGATTATTGCTGAGCTGCTTTACACCAGACCGGTTTTACTATCAGCAGGATTAGCAAAGGGCAATTTTCCAATGAGCTCATAAAGTTCTGCCTTTTTTATAATATGAGATCTTTGCCCTTTCCTTCCATTAAAACTTGCAGCACATTTCTGTGGCTGCAAATGCCACAGGTGACAGAGGACAATCCCAGTAGTAGTTTAAATTACCTTATATGCATGCAGAAATCTTGTTGTGGAGCACAGGCATCTAATGACAAGGGAGGATGAGAAGGCAGAGGAAATAAATGTATGGTTATGTAGGGACATGGGAGAGAGGCAAAGGCAAAAACCTCATATGTACACAAGGCATTTTTTTCTGCTGCAGAAGATATTAAAAAAAGATGTCAACTATTTTTAAGTATTTTCTGTAATTTTTTTTCATGGAACAGTGAACATGGAATATTTCATTACCTTTTGTAATAAATGTGGAACAACTCAGCATTCACATTCTCCCTCCCACTCATATACTCCCGTGTTCCTCTAACAGTAGCAATAGTGTCTGAATTTTTTTTTGCCTGTCTAGGAGAAACACGTGTATTTTTGGTAAAAAAAAAGAAAAATAAACCTCTTGTCACACAGCTTGCCTTCCTCACATGGCTAACAGTGTGTCACACATAGACCATTTTCCTGTAGAGCTTAGGAAATGCCTTAAAGCCAAATGTTATCTTTGCAAGATCCAATTTCCTTGGTTGTACAGGTAAACAACAGTGGTACCAAGGTCTTATCTGATGTTTTCAGCCCTCGATCTCAAAGATTTTTGGAAATCAAGAGGAGGTCAGGATGAGGAACTGGAACCTTATTTTGCAGATGGGGAAACAGAGACATACAGAAACACCATGACTTTCCAAGTTCATCCTGAATATCGTCAGCAACTGACAAATCCTTAGCTTTGCTTTTATGCTATCATCTGCTCTCACTGTTATTCAGAACACCTAAAGAGAATGAGTTACCCAAATCCCTCTTACTTGGTGGAATTCTGTTTTCAGCCTAAGTATCTGAGCTTGTTTAGAAAAAATTTAATTCCTGCTGTAGGCAGATGTGTCTGAAGGAGAACTGATCCAATGAAAGACACATCTGAAAGTCTCATCTTGAAGTCTGCATCACGTACACTTTACCAGAAATGTCTGGTGAAGGTTTTTCAAATGGAAAATTGCCATGAGCTTGTGATGGCTCACATGGAATGATTCTGGAAACTAACACAGCAACAAACCTGCAAGTGGGAGGGCCAAGAGTAGGTCACTAGAGATGGAGCACAAAATGGATCCAATGAAAGATATTTCAGGACCTGCAGGATACAGCCTCTCTTCCAGAGAAATAAAATGATACGAAACCTCTGAGCGCTCAAACCTTCACAGAAGGTATTGTTGTCTATTTTTGTCTTTGTTTACCTGTATTACAGCATGGCCCAAACTTCCTGAGAAGTACTAGCTTTGTTTCCAGGCAGTGTTACCAATCCCCTCAGTGGTTTGGGATGAGAGGCTGTGTAAATGCTCAGGGTCAGTTCTCTGGGAAGAATATACTGGCATTGGAAACGTGACTTTCTCAAATACACTTGTTGGGTTCAAAAGAAGAAGAGAAGTGAAGGCAGAACTGCACCTAGCAGATGTGCATCTTTGCACGTTGATATTTCGTCCTGTGCCTGTTGAATCAGCTTTTTTTTTTTTTTTGACCAGAATATAAAGAAGAGACTGAAAATCCTGATAACATTGGCCAAATAAGCCTATTTCACTCCTGTTGCTGCAGACAAGTGTGTAGAATAAATCCCTCACTCCAAAACTCTTCAGATCAATTAGAAGGTCTTTCTCTGTTGACCTTACAGCACAAAGTCTGGTCAGCCCAACCATTGGTAAAATGCTTTCCAAGCATGCAGATCTAAGCCCTGTGATTCCTTCAAGAAAGGAATGGCTTGGGGCCCCCAGCACAAGAAGGATGTGGAGCTGTTGGAGTGGGTCCGGAGGAGGGCTATGAGAATGCTCAGAGGGCTGGGCTTTTAATGAATAAAAGTTGAGGGTGTTGGGCTTGTTTAACTCGGAGAAGAGAAGGCTCTGGTCAGACCTTATTGTGGCCTTCCAGTACTTGAGGGGAGCATATAAACAGGAGGGGAAGCAACTTTTTACATGCTCTAATAGTGATAGGACAAGGAGGAATGGCTTTAAAGTAAAAGAGGGGAAATTTAGGTTAGATGTTAGGAAGAAATTCTTTACTCAGAGGGGTGTGAAGCACTGGCACAGGCTGCCCAGAGAAGTTGTGGGTGCCCCATCTTTGGAGGTGTTCAAGGCCAGGTTGGATGGGGCCTGATCTAGTGGTTGGCAACCCTGTCTACTGCAAAGAGGTTGGAACTCGGTGATATTAAAGGTCCCTTCCAACCTAAGCCATTCTATGATTCTGTGATAAGGGGAATGAAGACAGGATTTCAGCAGAAGCAGCCATCCTCTGCTGTCATAGCCACTGCAACATAAAAATGGTATCTCAAGACCAAAGAGAAAAGAGCAGGCCAAAGAGAAAAGGGCATTTCTAGGCAAGAGAAGATTCCACAGGAAAAGTTGCTTCTAACATTGTCCCCAGGTAAAATGAACCAACTTGTAGAACTGACTCTTAGAATCATAAAATCATAGAATCATTAAAGAAAAGACCACTAAAATCATCTAGTCCAATCATCAACCCATCACCACTATGCCCACTAACCATGTCCTTCAGTACCACACCTACCCTTTTCTTGAACACCTCCAGGGATGGTGTTTCCCCCACCCCCCTGGGCAACCTGTTCCAATGCCTCACCACTCTTTCTGAGAATAATTTTTTCTTAATATCTAACCTGAACCTTCCTTGGTGCAACTTGAGGCCATTCCCTCTAGTCCTATCACTGTTACCTGGGAGAAGAGGCCAACCCCCACTTCTCTACAACCTCCTTTCAGGGAGTTCTAGAGAGCAATAAGGTCTCCCTTCTTCTTGATCTTCTGTCACTCAGGGCTGAAAGCAGCTTGCTTTCTCTAAATTCAGATGCTAAGAAGACCTGGACCTGATCAGTGCTTGCACATGAAGACACCACAAGCATAAATGAAGAAGACAGGGCAGACATTAGAATCCAGAAAATGTTGAGTTGAAAAAAAAAAAACAGAAAATCCACCCAAAGAGAGCAAAAAAAATTTTTAAGCAGCTTTGGGCTGGTGGAGGGGAAATGAAGAAAACTTCTCCATGCTGACTCATGGGAGACAGACAACTGCTCAGTTGTGTGTTGTTTCCTTTGCTCTCTGTTTGCAGGGATTTCCCTTCGATCAGCAAAGGAGCAGCTGGGCCTTAACGAAAAGGAGAAAAATATTTTGGTCACATGCTTCTGGTAAAGGCTTCACAATGAACTACTTTCTTCTAGCACTGAACAAGGAGCTTCAGTCACATGGGGTAAACAATATCAGCTGAAAAAGTCTCTTTTTCTTCAGCTGGCAATGGCTACCAAGGAGTTAGGCTGGGAACTACATAGAGAGAATTGCAACTCTGAAATCCCAGATCAAATATTTCTAGACTATGGTGACCACAGGGTAGATGCCTGAGGATGAAAAGGGATGTGGATTTGTTATAGGTTCTCATTCTTGATATATGTCATTAAATTTCCAAGGGTTTCAATGGCTGTGATGTGGATTCACATGCCTCAGAGTGGAGGGAAAACTCATGGGACTCATCTCAATCAGGAGGGACATAAGAAATGATGGGATATGTCTATCTGGGAGGAGATAGATAGAAGCTATGATTGTATGATTCTATTAGATATGGCAGTTTGGGACATGATATAGTCAGCATAGTGGTGATGAATTGGCAGTTGGAATGGATGACCTAAGTGGTCTTTTCCAACCTTAACGATTGGGACTCTGTGATCCTATGGAGACCAACACAAGGGCTCCTGGAGGACAAGCAGACTCCAATGTAGTTCCACTGGCTCCTTTGTAACCTTCAGGATGAGTACGAAGCTTCTCAAGGAGCCTTTCTATAGATCTGTCATTAGGACTTCGCATCAGCCAAAGCTTCTTTCCTCGTATAACTTGCCTCTGCTTAACTGATGACACATCATTAGCAGAAGCTGTTTAGGTCTTTTTATGTGAAACCAGTAGCTCTAAATAGGGCTTAGCATTCCCAGCAAGGGGTCAGTTCCCTCTCCCTTCCCTTTTTGAGCAGGGAATATATGCATGTGTGAGCAAAATGCAGCTCATGATGGCTTTGCAGAACTTGTCCAGCCCATTGCTCAGGCTCTGTGGCTGATACATTTGGCAACCTCTTGAACTTGTTTCCCAGCGGGGCGTGGAAGATGTGTTAAGGGAGGGTGTGAGCTTTCACATACTTCGGTCCCTCTGGGCTCAGGAGAAGCAGTGCTGAGTGCAGTCAGAGCCAATTTGTGGGACATCCTGTCAAGAGTCAGACAGCAGAAAGCTCCCAGGCTACCTCCAGCAACGGTTTTGAAGAGTGGAAGGCTCAAGATAAGCAGACAGACATCTTTTTATAGTCTGAGATATATTACCTTGGCTGGGAGTATTGAGCAAAGCAGTCATTTGGAGCAGATCTCAAAAGCAAAGCTCTATGGCTAATAATCTCAAGGGGTAGCCACATGGGGCCTGCTACTGATGTTCATGGACCCCTGAAAGCTGTAATGGAGACAAGCTTTGTCCTGTGAGCCCTGTGGTCATGGATGCATGCATGGCTGAGCTCTGATGGACTTGGCAGACAGCTGTTGGCTCTTTTTTGCTGGAGAAGCCTTGTCCATGCCAAGGGGTTTGAGAAGGCTGCTGATGTGTCACCACCTGGGGTCCAGATGGAGTCCTGTGGACCTGTGTGCTCGTGTCCCCATCTAGTGGTTGTCCCCAAGCTTGCAACGTGTCCTGTCCCCGTCCTCAGGTGCATTCAGCTCAGTGGGGAATCTCTTGGTTGCCTTGGGGTGCAGCCTGGTTTGGGATTGTGCTCTTTGCACAAATCAAAATCTGATAAGCAACCTTGCACGTGCAACAGGACCGTGTCTCTTACATGTTCCCTACACATGGTCTAGCACTGGGAAATGTGTTGTTGCCCATCACCTCTGCTGCAGCAATACCGAGGAGAGAGAACCTTCAGATGATGATAAACCATTTTTTTCCTGAACCTCATGCTAGTGACTTGCTTCTGTACAAGCAAAATTTTGTTGTGCAATCTGTTTACAAGGAGAAAAATCACCCTAAACCACAGCAGCAAAAAAGTGGATGATGAGTCCAGATCTGAGTCACTTCTCAAAGCAAAAAATGAGTTTTTAAGCAGAAATGAAATTGTTTGAAGCGGAAGTGGGAGCTGTGTGTAAATATTTGGCCATTCTATCCAAGACTGGGAAACAAGATGAAGTGATTTTCATGCCATGTGTAACTGGAATAATCTATTGCACTGACTAGAATCACCTCCCCAGAAAGATGGTGGCAACCATTGGGAGGAGACAGCAGAAAGTCCCCTCTGAGCTGCTCCATGTAGATCTCCTCAATCCTCTGATCATGTCTCTTTACCAGACAACTGCTTAGAAGGATGAAGGAAGAGTAAAATTTCATCAGAAGTCTTTACTGAGCACCTTGAGAGTTCACTGAGAATTGCAGCCGCTGCCATCGAACCAGACTGACACACTGGTTTCACAAATACAAGGTCAAGTATCCCACTAGATTTTGTGGTTTTGTTGCTCTCTTTTCATTATGTTTTGACAAAAACCAAACATTAAAAATTAAAATAAGTTTTGTTACTTTTTATTATGTATTTAATGAGGTCTGCTCCAAATGTAATGCCTTCTATTTCATGATGTTGGCCCATGACATCATATGGTATGGCAGCAGAAGTTGAACCTTCCCATTAATATTCCATTACATTTTGTTGCTGTATGACAGATGGCGGCAGAGGAGCAATCTGACAAAATGGCGTCTGACATGGAAGTGCACGTGAAACAAAGGTGTGTCATTGAATCCCTCCGTGTGGAAAAAATTGCACCTGTTGTCATTCATCAGCGCTTACTGAACGTTTGTAGAGACCAAGCAGTGGATAGCAGCACAGTGAGGCAGTGGGTGGTGCTTTTCAGCAGTGACAACAGTAACAGTGGGTCACCTCTGCTGGTACAGATTTTTATAAGCATGGCATGCAGGCTCTTGTTCATTTCTGGCAAAAAAATGCATAGATAATGGTGGTGACTGTGTTAGAAACAGTGTTACGTAGCTGAGAATTTGTTCTATCAAACAGTGTTATTGTGCTCTTTGTATCTGTAGTTGCATCAATGGAGATATATAGGAGGCATTACTTTTGGAGTGATCTACATCTGTGTGACCCAAGACAATTCCTCTTTGCTCACTGCAGCCCAGGCAAGCCTAAACGTTATACACTGATGACTTAAACCTATATTAAACACATAAATGGAAGGGAAAGCATCTGTTTTCCTCCTACCCTTCTATCTTTTGCTCACTGCCCTGATCTGGCTGAGGTGGACTCCACACAATAACGACAGGAAGATCCTAAAGATCTTGGTTTTGCTTAGTGAATAAATGTCCTGTGAGTACATCCCTAAATCTTTCTGGTTGCTTTTTAATAGCATGCCTTGACTACTCTTGGAGGCATCTGCATTTTCCCAAATCACTTCTTTAAATTGATGTATTCCTCTTTGCTGGTTTGAAGTAATCTGTTGGGGTTTCCAGGGATCTCTACAACAGCTCCTTCGCTTCCTCTCTGCAAAAGCAGGTAAATTTTCTGCATCAAAATCTCTCCATGAGATGCTTAACACACATCACAGCATATCATAGGAATAATTGTGCAAAGATAGGCCAAAATGCCATCTCAGTACCATGTTTCTACTGCAGTAGTATCAGAGCTGATCTACCAGTGAGCAATCACTGGCTATTAACATTCTTCAGGTCACTCATAACCTTCTAGGCCTCTTACTCCACTTACAGCATCTCCTTTCTAGCTGTTTTCTCTAATACAGCTCAGACATATGGAAATTAAGTGTCAAAGCTGAAAAGTAAGGAATAGTTCTCTTTTCCTAAAGAGTAATAGTACTCTTTTCAGGTCTAGTTAGGAGTTCAAGATAGGACAGATGAACCACTCACTGAAGGAATGGATTTTTCTCCTTGGATTGTCTGTCTCAGCAAAGAGGAGGTTGAGACATCACCGATGCCTTTTGCTGTCAGTTTATATTTTGATAAGCAACGTCTACCTGAACTGATTTTTTCTTTTCTTTCTGACCCCCTGAATTTCCAGGTTCCATGATCTGCTCTGTCACTCTGCAACTCTCCTTCAGGGCATGACAGATTTCAACTCGGCTCTTGCTGGCAGATTCCACCTTTATATTTTAGTAATTTTGGAGCTAGATTTTCCCTGCAGTCCAGCTCTTCTTCCTCCCAGGATTGCCCACAAATCTTCCTTTCCTTCTCCTACCTCCCTCATTTTTCCTCTCCAACCATCATCAGATCTCCCCACACTTCTCCCCACATCTCCAGGCTCACACACAGGAAAATGGACAGATGAGTCATTTCTGGTGTATAACCTTCTCAGGACCATTTCTCTCAGCAGAGAGGTGCTGGGTAAGGTCTTCCAGAGTTAAATCATCCACTCGTCACCTTTCTGGGGGTATGATGGGGAGTGGGATGACCCTGTGAATCTGTTTCTTCCAACCCAAGCTCGCCGACTGGGGACCTGTCTTGGCAAACACTGTCCATTACAAAGACTAATAAACAAGTAGGCTGGCTTACAGTGGGGCTGGAAGAAAGAAGAAGAAAGATTGTTTTCCAAGTCCTGCAGCGACCCCAGGTTTGATAAATCCCCTCTTTTCCTTTCTTCTCCCTCCTTCACCTCCCAGGGGGTACAACTTAAGCATTTATGAATGCAAATGCTTCTTGAGTCAACCGCAGGTCAGAAAGCAGTGTGCAGACAGGATAACACATCCTTTGTTCCACCAGGGCACATGCTGTAACACAGAAAAATGTTGCCTGTGCTCCTTAAGCTCTGTTCTCACTCTCCCTTCCTGCCCGCTCCCCCTTCCTCCAGCTCCAGCCTTGTCCCAGCTCGCAGAGAATTTGGCTTTCTGAAGTCACGAAAGCTGAAACTATCAATATCAGACTGATCTGCTGAGCAGCCCTGGTACTGTGTTTCTAAAAATGGCTAGGTTATATAATTTTTTTTTTTTTTAGGGGGAAGTAAGGGATGGAAAAACACTATCAAAAGCTAGGGCTGTTCTTATTGGCTGTGGTTCACTGGAAAGGCAGAGAGGTTTGTCAGGAAATGCACAGAATACTCAGGAGCCCTCTGTGATAACACGTACTATGTGCCAATGGGTTTCAAAACAGAAAACATAGTTCTTGGCCCCTCAAGGCACGGTGCCTTGTGAAGACCATGGGACAGGCTGAGAGACCTTGCTTTGGCTCCTCAGTCACTTCCATAAAAGCCTCTTATAGAATCATTAAGGTTGGAAAAGACCTCTAAGGTCCTCTAGTCCAACCGTCCACCTACAATCAATGTTGCCCACTAAACCACGTCCCTAAGTACTACATCTACCCTTTTACTGAGCACCTCCAGAGACATCTCCCTGGGCAACCTGTTTCAGTGCCCAACCACTCCTTCAGAGAAATTTCTCTTAATATACAACCTGAAAAGTTGACTCTTGATGTCATTGAAATCATTTTGACCCTTATTTCCCAACCTTTCTCAACTTAGACAGCCAAGGTCCATTGTTCTTGTGCAGGGAGAATTCTGTGCCTTGTTCCTTGTCTCTTGGCTGCTGTAGCAGCTCAGTGGAGTCCCTTTGCTGCATGAATCATGGAATCATAGAATCACAAGGTTGGAAAGGACCTACAAGATCATCTAGTCCAACCGTCCTCCCATTACCCTTGCTACCACAATGGTGCTGTGGGCTCTACAAGACAGACTGGCTTGAGTTGTGTTGAAGCATGAATGCAGAGAAAGTCCTCCAGACACACACGGATGTCCCTGCCTTCACAGCCTGAGTGCTGCATCAATCCATCTTTTTTCCTGCCCTGGGGATGATGGTATCTTATCAACTAATGGATCCTCATGACAGTCCTGTGCTGCATCTGTTCTAGGTCATGGGGAGGGAAAAGCTGATTTCCATTATCACGTGGGAAATCAATGGCAGCAGAGAGCGCAGATCCACCCTCCTCTGCTGGCGAATTTCCATCACTCTCCCATCTGTCCCTGGTGATCCCTTGATGCATGCAGTAAGGCCATTAATGAACTTTTGGGACGCAAGCCCATGCTCAGCCTTCTGCATAGATTCTCCAAAGAATCTCCAGCAGGCTCTGAGCAGGATCATTGTGTACTGAAGTTGAACTTAATGATCCCCTGACATCCCTTCAAACTCAGTAATATTTATACATTAGTTATTCTTTTACCCTGGGTCACCAGCAGCCTCCCAGTCTGTAAGTACTGATCCTATTTATATACTGGCTGTCATGCTAAGCAGTGTTGTACTGACCCAGCTGCCCTTCTTACAGGAGATAAATGATTAGATAATCTAACTTCTCATCTTGCTTCCTGCTGTTAAGACTCAGAAACATATTTAAACACTGGCAACTGGAAGGACATGGTTAGCAGTAACCTTTACTGATGCTTTAAGAAGGTAACCCAATTTTGTAGGTAATCCAAGAAATCCGAATCCTCCCTTCCTTCCTTGCTTTTCTGCTGAGCAATAGCTGTCACAGGTCACACTGCTTTGTGAATAGAGGGGTCCACACTCAGTGGAGTAGAAAGGTGATGCTTGAGATTGTAAAGTCACCTCTGGACCAAATTCAACTCTTGACGTCAGTGGAAAAACCTGTCCAGCCTGGGCTGCACTTGACACTGCCCTAAACCAAAGTGACCTCTGTGTAAATGAATTTGGAATGGCATTGGTGGCTTAGAAGCAGGTGATACAGAAATACTATGCAAAACCTCATGGACCTGACTGAGAATACCCTCCACAGAGGAGAGTCTAGCATGGCAAAATCTTGTTCTGTGGTTTGAGGAGACTCAATTAAAGTTCCCCAGACATCTGCCAGCTCCCAACACTCCCAACATGAAAGTCCACTGAGGAAAGTTATCTAATGGAAAATATAACCTATACCTAACCACGCAGGCACAGATTACCTCTGCTTGCAGCACTCACAGCCTTTATAAAGAAAAGAGTAATCAAATGCAAGTCAGTAGGTGTATTTCTATTAAAACTCATGTGCCTGCAACTGTCTGGGTTACAACATGCACAGGCTCAGTGTAATTCCACTCCAAATGAGGTCATCTGAAACGATGCAACAGTCATCACTAATGCTGCTGTATCATGCTGGGCTGTCAGATAGATCCCAGGGCTTTAATGCAATCCTATATATATATTTATACAGTTGCCCATACTTCTTTAATTAGGAGATGCAAATGCTAGTCAGAGACAAAGCAGAAAATGCCAACAAAGGCAGATCATGCTTCCATTCACTGCTGACAAGATACAGCGGCATCAGCTCTTTCTTTTGGGGTTGTATTTGGCTCTGTTAAATCCTATTGATTCGCAATAGTAAATTGCCTAGAGTGCTGTGATTTTCCAGGAGAGGCAGCGGGGTAAAGTTGGAGGACTGGGGCTCTACCTCTGCTGCTGGTTCTGGTGGGGGCTGTGCTCAACACGTGATACCATTGCCTGCAACAGAGAACCTCATCATCTCAGAGACATCCTTGTCTTCCCTTGGCAGGGGGCACTCAGTCTGCAATATGTAGTGCTGGGAAAAGTCCAAAGTTTGTCCTGAAATGGGTTTGGTTTTGCATTGTTTGATGTGAAAATGGGGAAAAAAGGGAAGAACTGAACTCTAAGACCTTGACCATCCAAGCACCAGCCTGTAGGCAGGCTTCACCCTAATCCCAGTGGTGAACATCTCTGAGCCATAAGACAATTTAGAGATGAAGGCAGTCACCATCATTCTACAGTTCCGGCTGTGGCATCTCCGGTTAATACAGCAGCAGTATCTGTGATGGAATGAAGAAGAAACCATTGAAGAGAATTGCACAGTGGAAGTTGTTGGGTCTGATTAAGCCACAGACCACTAGGACTGGACCATGTTGACAAGGCATCACAGCCTTTCTGCACAGGAGAAAGAAGAGAGGGAAATGGGGCACAGGCCATGCTTGCAGCCAGACTTTGACCCAGAAAGCAACCATCTGAACCAGGAGAAAAAGAGCCCCTGTGAGCCATAACAAGAGAGCGAACTGCCTAAAGCCATTTAGTGAGAACAGGTATGTTCACAGAGGCATGAAAAAAACATGTTCCAACCCAAGAGACTGAGCTTGTCTGGCAAAATCCTTGGTGCAGAAGCAATTAGGCTAGCAGTGCTTGTGTTGGCCTAGTTTATATCCTTGTAAAGAGGTTGCAGAATTATCTCAGCAGCTAAAAAGCCTTTGTCAGCAAACACTGTCTCTACAGACCTGCATTTCCCAGGTGGATGGGAGCTGAGGGTGGGCAATGGCCCTTGCTCCGGCACCTCTGCAGCAGAATGGCCATCTGGGTACCTCCCTGAAGCCACTGTGGCTCAGACCATCACAAGTCATATCCCTGTCTGCTCTGTGCTGTGTCTGTCCCAGTCTGTACTGGGTAGCAAAACTTTCCCTGCAGTGTCTTGTGTCCTTTGGTGTAGACATCCCTGCAGGTGCAATGTCCATAGGTACAACTTTGACTTCAGAAGGAGATTGATCTAAAATGACCTTATTAACCTTTAGGAAGTTCCCAATGCTCCCATTTACCATAGCTTTCCCTTGAAAACTGCCCTAATGCCGCTAAGAGCAGAGTAGCCAAGTGCAAGGGCTGACTGCAAGGTTGAGTATGTATATGTTGCATGTACTATAGAAACACCCTGTAGAGAAAGCACTATGGAGACTACCTGAAGGTGCAACTGAGCTTGCCTTCATCCTGAAGAAAAAATCTTGGTTCCAAAGCAGCCTCTCACCTGATAAGCCACTTGAGCAGGTGCTGTTTCAAGGCACCATAGATTTATACAGGTGTTTGTGTACTCTGGGAGTTATTTATGCAAGTCATCATGCTTCCATGAGCCCTGGTTGAGTTTCGAGGCGGTCTGAGATTTTTCACCCCCTTTATTTTTCTTGTCAAATTTACAAAACTTGCAGTTCGTAAGCTTGTTTCTCCAGCTTCAGAGAAGTTGGTGTCATTCTTTTGAAACTGAGTCAAATTCTGAAGTGTTCAGTCATGCCAAATCCCCAGTGAGCTTTAGTTTAAAGCAGTAGTGTTGGGACATAGCATGGTACCCAACAGAAGGTTAAAAGAAGAGATCATCTTCTGCCAAATTTAAAGTTCATTAGCATTGCAATGATACAAACTTAGAACAGATTAAACTTTTTGGAAGATTTTGTTATATTTAGCATTGGCAAACCATGCTGTTTTGAGCTACCTCCTATTCCCCAAAGAATCTTCTAAGTAAAAGAGAAAATTGTTTCCAAATAGGAATAATTATAGCTTGCATAACACAGTCTCGCATTCAGTTACAGAGTCAAGGAAACCAATCAGGACATCTCGCTTGTACAAACAACGTCTTAAATTGCAGGGAGGAGCGATTCGTGATACCCTGAGTTTCACAGAATATCTGCCTTAATTTTCCTGTAAGTATGAAAGTTCAAAGGATTCATAGGACCTAAACAATCCTCATACTTTTCCACCTTGCCAAAGACCTGCCTTGAAAGCAAATGCTTGAGCTTGGGGTAGAGAAAATACAGGTGAAAACATTATGGATTTGTCTTGCATGTATCAGTGCTTGTTCCAAAATCTTTAATAAATAAATCATTTTGCACATTTTCTGCACTTGCTTCTTTCCTCTGTGTGTTCAGTTCATCTTTTCAGGCTGTGTGTTCCTCAGGGTATGGGTGTCTGTGCTTTGATTCTTTTCTGAATGGCATTCAGGGAGAAGGGGATCTCCGATTCCCTTGATGTAATTGCAATACTTTTGATAAACAAATAATAACCAATTCAGCAGTGGTTAGTTTTTTAGGGCAGGAGGCTATAAGACAGCCTATCCTAAATGACTCTGTCTAGACATGTTTTGGGAATAGGGCCCAAAATGATAGTTCTGGGGGAATTTCTCAAAGCAAAGGCTTGCAGAGCAATGCCCTCCTACTCTAAAGCCTATCATCTGCCAACACCCAGGCATGCTGCGCTGTGGTGGCAGTTATTGAAAAGTAAGAATACACTTGCAGTAGAGTCAGCAAATTTCATCCCACTGAGGAAGAGGTGTGGGAGACTTGGTCAGAGCTAGACCAGATAAGCGGAATAATTGCTTTTCAATAGGTGGTGCCCATGGGCTGGTACTTTGCTGTGCTACAACATGCACATGTTGTTAAACCTTGCAGCCTACAATTTTCTTTTTATAGAGTACGCCGCGAAAGTCCTTGAAGTTTTGCAGTCAGGCAGGGCAGGACCCTAGGACGGAGAGGGATGAAATAAATGAATGGCAGGTACTCCTTTCAATATCTAAAATGGAGCTACAAGAGAGAAAAGGACAGACTCTTTATCAGGGTCTGTGGTGATAGGACAAGGGGAAATGGTTTCAAACTTAAAGAAGGTTGATTTAGGTCTAGTATAAGGAAAAAGTCTTTTACAGTAAGAGTGGTGAGGCACAGGAGCACGTTGTCCAGAGAGGTGGTGGAAGCCCCATCCCTGGAGACAAACTCAGGCTGGACGGGACTCTGAGCAGCCTAATCTAGCTGTAGGTGTACCTGTTTATTGCAGGGGAGTTGGAATGGATGACCTTTAAAGGTCCCTTCCAACTCTAAGTGTTCTATGATTCTATGATTCTTTCCTCTGATCTGAGGAACAATGTGATGTGACAGCAGATTGAACAGCAGTTTCCCCAATTTTCTTCATTCCAGGATTTCTTGAGAAGCTGCCCTCTGCTCACTGCCTCTATAGGAACCAAGTCCCCATTTGTAGATGACTTAACTCCCCTGGGAAATCAGTAGTTTCACATCCCCAGATATAATCTGAGTTTATTTTCAATAAAATAACAAATATCTTGATATTTTCCTAGGTGCTGCCATTTCAGGGAAAGAGAAATTCTGGTTTCTTGCATTGTCATGTTGGAATTCTGTAATGCAACCTACCATACAGATAATCTATTCTGGTTTAAAAATATCTTCTATTTTCACAGTGGTGATGAAAACCCACCTGTTGTGTCCACAGAAAAAGCAATGAGTGATCTGCAAATCCCAGAGACATTTTCAAGGCAGGAGAAATTTCCATCTACCTTTTCTTCCCCCTTTCTGTGAGTATCAGAGCCCACACGGGTCAGGACCGTGCTATTTCTTGCATCTTGGGAAGCCAATGTAGGGATCAGCTTACAGATACAGACACATGATGTAGGTGTCTGGATAGAAGTGCCTCCATGTGATTTGGGAGCCCAGTGGAGACTTCGTTAAAATAGCTAAAAGAGTCTAGGCAGGGAACCAGCTAATCATAAAGAAAAGTTTTTACAAAAAAAGGTTTTTCACAATAAACGTAATGAGGCACTGGAACAGGTTGCCCAGAGAGATGGTGTGTGCCCCATCCCTGGAGACGTGGAAGATCAGCCTAGAGACGGGGCTCTGAGCAACCTAATACAGCTTTAGGTGTCCCTGTTCATTGCAGGAGAGTTGGACCAGGTGACCTTTAAATGTCCCTTCCAACTCAGACAATTCTATAATTCTGTATGTAGGTGCCTGGAGTAGAGTGAGTTATGTGACACTCAAACTACTGACTGTGTTGTCTAGATGCTTTAATCAGTTTTTTAAATACAGATGTCTAGTGAATGAGTTGTGTGCCAGAAGTGCTGGCTTCACTGCCTGCTGGAGAAACTTAACCCCATGGTCTTTTAAACGGAAGATCTTTGTGGGTGGTTGGTTTGTTGAGCTCCATCAAAAGGTACTCCAGTGTGAAAGACTCAGTCTCTATAGAGCAAGAAATCTCTACTGCATTATTTTGGAAAACACATAGAAGACAGACTGAGAGATGCTTGTCTCACTCTTCAGATTATGCTGGCAAGTGGCTCAACTTCATTTCCTGCCAGCCTAATGTTTCCGTTTAGGTAATTGGTGATAAATTTCTTCATTTTTCTCACCTGTTTCTTTTTACTCTAAATCCAAGAGGAAAAAAAATGTTTTGAACATCCCCAGGGAAGTCTAGAGAACGTTTTCAAGAGATAAACCAGGTTTAAGCAGGGAGCCCTTCACTGCCATGCTATCATTTTCAGTTTTACCACAAAAACCTCTTTGCTGCCTGGTAGGACATGGGGCTTCCATTGCGTCCAGGAACTTTGAAGTGACACCAAGAACATGTGACTGTGTCCTGAACAGCTCCCAGGCCTTCTCATGATCCTCAAAGATGATCCACGGACAGAGGGAGCTTTGTGGGCACTAAGTTTGTGAAACTCAAAGGAGAAACCCACCTTGCTGGCCTAACTGCCACACTTTGGACTTTCCTATATACAAACTGTCTTAAGCCTGAAGGCAAGTCAGTAGTACAAGCCCTACAGATTGACAAGTTCTGGTCAATCATTTGCCATCATCTATTTCTACACTGAAGTTTTGCTCCACTGCAGCATACCTGGCATCTGGAGCTCATCGTTGGAATTTATTTTGCTCTGGGGCCATGGCTGAGCTTAAGAATAAATTGCCTTTGGGCAGATACAAGAAGGGAGCAGGGTACATCGTGTTCTTCTTAGCCACCCCTTGGTATCCGGATCAGGCTCAGGCAGAAACAATAAACAAGAACAAACCCAGTGCCCCCCCTGCCTTTATTCCCATGTGATACTCTCACTCACCTCCTACCTGAGACCAGAGAGCTTCAGAGTGAGTTACAATAGCTTTAGTCAGTGCCTCCCTTCTGCCTGAACTCCTTGATCTTATCTGAGTGTGAGAACAAAGATGGGAAATATTTTTCTTGGTGGGAGAAAACATTGGTGATGGGTAGAGTGATTTAAAAACTAAATGCTTTCCCTTTCTTACCTGGCTCCTCTCTTCATGAGGATCCTAAACCTCCACTCTGAGCTCTCTTAGGTCTCTTAGCTGGAAATGTCTGATTCTTTTGTATACTGCCAGGGAGCAATCATTTTGCCTCTCCATTCTTGGCAAGGATAAGGAAAGAATGAGAGATGATACACTCAAAAAGGGCCATCAATTCTGCCAGCATCTCTCTACCCATGAATTAGGAGCATCTCAGGCAAGATCTATGCACGTATTTGTATAAAACCAGAGACTAAGGCATCTAATTCTGTCATAAATCTAACTTTTTACTGGACTTTGAGTGGCCAGTGACACCAACACATTCATGGGAACAGCCTCATTTCTGAACCATACCAACATCTCACTTTTTTCCAGACTCTCTCCATTTTCTGGCTGCTGAGCATTTTGCTGTCACTGTCTCCAGCTGCTCAATGTACAGAAAGCAGCTTACCTTGATTCTGCAGGGAATTCCCACCGTGCAGTCTTGTCTAGTCCTCCTTCAGACCTGTGTGTGAGTTTTTCCACCCCAACAAACATGGGATGTTGCAGCAAGTTTAAACTGAACTTGACAGGAAGGTAAAGGCTGTGGAAGTATTCGTTCTGAGCAGTCCAGTGAAAATAGGCCCCAGACAGACAACACAATAATGTTCCCACTAAAGAATCCAAAAACCTAAAACCTGAGGTAGAGAAAAAGCCCCACTGGATTTCACAGATGGTGCAAGTCCAACCATGAGTTTCAAGCCAACAAACCTAGGCAGGTTCTGTCATCCAGGAACAGCTCGTTTAGCCCCGATTAGAATAAAATGAATTTAGAAATAATAAGTGAAATGAACTTCTATGTCACCCAGCTTAGGATCAACTACAGGTGGAGATGGTCTTACAGTTTACAGATGCCTTTCACAGTAACCCACTGACCTTGGGTTGCAGCTGCTCAGTCTTGTGGTAATGTTAGTGCATTTGTGATGATAAACTTGGTATTATTAAAATGGGTTCTTACGATTTGCCTGCCAATAAATAACAATAAGGTGCTATGCTTGCACAGTGCTTTGGTTTTGAGCCACTTCAAGGAAGTAATATTAAAAATTATGGCTTCTGCTAATGTGGAAAGGTGAAATCTGTTTTGCTTTTGGAGAGAGGATGCATAAAGCTTAGCAGTGTTAGGTCTGGAAGTATATGTAGAAGGAATTTACAGAGTTCTTAAAATGAAAGAAGATCAGGTTCTGGAGGAGGATTTAGCTCATATAAACTAAAAAGATCTGCAGGATTTCATCAGCTGGGAAATGAGAAGTGCTAGTACAGTTCAGGGACCAGCAGGAAGGAGAGCAGATTTGTCACTGAAGATGCAGGATAGTAAAGCAACATAAATTGCAGTTATACAAGGCATCCTTGGAATTTAATGGAGAGCCTCGTCTGTCCCAGTGAACGACTGCTGGAGAAGACTGTTGGCCACCATTGCTTTTGAATCTCAACAGAACCGTCGAAGTTCTGGGCTCTCCTGGCTGGATAGGGACATAACTGATGATATAGCTCCATCTACTGCCACAGAGGGAAATGTCAGTCCTCCACCAGCATCTGCACTGGGACCATTTGCTGATGCATCGAACTCAGCACAAAAGAGACTCAAACACTTAAAATGAACAAGTATATAAAATTAAGGCGAAAATAATCATTTCTGGACTTTGACAATATGTAAACATTCTTTTTTTTCAGCAATTTTGTTCACTCAAACTTCTCATTTAAGTAGCATCTGATAAGGAAAGAGTAAAACAGCCTAAAAGAGAGAGCAGATTTTTCACAACATGCTGCATAAAACCTTTGCTGCACTACAGGCAACACAGAAACTGATACCAGTGTATATGATGCTAACGGGATTCTGAGGGAAGATGATGTCCAGATATCCAACTCAACAAAGAAAAGCTTTACCTGCCACTATTAACCAAAACAGAGTCTTTGAAAATCTGGCCCAAAACACTGTGGCTTAACCTTACAGAAGAAAATTAAGAGACATGATTTTGTCTTGATCAGGGGATGAGTTAGTTTTCAGCGGGCTAATTTTCATATTTCTTTTGCCATTGGAAAGCAAAGGTCTTAATGTAAAATAATTGATTTGGCTTTGCTAGTAGCCAGTGTGGAAAGGAAGACAACTCCAGAGAGGGCAATTTGTCCTCCTTTCTGGGATGCTTGACTCAGAGTTTCATGGCTGTCCCTCTCTGAAGAGACATAGTTTCTGAATGCAGGATCGGGAGACATCCAGAGATAGATAGAAAAAAAGACCTATGTGGGTATGGATATGGAGAAGGGCAAAAACCATAGATAGTAGGTAGTAAGTCATGCACAATTTGCAATGGGCAAAGCATGATGGATATGGATTGTGAAAGCATCCATCAGGCCAGGAGAGCCAGCTGCCATTCTAGTCATTTTCAAGGACTAATTAATACCAGGGATGTTGTTAATGATGCAGACAGGAGTTTTCAACTGTCCAGGAGAAAAATCTTGCTCAAGGATGTAAAACAAGAAATTGACTTTTGCTTTTAACACAGGTTCTTGTCTGATTTAAAACAAGCTGATGCTTGTTTGCCTAGCTTCTCATTTTTTTAGCTCCTTTTGTCAGTAGAATAGGTGTTCCTATATCCCAACTGTGGTTTCACATCACACAAGAAGCAGCTCCTAGGAAAGCAAGGCAAGTTTTGAAAAAGGGTTATGCAGAGACAAATAAATGAATCATAGATTCATAGAGGTTGGAAAAGACCTCTAAGATCATCTAGTCCAACCCATGCCCACCATGCCCACTAACCATCTCTCTCAGTGCCACATCTGCCCTTTTCTTGAACACCTCCAGGGTCGGTTACTTCACCCCTTCCTGGGCAGCCTGTGCCAATGCCCAGCCACTCTTTCTGAGATGATTTTTTTCCTAATATCCAACCTGAATGAGTATACGATCCGGATGTGGTTGGAAGAATTCAGTTCTTCTGGGAATAAAAAGCATTTAGTAAACACCAAATACCTGCTGGAAGTCCAGGGTTATATCTAGCACCTTTTGAAATATGCAGAAAAAAGTGTCCGCAGATTTCAGCATCACTGGGACTCCTAAGGGACACATGCTAAGGTCCCAGTTACATTCAGCTGGGGTCACTGGTTAACACTTGTATTGATTGTAACAAAAGCAGAAGCCAGCCTAATTTTGCAGAATCCAGGGACAGTGCATTGGCTACTAGAGACAATGCCAGTCTTTCTATTGACATCACTGGGCTCAGGGTACAGCTATGAAAGCTGGTCTTGTGTTGCACAGAAAGGGAAGGGCTTTGGGACTGCATAGCTCCAGGGATTACTAATAAACAAAGAGCCTTTAACTTTTAGGTCACTGCTCAGAACCCCTGCCAAGCTGCAGGCGGGCGAATGCTATTACCATCTGTATAGCTGATGAATGAGTTTGGCAGTTCTCAGCACAGTCCTGGCCAGAAAATATCCCTATCATCACGAAGTCGGTTTCCTGCGCCTTCCTTCATAGAATCATAGAATCATAAAAGAACATTAAGAAAGATAATCTAATCCAGCCTTCAACCTGTCACCACCATGCCCACTAAACCATGTCCCCAGTGCAATATCTACACATTTCTTGAACACCCCCGTGGACGGTGACTTCACAACCTCCCTGGGCAGCCTGTGCCAACATATTACCACTCTCTGGGAGAAGAAATTTTTCCTAACCTCCAACCTGAATGCAACTTAAATCCATTCCCTCTTGTCCTATCACTGTTACCTGGGAACTACTACAACCTCCTTTCAGGGAGTTATATGGATCAAGAGGACCTATAAGATGGATCATTTTGCTGCTAGTAGTGTTCTCAGATATGTGAGGCCTTTTGGAAGGGAGAAGAGAGGTGCTGATCTTTAAGGAAATATGCTTCAACCCATTTGCCTCACCATTAGTGGGGCCAGGACAACATATCCAGACTTTCTCACATATTTCTGCTCAGTTTTTGTTTCTCAACCTCATTAAATTCATCTTCAATTCAGGCACCTCTTTGGGATCCCACTCCTGCCCTGTTCCTCTTTGCCTTGGCCCTATCAATCTTGTATTGCACTTTGCTTCACCAGGAAGGGTTTTTATTTTTCTATTTTTCTATTTTCACTTCCCATCCCTGGAGGTGATCAAGGCCAGGTTGGATGGGGCTCTGGGCAACTTGATCTGGTGCCTAATTTAGTGGCTAGCAACTCTGACCCCGGCAGGAGGATTGGAACTGGATGATCTTTGAGGTCCCTTCCAACTCAAGCGATTGTATCACTCTATTATTCTATTTTATTTTTTTCAAGAACAAATGTTAGTGTGTGTATGGGGACACAGGTGTCTGGGCACATACTTGCTGCATGAATGGGGTTTCAAACACACAATGCCTTATTTGCATCACTGTATCGCATGAACGTCTCACCCTTCAGCGTCAGTTTTCCTGCAGTGCCTGGACCTTACCCCAAGTGTAATGAAATGAGAGTTTTTCAAAGCATATTTTATTCCCTCTGTTCTGTCCCTGACAAATTAAAGTGATGCCAGTAGGTAGCCCTGGAAAACAGATGTTCTCTCAACCACTAGAAGCTCTCGGACTTGGTGTGACTTGTACACCAGTTGGTGTGATTTGTAGCCCAGTAGCTTACTTTGCTCTACTTTCTCTTTTCTAAATTCTGCTCACCTGATTAACCAGAGCTTAAAAAACTAGTCAGCTGTGTGGTCTGCCTGTGAGAAGCTTTTCCTACCCCACCCTCGCCTGTGCTATATTTATTTTAAGATTATAAGATGCCACAGAAATATGGACCGAAAGGAGGGTGCTGTGTGAAAGTGGAAAAGTAACAGGTAATTGTGTGCAGCCTCTTGAAAAGGAGCAGGTCTCTCCAACAAGCAACATGGAGAAAAACCCACGCAATAAATTGGGTTGGCTATTGCTGGAAGTCAAGGCAATTGCAGGGAAGGAGTAGTTAACCGGTGATCTAAAGATAGGTGAGGATTAGACCAACATCTTCAAGGTCCACCCACTGAATTAGAGTGCATCTGAGCCACACTGCAATTTTCCACAGTTTGGTTTACTCAGCTCCAACCACTCAGCTATTAACTTGACATGCTGTCGGGTTGAAATAAATCCTCAAAGCTTAGTCTAAAATTATGCGTACTTCCAGGGGAGAAATAACATTTATTAATGCATGTCTGTGCTTTGTAGGACGAAACCTGGAGTGAAGACTTCTAGGAATGGCAATGAACCAGTTTGTGGGGGCTGAGAGGAGATTGGTTTGGCTCACGTTCAATTACAGTGAAGATGTTCTGGTTCATTTCTGGATTTGCATATAAGAAACACTTCAAAGAGCTGTTTGGTTTCTTGTTGAAGTGAAAATAGATGATGTGAAGGGGTTTTCTGTCTGAATTTGCTGCCCTGCTTGTGTCATAAGGCAACTAAAAACCATAGCTGGGTGAAAAAGAGCAGTATCTTTTCTTAGAGAGTATTTTTAAAAGATTTTTTAAAATCTACAGGTGGTTTTGCATGACAAAACAAATAGCTAAAACTGAGTAAATAAATTCACAACTAGTAATGGTAAATGAAGTTTTGCAGGTGAATTTTCTGATTTCTTGCCCTTTCAGTTTCCTACTCTGTTTTAACCTCCAAAGTCTTGTGAACTGCTTTAAACTAAAAGAGGAGAAATTTTGATTAGATGTTAGGAAGAGAATCTTTACTCAGAAGGCAATGAGGCACTGGCACATGCTCCCCAGAAAAGCTGTGGATGCCCCATCCTTGGAGGCATTCAAGGCCAGATTGCATGTGACTCTGGGCAACCTGATCTGGTGGGTGGCAACCAGCCCATGATAGGGGGGTCAGAACTGGATGATCTTTAAGACTCTTTCCAACCAAAGCCATTTTGTGATATCAAGAAGTGCCTGCCTGTATCTCCTGTGTCACTGACACCTAGCTGGACTGCCACCAGGATGAACTGAAGATGACCACCCGAGGAGTCTGAACATCCACAAGTCTATGGGTCCCGATGAAATGCATCCCAGAGTCCTGAGGGAATTGGCTGATGTGGTCATCAAGCCATTCTCTATATTTGAAAGGTTATGGCAATCAGGTCAGGTCCCTGGTGATTGGAAAAAAGGAAACATCATATCCATTTTTTAAAAGGGTAGAAAAGATGACCCTGGGAACTACTGACCTGTCAGTCTCACCTCTATGCCAGGAAAGATCATGGAACAGATCCTCTTGGAAGCGATGCTAAGGCACATGGAAGGCAGGAAGGTGATACAGGAGAACCAGCATGGCTTCACCAAGGGCAAATCCTGCGTGACCAACATAGTGGCCTTCTATGATAGTGTCACTGCATCAATGGACAAGGGAAAAGCCATTGATGTAATCTATCTGGACTTCAGTAAGGCCTTTGACGCGGTACCCCACAACATCCTTCTCTCCAAATTGGAAAGATGTAGATTTGATGGGTGGACTGTTCGACAGGTGAAAAACTGGCTGCAGGATCGAGTCCAGACAGTGGTGGTCGATGGCTCAGTGTCTGGAGACCTGTGATGAGTGGTGTCCCCCAGGGGTCAGTGCTGAGACTGATACTCTTTAGTATCTTCATCAGTGACATTGACAGTGGGCTTGAGTGCACCCTCAGCAAATTTGCTGATGATGCCAAGCTGTGGGGTGTGGTCAACACACCAGAGGGATGGGATGCCATCCAGAGGGACCTAGACAGGCTTGAGCAGTGGGCCCAGGTGAACCTCATGAGGTTCAACAAATCCCAGTGCGAGGTCTTGCACCTGGGTCAAGGCAACATCCACTACCAACACAAGCTGGGGGATGAAAGGATTGAGAGCAGCTCTGCTGAAAAAGACCTGGGGGTAATTGTGGATGGGAAGCTGGACATGAGCCAGCAATGTGCCCTTGCAGCCCAGAAAGCCAACCGTATCCTGGTCTGCATCAAAAGAAGTGTGGTCAGCAGGTTGAGGAAGGTGATCCTGCCCCTCTGCTCTGTGCTGGTGAGGCCTCACCTGCACTACTGCGTCCAGATGTGGAGTCCTTAGCACAGGAGAGACATGGATCTGCTGGAGTGCATCCAGAGGAGGGACACCAAAATGATCCACTGAAGGGAACACCTCTCCTACGAGGACAGGCTGAGAGAGCTGGGGCTGCTCAGCATGGAGAAGAGAAGGCTGCAAGATGACCTGATAGCAGCCTGTCAATATCTAAAGGGGAGCTGCAGGAAAGAAGGGGACAGACTCTTTAGCAGGGTCTGTGGCAACAGAACAAGGGGAAATGGCTTCAAGCTCAAAGAGGGTAGATTTAGGTTGGGTATATGGAAAAAATCTTTTACAGTGAGGGTGGTGAGGCACAGAAACAGGTTGCCCAGAGATGTGGTTGATACCCCATCCCTGGAGACTTTCAAGGCAAGGCTGGATCAGGCCCTGGGCAAACAGGTTTAGCTATGGTGTCCCCGTTCATTGCAAGGGAGCTGGACTAGATGGCCTTCAGAAGTCCCTTCCAACTGTAAGGGTTCTATGATTCTATGACAACATAAGCCCCATCCAGTGATCCACTGCCACAGCATGAAAAGCAAACATTCAAAAAGAGGCAGGATGGTTTCCAAGCTGCATCCCAGGAAGCTGCATCCCCCAGTACTACCAAAGAAAAGCCTATATGAAAATGGAAAAGACATGAAATGATGTACTTGGAACTTGGAAACCAGGAAATTGGGAGTGTGAAAAGGCAAAGGCAGTGCTAGTCACTGTGAGCCTCAGAGTTCAAGAAACACCGAGTAGCCCTCTCCTTTCTTGTGAAGAAGGCATCTGCATTGTGATTTTTAAGTGTGCCTTCCCAACAAGTAAAGAAATCTGCTTTTAGTCTCATTTCCTTTGGAAATTGGCTTATGCAATGCTGCACATCCCACCAAGAACCACTGACCCAGTTAGCTGGTGTGAATCGCAGCCAGCAGAGAGGGACACATCTCCCAGGCATTTACATTCCCATGGATTTTGCATGCTGTGTGAAGACTCTCTAAGGTCTTGTATGAGTCCCTAATGAGGAGAAGGCAAAATTTACTCGTCACAAGGAAATCCCGTGCAAGAGCAGTGGGCAGATAGATGTGTGGTTCCTGTGCAGACTCCTGGGGTCTCATCATAGGAAATACCTGTGGTCATTACTGTCCTCTGGAGAATCTCCCATCCCCTCCCCAGGATGAGAGATAACATGAGTCCTTGATAAATTTATCACTGCATTTCTGCTTGCAGCTCTCAAGCATCATGAGTTTAACTTTGTTTGTCTTGAGCCAAAGGGATGTTATGGCTTGTCCTATAGAGACTTTTTGGCAAGCTTCATCAGCAAAGGATTCCAAATGGGCTTATTTTAAGCACAATGAGAAATAGAAACAGCTACGCGCAAAGCTATCTATTGGTGGATGGCAGCACCATCTTGTGTTCACTTTTGGAGAGAACACAGAGACCATTTTCATCCCTGAACAGACAGGGATTTTCAAACTCTTTGGCAACTCTCTTGAGAGAAATAAGTATTAGCAAACACTAAGCCAGTTTTGTGGTCAGTCCTACCATATAGGGTCCAGCAAGTTGTTAGATCCACTCTTTAAGGTAAAATTTCTGAGCACTTTTCCCACCAGGTAGATAGTGTACAGGAACTTTGCATTACCTAGTGTTATGGGATATAAGTTCATTGCAGGGGGGTTAGACTTTAGATCTTTAAGGGTGCTTTCAAATTCAAACTATCCTATGATTCTATGACATCTGGATCTGATTATCACGTGCAACTGAAGCCAACTAGTAATTCACTCCCAGAAAAAACTCCTGGAAAAACTAAAGACAGTTTCAGCTTGTTTTAAAAGAGACTTTGTAAAAAAGAAAACCTTTTGCTTGAGGTCATTGATGCAATAAAATGAGATTCATTAATAATTTCAATTATTTCAAATTTGTGTGTTTGAATAGATTTTCTCAGCCTCTTCCCCACATTTGTGAATTCTGCTTCTTCTGCCTCCTTATTCCTCATAGGAGGGATCGGATCTCTTTCATTCACAGAGTAGTGCCAAGATGATTCAGATTTGATGCGTCCAATCATGGTGCAGACACATCTGTATGATGGAAAGTTGCCAGATAAAAAGAGCGACTGAGATGCTAGAAGTTGTAGATAAGCAGGAGCATACCAGGAAGGAGCAAAGAGAGTAAGTATCTACTTGGGGAGTAATATTTGACCAGTTTGCCCAAAAAGGTTCTCAATATGATTGAAGTGTTTTAATCTCCAGGCTGATAGAACAAAGGACATAGAAATGATAGTGGCAGAATAGACAGATTCACCTTTATCACAAGGAAGGAACATGTAATATTTTGGGTCTGGGTGTGCTCTTTTGGATATGTTCATCCAAGGCATTGTCTGCTGATGTGGTGTGATAGGACCACGGCAAAGCTCTATATCATCACACACCAGTATCTTCTGCATTGGGAAAGTGTCCCCATGGGATAGCCAAGTTGGTACCAACTGGCAGGGCACTGTCAGATTAAATATTTCCCAATGAACCCATATCTATGAAAAAAGGTCTAGCAGTTTTGGTACATGTTGTTCTACATCATTTCTACCATGCACTTCTCTAGGTGCCTGAACTAATATATCCATCAAGACAATCTATCAGGAAGGAAACAATTTCTGTTCATGAAGGTGTTTGATATCACAGGGACTAAAGGAGAGAGATAAAGGGGGTAGAAATGACATTGAGGGTAAGGCTATGGGAATGGTCATAAACTGAATTGGGGAGGATGAGTAGAAGGGGCTGCTGAAAGATGAGTGCATCTGACCACTGAATGCTGATAGGGGCTGGGACCCTCTTAGAGCAGTGTAACGTAACCCAAAGTTTTGGCTTCCAGCTTACCCAATGTCACACATTTATCACAAGTCTTACCATTGGACAGCTGCTTCATTTTAAATTTGCAGGAGAGAGGCTTCAGCCTTTTCCCATACTGTGACACCTGGGGTCATGCTCACCTGTGGTATTAACAGCTGCGGAGAAGTAGGAGGAGGCAATGTTTTATGGCGTGGGAGCATGTGGTGCTATTCAATATGGTTGTAATAGAAATAAATCATAGTATTCCCCAGCCTCAGAGCTCTTTCATAGACAGCACAGAGAAGGCCCGGGGGGAATAAAAAAGTCAATTGTGGCCCTCTCTGTATTAGGGAGCATCAACATATAATAGATCCTGCTACCCCTGAGCTCAGAGGTGACCTGGGAGAATGCTAAGCTGTTCATTCAGGTTCAGGCTTTTCTGCAGGGAATGATGTTAGAGTTGGCAGTTATTGGTATGGCTTCTCAGTAGCAGGAAATTAGCTAAGTTTGCCAGCTTATTTTATTTAAGCCAGTAACTGTGTTTCAGACGGAAATGACTTTCTGTCATGCTCAACCCAACCTCAACTGGATTCAGCTTCCATAGAAGTGAAGTGGATATATATACCAGCCTCAGACACCTTCAGCATGCAAGAATCATGATTCAAGGCATAAAACCCTCATAGATTTACTGCATCATAGCAATTACACTCAAATAGGTACCACGGGTATTCCCTCTGATTTTGAGGCACAATCACAATCAATATCCATTTATCTTCTGTGTGCATTTTAGCAAATAAGTTTGCTGGGTGAAAACATCACTCAAGTAGCTAATTAGAGCAATTCATTATAAAAAGAGATTTCAAATTTGCAAGTGTAAAATGATGCATGCTGGAAGCGTGTTCTAAGTGTAACAGTCAGTTGGGTGGGGAGGAGAAAAAATATTGGGACCTACCTCAGCTGGGCTCACGGTCTCATGGATTTAGACTGGATATAAAGAAAAAGATTTTTACAATAAGAGTGGTGGGGCACTGAAACAAGTTGCTCAGAGATGTGGTGGAAGCCCTGTCCCTGGAGATATTTGAATACAGGGCTCTGAGCACCTGATGTAGCTGGAGGTGTCCCTGTTCACTGCAGGGGAGTTGGACCAGAGGACCTTTAAGGGTTCCTTCCAATTCAAACAGTTCTATGATTCTATGAGTCTCACAAGGACATACATTTACAGTGAGCCTGAATTTGTAACTGTTTGAAAGTGTTGCTCCTGGAAGAACTACAAACTATTAAGCAATAACTGACCATCAGCTTGGATTTGGATTTGAAGAAAAATCCCCATCTGCTGACACTTAGAACACAACAAAAGAGGGGAAAAAGCCATGCAAGGAGATTGTCACGTGTTCTCTGTGTAGCTACTGTTGTTCTCCACATTAGAGTAATTTGGTAAGGATCATGTTCTTTCAGAAAAACTCTCTTCTTCAGTATTCTGTGAACCTTTGAGGTTCACATTATCCAAAAGTAGAGATAAAGCATAATTAGTGAATGTAAGTAGGTTTGTTGACCTGCCAGCTCGTATATGCTAACTGGTCAGATGGTTGCTGCAAAACAACACTTGTAATAGCTAAGCTCTTACTGCCTTGTCATACAATCATAGAATCATTAAAGTTGGAAAAGACCTCTAAGATTATCTAGTTCAACCATCAGCCCATCCCCACCATGCTCAGTAACCCATATCCGTCAGTGCCACATCTCCACATTTCTTGAACACCTCCAGGGGTGGTGACTCCACCACCTCTGTGGGCAGCCTGTGCCAATGCCTTACCAAAAGTGTGTCATGAGTAGACACGCAGTGTTGCATCCATGCGGCTGTGGATGTACTGAGAAATTAAACAGCCTCCTGTGCTCTGCATTGCAATCGTTCAGTTGGTAGAATGATTTTTAAAAGAATAAATAAAAAATAAAACTCTTGTCCGTTGGCATTCTTCCAGAAAGCATCCATTGTCCAAAACTCTAAATACATCAATGAGCAATTCAAAAGTCGGTTTTGATGGGACCTGCCTTCAGGGTAAAAGAGTTGGTCTTGACTGCAGAAGGCCAGATTGTCATTTGGGACCTCAGGCTCTGACCACAGTGGCTCTCCTTCTGTCTATTCATTTTGGTTGTAATAGGCCAAGAAGGCGAATGGAATAGGAAAAAAGACATGAAAAGAGAAGCAATCAGGGAATTGGACTGTATGTCTCATTTAGCCAGAAAAGAAGAAGGAGAAAAACAAAGACTGAAGTGCTTTCTTCGCTCAGATTGTTTTTAACATGGTATGTGAGTGGTAAGCAGATGGGTGTGCTGCAATTTGTAAAGCCTGTTGAACATTTCTGCAAAACCATCCCACTGAATCTGAGGAATGTTTAAGCAGGGACTGCTTCCAAAATTCAGCTCAGATACCTGAACTTTAGCTATTTTCTTCTTTAACCATGACTGTACAAGATGATAGTCTGTCAGAACTGAATTTTAGGTTGCCTTACCCACAATGCTTTCGCATCAAGAGTACAGTAGTCATGCTCATTGAGTTAGATCACAGTGTTTTATTTTAGCTATGTAATTATCTAAGTGATTAAAGTCAGGTTCGGGATCAGGGCTCTGTCCAGAACAGAAGTCCCTGCAAGGCAGCATGGGTTTAAGTCATGTCTCTAACTGTGATTTTCCTATTTTTCTCTGTCTTATATGGTAGCTGCTATACATTTGTGCTAGGAGAGGCTGAAAGTAGATTGTCAAAGTTTCATCACTTAGATTCATCCTAATAGAGAAGAAAAATAGTTCTTTAAATAAATTGAAAATAGAAGAAAAATAAATACTCCATGCTCTTGTGAGCAAGACAGCAGCAGTCTTGAGGAAACGGATGTCATTTGTTTCCTTGGGAAGTGTGACAGGAGTGCAGGGTAAAAGTGACAAATTGAGACAACAAATACTTTTTTTTTTCTTTTTGTGGGTGCTCTTCCTCAACCACTGGGATCTTCTGGGCTTGGCCCATCTCCTCTCATCATTTTAAGTACTTGTATTACCTTCTCGTTAAATTACTCCACTTGGACATCCCAACCTTATGCGTTAGTTGTAACCACACTGAACAAGGAGCTCATTATTCCTAAAAATAGATGGGTTTGTTGAACCCACAGGGGCTTTGGAAAAGATGAATCATGATGATGCTATCCTAGAATGAATCTGATTTGGCATTTTGGGCAAAGATCAGCCACCACTGCAGTCCTGGCCCCTGTCTGTTGGCCCCGTCTTTCCTTTGTCATGACCTAACAGTGTTTGAGGAGGATAATAAGACAACAGAGAGTGTTGCTGGATTTGTCTTTGACTAAGCAAAAAGGAGGAAATTTGTAGAGCCAGTACAGTAGCCCTAAATATGGTTGAGATTAGTCTCCCTGAAGGCTTTCTCTGAAATTGCACTGGAAAGGGGCTGCTTATGGGCCAGCTGCTTCTTGGAGAGTTTTCTTTCATGCCATTGTTTAGTTCTGAACGCCTGTTTTTTTCTTCTTGAATCTGACTCAACTATGCACTTGCAATGTGTTTTGTGTTTTCTGTTTCACTGCCATATGAGTAACTGATGTAGTTGCAAGGAATAGGAGTTCTGAGAAAAAGAGGACATTTCTTGGCACACAAAATCTCAAAAAGTTCATAAAAAGGTAACAGCTTGATCAGACTTCAGAGCTGCTTGAAACTTCCCATGGTATTAAGCTTAGGCTGACAGTGAGAAAATCTCTGCAGCTCTACCTTGTTTAATATACTTTTTATTTCATTCAACTTTGAGGAGAACAACTTCAGGAGAGAGAATATCCATAGGTAAAAGTATGCTTGTACCAAGCTTCAAACCACCACCCACCAGAACACTGTGGGTAACTTATACTGGACATGGGGCTGAGGCTCAGGTAGGGCTGAAAGTAAAACCAAGAGTTTTTAATAGCTGAACATTGGGGATTCAGTATATGAAGATATAACACATAAGTTTTCCTGTAAATGGAGTGCTCCTTTCTATCAGAAGAGTTGTTCAAGTCTTTGACCAAACAGAGATGCCTAGAAGAGAAGCCCGTTATAGCTCCAGAACCAGTGGATGAAGGGAGGATTTACAGCGAGATCATCACACAACAAAGCTAATAAAGTGAAAATGAAAATGAAGACAGTTGTTCCAAATCAAAAGGCTGCAATGGCTGCACAGAGCACTCCTTGAGTAACTTTGACTGTCAAATGAGTTTTTGACTATTAAAAGTCTGGGCACAGACAATTCATAAATGGAAAATACTGATCTCTTTTTTTGTTGTTGTTGTTTCTTTGTTTTTTCCTTTCCCAGCATTTTGATTCGTTAGCTGTCTCTACTGATCAGATGCTGGACATAGAATCATAGAATCATTAAGATTGGAAGAGACCACTAAGATCATCTGGTCCAACCATCAACCCATCTCCACCATGCCCGCTAACATGTCCCTCAGTGCCACATCTGCCCTTGTATCGGACACCTCCTGGATTGAGTGACTTTGGTCCTGTTTTTAACTGGGGCTCTGAGTATATTAAGGATTCAGTGATAGGTTTTGTGGGTCAGAGTCTCACTCACTGACTAAGCTTTGCTGGAAGCACGCTGCAGCAAGCCAGCCATGAAAAAAAAAAAAAGGCAAGAGAGTTGTGAAAGGGGATGTGGTTCGCAAGAAGTGATCCTTTGAGCCTTCATGTACATTTCCGTGGTTGAGTTAAAATCTGGCTGTCAAGTCGGGTGCATCCACAGGGTGTCTGTCCTGCTGCTTTTCTGTCACTGCACATATTTCTTGCTTGTCTTTGATTTTCTCTTGGCAGAATTTGCTTTCGCTGGTCTACATTTAATGAGATTAAAAGAAAATACTGAATAATTCATTTGAGCGGATAGTTGAACTGGAGTGACCTTTATGTTGATAAAAATGCCCCTTGCCTCAGTGCAAATGTTAGCCCTTGCGAAGCAGGGAATTCACTGCATCTGATGAATTCACAAGAGGCTTTTTTGTTGTTGTTGTTGTTTTGTTTCTTTTTGTTTGGCTTTAAATAACTGCCTAATAGCTGGAACTGGCATTGTGCTTCTCCTGCTGACTCACTGGTTTCCGAAAGCTCTGTAATGAGTGTGACATCTTTAAACACCACAGAATACACTGTTTCTTTTCAACAAGACATAATCTGCAATGATTCAAAGAGTGTAAAGGAACCGTGTGGATGTAAGTGTCCCAACTGAATGCGTCAGCCTCTGTACCTCCGGCCTCTGTGCCTTGCACTGATGTGCTCTGCCATTCAGATGCTATTTACTATGGAAATCCATAAATAGATCTTGTTGTTCAAAAATAATGTAATAAATGTGGAACAGGATGAAGCAAAATAGTCCATTCTCATCCAACTCTTGCCTTTACCATGATTTGAGAGTACTAGTCCCAGTCATAAGGTTACGCTACTGTGGAAGAGGGTAAGACCAAAAATCCACGCACTAAAATGTTCCTAATTCATGGACATAAAGTATCCACATCTAAACAGTGTGTAAATATAAAACCATAGACTCATAGTATCTTAGAATGGCTCAGGTTGGAAGGGACCTTAAAACCCATTCAATTCTAAACCCCCTCTTAGGACTGGTTGCCACCCACCAGCTCAAGCTCCCCAGGGCCACATCCAACCTGACCTTATGCACCTCCAGGGATGGGGCATCCACAGCTTCTCTGGTCAGCCTGTGCCAGTGCCTCACCATCCCCCAGGTAAATAATTTTTTGCCAACATCTAATCAAAATTTCCCCTATTTTAGTTTAAAGCCATACCTGCTTATCCTATCACTATCAGACCATGTAAAATATGGGAATTCAGAGATAGAAAAGGTTAATTCTGTGATTCTGCTGCATGCTATCTAGTTGGGATCTCTCCATTGTGGTGAACATCAGTTTCTTGTCCAAAAAAATGAGGATAGTGTCGTGTCATTTGTTTTCTGCACTTCCACTCAGCTCTTTTGGAAAAGATGGTTTTTCCCTCTGTGCATCTAAACAGTTGAACACCAGAGGGCTTTTCTTCTGAGTGAGATCTCTAGACAGTGTTGCAAAATAAATAATCTGCAAGTGTTCTTCTGTTTATGTGCAAAAACCTTTCTATTTGCTTTTTCTCCAGACGGAGTGTTTCTTCATAGGAATGTCTGCAGAAAGTTAAGCTGTCAAGAGAATCGGTGAGGATAAATATTCATGAGAGTGCTCTTGTTGCAAACGCTTTTGTGGCCATCTGTAAAAGCTTTTTATTATTCCAGCAATGCAGAGCTTTTTGCAGATAATTTGCCAACAGAGAGAGAGAAAAAAGTTTTTCTTTTTTTTCTCCTCCATTTAAAGAGGGCAGATGCTGTAGTAGTAGGCAGCTATCACCGCTGCTATGTGATTTAATATTCAACACGTGGCACAAATAGCCAGGAAGGAGTAATGAGAGCGCCGCTGCCTATTGCTAGAAAGGGAAATTCTTCATTGTGGGAACTTCCCTATTTTTTGATGTGAAACAGGAGTAGCTTGACCTACACAATTTTTCCTTTTCTTCTAGAGGTCTGTGCTTTTCATCGCCATCTTAGCTGAACATCTACAAAGTGTTAAAACTCCATTCTTACTGCATCTTTGTAAAGAAGACTTCTCATCTCTGCTTTATAGGAAAAGAAACGTAGTGCTGCGGGAGTATTTGCCCTTTGTTAAGATCAATTATTATTATATTATCACGATTGCTTTTTTTTTTTTTTTTTTTTTTTGATCATCCTTTTTTACTTTATGCTTTGGAGATGGAAGTGCAGAAAAGTAGGAAATATCACTATGTTCTCGGACTTCTATCTTTCACAGGCACCCATGGTTTGTGGGGAGACGTTTGTGCACAAAACGACTATAGATGACATTTATAGCTATGACTATCCTTTTGTCTTTCTTTCCTATTACACAAATGTTTCATCAAAAATGACTGAAACATTTCATGTTACTATCATTTCACAGCGAGTTCCACAGGATAGTTATTAATTGAAAGTGAAATTATTTCAATTTTTTTTACAGATTTTTCCCTTTCTTATTTCCCCTTTCCCTTTTCCTATTTTTCTTTCCCTTTTCCTTTCCCCTTCTCTGTTTTACCTCCCTCCCCTCCCCTCCCCTCCCCTCCCCTCCCCTCTCCTCTCCTCTCCTCTCCTCTCCTCTCCTCTCCTCTCCTCTCCTCTCCTCTCCTCTCCTCTCCTCTCCTCTCCTCTCCTCTCCTC